>CM032764.1:14231976-14681320 GCA_019155195.1 Avicennia marina
TCACTACAGTTACCCGCCTTTTCTCTTCTCACTTGAACTGGAACTGGAATTGGAACTTTTGGCAGAGTGTTATTCTCAACAATATCTAAAGCACTGCCATCCAACCAGAATTACAGCAACTATGGCCTCTCTAACAAGCAGGTTTCACTTTTATTCTATGCATGTAGTGTCTGGTTGCCTGCCAAACTCCTAGCACACTACACAAATTACCTGTCATTTTTGCCAATATACAACACAGAAGAAATAATTTACTCAAACTATATTTTCATGTGAAATAACAGAACGATGCCTTTTACTCACTTGAAATAATAACCATCATCATGGCGCCGCCTCAGCCAGACTGGTACTTCTTTGCTCGGCCTTGTGGGGCTGGTGAATCGTCTCTCTTTGATGCCTCAGGCTTCCGAGCCCATGCAGGTGCTTGATCAGGACCATAACGATAATCATAGAAGAGCTCTTCACCAGCTTCAATTTGCTCGTTGGCGTAGATGCCAACACGGTGATCACCAGCCACCAACATTACCTGTATGTAACATCCTGCATCAGCTAAAGAGAGGGATATTGTCATTGAAGGAGACCAATGAAAGATGAGCACCTTGGCATAACAATTTGGAGTAGAGGAGTGATTTGCAAATTTCAACTTATCTCCCTTGCGGTAGGCATCGACAACATACTGAAACAAGAGAGCTCAGTGAGATCTCATAACCTGACAGCCTCATTTCCTCAACAGGGGGTTCTCTACATTTTGTGTTAGCAGCGGGTCATTTACAAAATCCACCCTCAAAAGCCATTACTTGCAGGAAGTCATGCCACAGTGCACGTGGAGGAGATATTTTAGGTAAAATAAAGAGCAAGAATTGGTTATTGCCACACAATAACGTTATGACCAATCATGTTGGCCAGTCTCAACCACCCATGTCAATAATCATAATCATTTAATGGATGATCGAGGTATGAATTGGCATTAAAGAGCACCCTGAGGGTAACACTGATGTGGAACTTGCCCTAATATTTAAAGCCAAAAAATGAAATGCAAATTGACCAAGTTACTGATTTCCAGTCTTGTTGCTATTCTATTCGTTGTCACTACACTTCGTTGCAGAGGGTGAAAGATTAACAATCAATGAATGATTTTATTTTTTAATCCAAAAAAAAGAAGGGAAGGAGATGGAAATATTTGTAAACAACAGATACTTGCCTTGTCATTCAAGTCAAAAAGGAAAGATGAATTTGCACGATCATAGATTTTTCCTCGCTTATCCGCTTCTTGATGTGAGATCAATTCACCAGTATATTCTCCAAGGTAATCATTTTTGTTTACAGGGTTCTGAAATTAGATATCCAACTTTAATCATTACATCCCGAAAACCAGGGCACAAAACCACATTTCCTTTCATACCTTTAGAAATGCTCCCCAACCCGCAACATCAGACTTTGCCAAGAGAATCTATCAATGAAAAAAAACAAGTACAGTTCTCACAGCAGTGTACATCAAATAAGAAAGATAGTGAACTGGAAGATCTAAAATCTGTTACCCTTTGCTGTTGTCTCAGGAGGAGCTTCATATTACCACACTGACTGTCTCCTCGTCTTGGAGGTTCACCTAAAGAACCATCACCACAGCTGCACCGAGTTGGAAATTATTTTATTAACATTAGTTTGCAAATAGATTTAAATACAGTAATTTAACCTCTCCAGGCAGTTGAACTGGGGAAGTTTCAGGTATTTGTAAAACGGCACATTTCAAAATTATTCTCTTTTTCTCAACCTTTAAAGATCAATGCGGCCAAATTGATAAATATAATAATGTTTAAGAAAATCGAAAGTCTCAGGTGACGATATGAAAATTCTACATATGCAATCACCAGCCTGGGAATGTCAACAAATGACTAGGATACACCTAATGACAACTCAAAATGAGTCGAGGCATCAGCAGTGGATCTGCCCACCAACATGACAGACATTATTCATTCTAAGCTCTCTCTCTGTACCTAGACAAGGTAGCCTCAACACCATTCAATGTTTCGGTTTTCCCCAAAATTCCATCAAGCATGAAACAAATCCATCAAAAATGTATCTCCACCAAAGCAATAGAACATATCCTTATACTTATCTACTTCAGTCAGCAAAATGCCTCAAGGCAATGGGTTAAGGGCAGAGAAATCAAACACATAATTCTTGAGCCATGTAAGTTTCAAAAAGTCAGTTGAAAATGACAAAATAAAAACAGCATTTTATGCTGCAATTTATGAAAAGGATATAGATGAAAAATTCAGTACCTGACCCAACAATTTCGGCAAACATCTGGGTCACATTCACGCCCAGCAGCAAAACAAGGGCATTGCCGGCTTTTGCATTGACTTTTGGCACAATGACATCCTCTAAAACGATTTTTGCAGCTTTTTGAGCACCTGAAAATAAAGGCTATTGATCACTCAACGTCATTCAACTTTCTACAAATGAAATGAAGGAAACCAAATGCTAGTATTGCCGTAAGCCAATTAACTAGTCTTAGAACAGCAATGTAACAAGCACCCATTTTATTCATAGTGAATAGCCTGACAGATTCATAGGGTAACCTTTCAACCACTGGAGTGTCGATTCAAAAATCTCCAAACTCATTATCAACTATAAATGCCTTCAAAATCCATGGATTCTGAATTTCTGGCTTGCCATTCTCAGCAGCAATAAGCCAAGTCTGGGTAACATCCCACCTTGCCCTTAAACATAAGTGTAATTTGATGATATCTAGTTCCTGATAGTTGCTTTTGCTCTCTCTTCACAGCCAGTCACTATTTTTCTCCAGTTCTATGAGAACTTTAAGGTTTCTTAAAATTGCATAGTTTGAAAGTTATATTTAAACTGATTTAAATGGAATACCCCATTCAATATCTTGAGTGTGTTCAAAAAAGATTAATGTCATGCACTTTCTATTTTTGGCAAATTCAATCTTAGTCCTAGGACAGTTTTTTGATTTCTAATGAATTAACTACTTCAAGATGTAAGTCAAGAATGACTTGAATGGAATACAAAATTCAATATCTTGAGTGTGTTCAAAAAGGATTACCTGTTATGCATTTTCCACTTTTGGAAAATTTGATCTTAGACCTAGGACAGAGCTAGAACCATGAGTAATGACTTTTAAAGTAAATACTCTTTACGGTTATTTCTCTCTCCTTATTATACTTCACTAAAACAACTCTGATAACAAACAAAGTCAAAGCACACAAACTATTCAGCCTACTGAAGACAACTTAACCCATTTAGTTTAGTTCAGTCAGTGTGCAATATTTATTCAGGTCTCAGTCCGCTCATGACACTTATTCTAATTGATTTGTTCAGTTTCAAGTTAAAATTGAATGCAATCTGTCCCTATGACTGGACAATTACTTTCTAATTTCAATAAGAGCTACCTTTTTTCTTCCTGGACTCAAATCAACTAAGCTAAACACAACACCTTACCCTCAATAAATTATTAAATGTGCCCACAGACCATAGAATGAAAGCAAAGTAAAATTTGGAGTACCCGCAGTATTTTTCACAGCAAGTTCCATTTTGTAGACAAGGGCACTGCTTTCCACACAAAGGCTGGCACCCACATGGAACATACTGCTTATATGGCTGGTCTTTTCCATCTGCAATCCTTCTCCATAGGGATGGATGGCCAGCAGACTTCCAAGAAGACTTAACCTTGCGCACTCTGCCTCTTTTACGACATATTCTTGACTTAACGGGCATATCCAGATCCTGATAATGTCAACAATAAAAGCGCAGTGTCAACAGTGTTGCTAATGATAATCAGCATTGCACAGTGCCACTGACTGACCCATCCCCCCTATAAAGTAATAGCAGGCAAAATTTCTTTTTCCTTTTCCCCCAATTTACACTGAAAAGAAAACTCTTGGATATGCAATTTTTATAAAGATATAGACATTATAGTAGGTGGTGTTGCAACAGAAATAATTAATTCACCAGTTTCTTGTCAGGATATCCCAAGATACAATATTAATTTTTTTGATCATAAGGATGAATTATTATGACATTTTTTAGAGGTAAAGAAATTACTCAAATAAAGTTATCATGCTAAGAAACTTTGGTACCAAAAATAGTTTTTCTTTAGATTGTTTGAACAATTGTTTCCCCAACATCGAAAACCATCGAGTTAGGAAGGGAAACTCATGAATAAAGAAAGAACTGAGTGTTCAGTGGATATTACCATGACACTTGTCAGCTGTATCCATTAAATTTACGACACATGAACCCGTAATCTCGTTTAGAGGGTGTTTGGCTGATGTCATTAACATAATATGATTAAGACTATTTATGTCATTTTTGAAATACAAAATGGAGTAGCTTACAAGATGTTCTAAAATAAGTTAGAAAATACTAAATTATTTTTAAGAAACTTGTAAGGTCCAAACATTTTATTTTTTGAGCTTAATGCTCTCAAACATCTATATGTCTTAAGGCGTCTATAAGCTCATTCAAACACCTCATTAATTGTTTATAAGAAGAAGGATAATCAAAGACTACGAACCATATGATCCATGTCAGCTTTCCCAACATCTTCAAAAAATGAGCTTAGCATAGCTGAAGATCCACGAGACATCCCTGCTCCGTCACCATACATGTAACAGGATACTTCTTTGCAAGTTTTCAGACCAGGGAGTAAATTCTTAGCTATAAAGCAACTGTTAGAACATGAGAACTCAATTAGCTCTACATGATGTAGGATAGGCCAAAGCCATTGTAACTAAGTAAAAGAGAATACCCAGAAGTAAAAGAAATATAACACGAAGATAGAATACTATATATGCCTACGGCCTTCCAGGTAACAATTTATGATTTTACCAAAATCATGCTTCCCTGATTCTGCCCCTCAACATGACTATGGATTACCCTAGGTTGCTTTAAGATAATTTAATACATTTTATGAAAGTCCATTGGAATATAAGCAAATTTCTCATACTGAAATAAGTGGAATGTTGACCATTAAATACATTTCATTCTCTATTTATTCTCTATTTATGAAGCTTTTTATGGTCCCTGCAAAGGTGTCATCCATAATATCAGTAAATGTGTGAATGCTGCCTTAGCTACTCTTCATACAGAAATAAGTTAAAACTTAATAAGCTATTCCCAAAATGCATTTGGACTTAAATCAGCATTCAGGATATGATGAAGTTATCTCAAAAGACATTCTTGACCATGAAAAGGAAGCAAGTCTAATTATCTAAGAAAAAGGTTAAAGGAAAACAGAGGTTCCCATACCTATTTCTTCCAAATATCTCTAATCCCTTCAAGTACAAATCTTTCTCTAAAGGTTTCCAGTCATCCAATCCATGTGAAGCTTTGGCTGAATTTCCAATAGAATAGCATGCCTCCTTCAGAGGGAGGTCAGTAATATCTTTTCCTTTGTCTTGGACAGCACCCCTACCCTCATCACTAGTTACGCCAGGAGGAATATCAAAAGCATCCAAATTGTGCTTTTGAACAACAAGAATTGAACCAGAGGTAGATTCATGGGATCCATCCAATTTGGGGTCCCCGTCTACTAGAGTTGTACTATGATCCAAAGGATTGGGATCAGCCAACTTTAATTTCTTACTGGATGAACTTAGTAAGTCGTCAGGAACCAATTTTGATGCTTTAGCCAAAGAACTTGTATGTTCAACTATTATACGCCTTCCTTCACTTTCTAGATGATGTGATCATGACAACAGATGTATATTTGTGAGTTATTCATCAATATATTGAAAAACAGAAAAAAAGAACAAAAAAGCTAAAGCTATCAATTTTTAACCTTGTTCAATGGTACTCCTGTCTTCTTCTTCAGATGCTTTACACGCATCTAGGGGGTCTTCTGCTGTACACTTGGGCAAACCATTCAACTAAATGGCAATACCACACAGGACAAAGTTAATATACTACAAGAGCAATTGCTTTGCAGTCATGAATATCTTAAATGAAGTTTTATGGTAGAAGGGGATGTGTCATCACAATTTTTAAGTTCTGAAAACTATTTTGCTCTGTAGACATCGCTGCATTTTTAAAATATACCACACAAGATGAATTTAATATACTAGTAAGTTAGATTGCTTTGTAGTCATTAATATTACAAGTAAAACTTGATCATAGAAGGGGGTGTATCATAGCAACCTTAAAGTTCTAAATATTATTTCGCTCTATGGACATCCCCACATGTTTAAAATATACTACATAGGCCAAAGTTAATATATTAATAACTTATAATGCTTTGCAGTCATGAATATTTTAAGTGAAGCTCAGTCATAGATAGGGATGCCTTATCACTTTTAAATTCTAAAAATTAATAAGCTCTATAGACATTGCAACAAGCTTTAAACACCCAAAGTTTTTTCTTGGACACAAGAAGAGTGTATGAATATAAATCAAAAAGGTACTTACTGAAAGACAAAAGAAATCACAATTTCAAAATAAGTTAAAGTTAGTAAAGAGGAGAGAGTGTTTGGGGGGGGGGGGGGGGGTGTTTGGTTCAACTAATTTAATTCAACTAGATGATAATCCTGAGCTGTAAACTGCGAGTTCAGGGCATACAAATTATCTCCCAAGCAGAAATAATTATGCCAAAGAGATTTAAACAATTATATTTGATTAGGGTTCCTTTAATTTTCTCAAACATTTTCTTTTTGCAGCATATCCACAAACACACTGATTCATATAACAAATAAACTCCATTACATTGACAGTTGTATCAAAATTATAAAGTTTGGTGCATTAAAGGAACAGTTACAAGTCTCTGAACCATGCTTACTTATTCCACGTGAATATTGGATTTCTTCTTTTAATACTGCCAGCAATGGATTCCAAAAACTAAACATTTAAAGCATAATGGGAAGGCTTCTTTTTCATTATTAGAACTGGAGATTGTTAAGAAAACCATACCTGAAGATAACATTGATCACCACAGGGTTTATGATCCTCTTCGGGATCAAATGGGAAGGCTTGCTTTTCATTCTGAAGGCCAAAACCTTTTCAGGTCAACACAAGAAAAATCTCAAGAATTAAAAAAGCAGAAGTTTAAGCAAACTTTCCACTTACAGGATAAATTAGATTTTGTGAACAACCATGCAAACGGCAGTCAAATACCTGTTAAAGGAAAAGACACAACAATAAATACAACTAACCATTCGAGTGACTCAAAATCCATAAGTTGAGAGACAATAGGGAAACATTAGCACTTAATGCAATTTTAACACCTTATTTGTGCATGCAATTTTGTTATTTTACAGTTGAATAGGTATGTATATGGGCAAATATTACTTAAGAGTGTTCCCATGAAAATATAAAGATGAATGGTAAGCAAAGGAAGCCTTTTATGCTTGTTCAATAAAAAAATAGAACTCCACAAGCTGAAAACACATACCAGACAACGGCGACAAAATAGATTATCAAAAGAATCTAAAGCAGCACTGAGGCTTTTGTCCAGAAATACATTTATTTCAGATCCCTCTTCCACCGAACTTTTCAAGTTCTGTTTCTCCATTGGTTGATCTTTTCCCATGAACATGTTGCATCGCTCCTGCATATCAGGGTAATGAATACATCTGAACAATAAAAGAGACAATTGTAAACATATAGAAAGTACAATCAACTTAAGACAAGGAGTGGCCTCCTGGAGTGAAAGAGAACTGATAAATATAATTAGAAAACTCTACATAGTCCTTTTTTACAGAAGCTTTGAAGTGTTGGCACAAAGAGATTACCTGGATTTCCAGAATGGTTCCTCCAACAAACTGGGTCAATGTGTTGAGAACTTCATTGCCAAGCCCATACTCTTGAAAAGCCACCCTACCAATTACAATATGCACAACATAATTTCGCAAACTCTCAATGAAATTAAAGTATAGAAAATTAATGTAAAGAAAACAGTCGCACCAATTAAAATTTATTATAAAATGTATCCACAAAAATTCAACATAGAGAAAAATATTTCATGAGCACAAATTGCACTCTTTTCCAGCTGACCAAAGGAATAAGATGAAAACCAGGCTTAGGATCTAATGAAAGTGACCAATATTTAAGAGACCTTTCTTGTTTATAGTTATAACATAACTTTGCAAATAAACAAGAAAAAATTTTAGTAGTTCACTCTGGATTTCGCAAACCCTGAAGGGTCAAGTTTGAACATTAAAACTTTGCACATTCATTACAATAAATGAGCAAGTGCTTCCTGTTCAAAGAAAAAAAAATTATTTTTTTCCCTAACATGAGGCTACCGTTTTATTTTTTGGGCAAGGAATGCAATTCAAATAACTAAAAGAAACATAACAGAATTTCCCATATTTTCAGTTAAGAAAGTATTCCACCACTGGTACCCACACAAAGATAGGATCACGCCACAGCTACCTACACATAGAGCCTTATGATGATGATAGCAATAAACTTGTAAATATATAGGTCTCTCCTTAGGGAAAATAAGACAAAAGGGACACACTATAACAGGTAACAAATATGAAACTAAAATAGATAATAGTACAGGCTTCCATTATATCTAGGTTATCAGAAGCACCAATATTACAGGTATTTATCTCCTGACCTCAGAATACGATCTTCCCCCTCAGAGAATTCGTATTTCTCTACCTCAACTTGTGCCAGCTCTTCTTCACTGTCACTACAAATCAGTGCCTCACTACCATGTTGATCGTAGTAAATGCGTCTCCGCCCCATGACTGATTGGTCATCAGCCATTCTCTGATTTCTGTGCTGTGAAAGGAAACTTGAGTAAATAATGGCAAAGAAATTTTTGAGTGCCAAACTGTGCATAGATGATATGGCTCAGCACATTTTGATTTCAAAGAAAAATAAATAAATAAATTAACTTAGCAGCTAAATATACTGCCTACAAAAAGTTAACAAGTATCTGAAAATACTTACTAAGAATCCAACTTCAATGGATGTAAGCAGTGCACAGATTTCATAAACCATAAGTGTGAATTCTTTAAAATTTCTGAATTCAGTATGGAATATAGTTGCGGGTTAACTATAGTCAATATCATCTACTTTTAAGGATGTTGCTGCGGGATGATCAGCACCTTCTCCCTCTCCATCCCCTTTATCTCCTACCCCTACCAAGCCCCATCAATATATAGAAACCTCCCAATTTGATGGCAGAATACCACAAACAGCCAAATGGTTCAAAACATCATTGTCTGTGAGATGAACTGTTGTCATGCATCTAGGCAGCAGAGTATCTGCAGCCAACGGAACCAGCAAAGCATATAATCTCAAAAAGAAGTAGGCAAGGTATGAGATGTTAGCGCTCCAGTCTAAATTTATAGAAACAATGATATTTTATGCATTTGGACAAGAACATCTTCACTAGTTAATACTGTTGTCTATTAAATGCACATGCGGGGAACTTCTGTTAAGCCATTGCTTAGTGGATCAGGATCACAAACTACTGCACATAATGTTCATGGCATTATGGTTCATGAAAATCACAGTTATTTGTTGTGACTTCTGACCACCCACATGATCGGGTGCACAGTAGGGTGTGCCAAGTCAGAACTCAATGGTATTGTCAATTTTTCCCAGTTAGAAAGAACTGCCAGCTAATCAAAAATCATGTATATATAATATAATCAATACAACATTTCATATCAAAGAGATGATATCTCCACTTGCTCTTGAAATTAAATCTTCTATTAAGCAGGCTAATCTCTTATGTGAACATGAAAAAAACAACTCAAAATAAACTAGGACACAGCTGAGAATCAAAAAAGGAAACCAAATAATTAAATAGAAAATAAACCATAAAACAGAGAAAACAATACAATGATCGTACCTATCTAAGAAAATCCAAGTAGTATAGGGAGGTATTTTCTCAATAAAAGGAAGTTTAGCAGTTGTAGAAAAAACAACTTCTTCACCATTAGAATCATCCCTGTCTGCAGATCCTTGGAGAAGCCCACTAACTTTGCAGAGAGGATAGTTCATTCGCAAAGTAAGGAAATTGCCCGAACTACAAATTGTAGTAGTGCTAGAATCATTCCTTGTTGCCGCTAAAGCTTCGAGGTCAGAAACATAAGCTTGAATCCTCTTGCTATTTTTCTCAATTTTTTCCTAAGAAAGAATAATAATTCAATGATCATGACTTCTCTAAACAGTGCCACCAAGAGAAAGTGACATAACAAACAGAAAATTTATAAAATGAATTCAGTTTCAACATATGGATGTAAGGCATACATTATTACCACAAAAACGTTCACTGCTTAAATAACATCTCACAATCACACACTGCTATTTAATTTAACTGAAAATAATAAGATGAACTAAAAAAAATAGATGAGAAGATACATTGCTAGGCATCTAATCAGTTTTGAGTAACGAACAATACTTAAGCTCAAAAACAAAACATGATCAAATTGTCTGACAGTCTTACTTTGACTCCACAATCTTACAATTGGGTAAAACAAATTAAGATCAAGTTATCCAAAGAACAATACACCTAATTACTGTGATATTGATCAAATAAGAGATTGAAGGTGGAGATAATTACTTGAACCAAAATGGCCCTTTCAGATTGAATCTGTCTTTTCAGCTGTGTAAGCTTCGTAGTCAATTTTGCCAGGGGATCACTCCCTTGCTCCCCATAAGATCTCTGCAAATCAAAGAGCCAGAAAGTGATTATCAACACACCAATCATTTCTAATCAATTATAAAATGGAAAAAACAATAAGGAACTCGCCAAGTAAAATCAATTTCAACAACTACAGAGATTTAGATTAACATCAGAACAATATCAGTATACTCCAAGAAAGTTGATGGAGAAAGAAGAAATTTCATCAATCATCACTCTACGGACACATTATAGTACGACAAAAAGATTGTCTCCACTGCGTTTTCCTGCGCCACAGAGGAAAAATTCCAGAGAATACATGTTCATCAAGGCCTCCCCCCAACACCCCAGCACCATTCCTTCACGGAAAGTGTGCCCAAAAAAAAAACTAAATAAAATAAAATTCAACTAATCACTTTTCTATCAAATTTATAAGGGTAAGATGATACAGATGGGGTGGGGGGGCGGGGTGCAAGAAAATTAAAGAGCTATCAAGAATTCAAAACGATGAATGAAGTCAATTAAGGAACCCAATTAACAAATAAAGCAACTAAATGGTCACCATCGAAACCTTGAAGCGATGATCAAATTCCAGCCACAAAATTCGTAGAAATGAAATTCAAGAAAACAAGAATCGAAAAAGTAATTCACGGAAACAAGGAAAAGAGTGAGAAAACAAACTCTGAATTTAGACTTCGAGACCATTCTTCAGATTTTCGAAAGATTTTTCTTTTTTTTTTCCTAGAGTGAGAGACAGAGAGAATGAGTGAGAAAGAGCGAAAGACATGAAAAGATGGAAGAGACTCGAACTCTAAGGCGGAGGGATGCTGACGGGGCACGGCATTTCCCGGTAACAAGGACGAGAAATTGCAAGTGATGGTGTACAAAACCGAAATAACTTAGGATCTACTTTAAAGCACGCGTGGCGTGATCAGACGTGAATATTGACTATTTGACGAATCGACACTTAAGTTGGCCGAGCATTCATACGAGTGCATCCAAACGGAAACTTCCCTAAAAGCACAGGATTTCAAACTGACGTCAACGGCAATAAATTTTATCACAGGTCAACAACATATATTTTAACAGTGTACAGAGATTTGGCACATCTACCCCCTGAAAAATATTTGAACACTCCATTTCCAAACGGCGCGCTCCATTTACTACTTACATCCAGAGTTCAAGTGCTACAAAGGGTCTGCTTCACAATCCAGCAAACTTGATGAAGAGATGCCGTGCTCAGTTCCTATTCTTTCATTCCAAACGTGGTAAACGACGCTCTCCACACGTTAATGCTCACTCTTTCATAGCCTTCGATTTAATAACATTGCATGTCGACTTCTGAGGTAACGTTTAACAGGAGTGTATTGAAATGATGGATTTAAATGAAATTTAGATTGTTATTTGATTCATTATTATTAAAATTCAAATTTTTAGTAAGATAAAGAGTTTTTAAGGATGTGAACTTTAGAGTCTCTCTTCTATTAATAGAAGGGGGCGGGGCTGTTGTCTTGTTCTATAGCTCCCTCCTCTTCGTGAGAGAACTCCGGCTGGCTGCCCTTGACGGTGGTGGATTGAAACAAGTGCGTCCTCGTTTAATGGACAACAGAATTCCCTTCACCCTGCAAAAGTAGGCTCGAATAGTAGTTTATACCCCCAGTATTTCATTCCCAATATCTCCTTCTTTTATCCAAGACTTCTAAACTATTTAATTTAACATGTATAATTTATATTAATTTAATAATATAAAATACATATATTATATATAATTAAAGATAATGCATGTGTTTAATTAAATGTAAAATTACTGAATTAGCATTTTAATTTTTTTGTTGTTTTTCTCCCTTGTTAATGTATTTTGTTCTTTTTCTATAGGTTTTTCTTGTATCTTCCATTTGGCTTATTAATTTTCTCTCATTTTTATTTTTAAAACTTTTTTATTTCTCTTCAATCGCCTAATATATTTTATTCTATTTTTTAATTTTTTTAGTCATTGGTTTGACTTTATTTTATCTCAATTATTGAATTTTTTAAAATTTTTTTTGTCCAAACTGTTCATATGCTATTAAATTATGATTTACAACTTTAAACTGACTATTTTTTCTTTATTCTTATTTACCTATTAATGTATAACATTTATTGTTCTTCGATATTCACTTCTCTTTAAACTTTTATATTTATTTTTTATTTTAATATTTTTATTTTTATTAACTAAAATATAATAATTTTTAATATTATAATTAATAAAATATTAAATTCATAAATAATTTACATATGGAATGTTCATTTTTTAATTTATATAAATTAACATTAAAACTAAAAATTTTTCATATCTCATTCTGAAATGATACATTTACAACCAAATATTGAAATGAATAACTCCATTTCAAATTTAAAGTGAATGATTTTGATTTTGATTTTAATTGTGATTCTAATGTCCGAACCAAAAGCTACCTAAATTTTATGAATTCAATATCCATCCTACCCTCATAAATGTGCCTTGCCATACCATCTTCAAGGCAATCAAACAACGCAACATAGAAGAAAATAGTGATTCAATAAATAGTTTATGAGTGAAGGTCAATTGAGATTTGTCTCCATGTACTTCACTAGCCACCATTATGGATGGCCTTGACTTATCTTTTGTTTTGTGTTCATGACGCTCTTCAAGCTAATGGCCTTTGGGATTAGAGTCTTCAACGTGAAATTAAAGACACTGCCCCAGTTTTTTATTTCTTTGTCGGTTCTCTCCACAAGTAAAATTAGTACAAGTTCTGCATGTTGAGTTGATTATTTTTGACACAAACATCTAAGAGAGAAGAACAGTATGATTGTATTAATCATATAGTCCGTCTAGCTTGCTCCATTGACATCCTTCAATATATAGCTCTCTTGAACAGCTGCGAAACGAACACTCTGTCAATGTCATCTTTGTTCAAAACTTGAGCTTCAGGTGTTGATCATCCATGGTGGTCTAAGGCACCTGTATATTATAGTGTAGTTATTACACTACACGCACTGTACACAGAGAAATGTGTAGAAAAATAGTGCGATGTCAAAATACATCATAAGGAATGATCTAGGTATTAAGAGTATGGCCACTTCTGGATTTGTTCAATGACATAGTAAAGTAGGGATGTTAGCCAATCGAATTGTTCAATTCGATTCAGTCAAAGCTCGACTTGACATAATCATCAAGTCGAGTTCGAGTATCTTCATAAAATGCTTGAGTTCGATCAAGTAGCTCGAGTTCAATCAAGTAATTCGAGCTAGATTCTCCATTTTTTTTTATTTTTTTGCCAAACACAGCCTCAACTTTACAGTGCACTATCAGATCGAGCTCGAACTTAACAAGCTCAATAAACTCAAACTTTGTACTCATATACCTAACCTTAAACTTGAATTTGACTTCGAGTTGTATAATTTTACTCGAGTTCGAGATCGACAACTCGACTCGAGCCCAATCTTAAATTGAGCTCGAGTGCATGATTCCATGTCTACAGTGAAGTAACTGGTGTCATTGTTTCGGGTGAGAAGGATGTAGTAACAGATTGCATTATCTCACACTCAGCTTCTATGGCCACGTGTCATCAATTTTGAAAATCCAAACTCCTCTTGGGTTGTACTAATAGTGATGGTTGACGCTGTTGGGCTATGATCTTTAGATCAATGACAAAAAAGCCCAAGACCACACACACACATCGATATTTATACTATTTGGAAATCACGAGACCTTTTTCTAATAAATTTTATAAAATACCATCTTTTAATAACTCAATTATTACCACCTTTTTTATATTCTCTAAAGCAAATAAAATAAAATTTTACTAGTAAAAACATATTACTTCCTCCATTAAAATAGGATTTATATTATACTTAGTGACTACTTTTAGTCATTTAATAAAATTTGCTAAAATATCCTCTTTAATAAATATAACTATCACTATTTCTCTTTATTATTCAATTTTAAAAAATGATAATAATAATAAAGGAGAAAGTTTATTGATAAAAATATACTCTTTCTTTCATTGAAAAATAATTATTTTAATGAAAGTTATATATTGTAGTTTAGACGCTGTTTTATTCATGTATCTATTTTGAAAAACTTCTATCAATATATATAAATTATACCAATAATATTACAAATTTATTTTATTTAAATCCTATATTTATAATTTTTTATTGCATATGCAAAAAATGCACCAAAACATGACTATTTTGAATTAAAGAAGGTTGAGTTTCAGTCTTGTAATGGCTAGTTATCTGACTAGCCAAACTCAAAGAGAAGACAGATGTCTGGTCTTACATTATATTACAAAGGGGTGGTCTTTGTATAGGCATTTCACATTGACAAGTGGAACAGGAAAGTACCGTACAGTGGCTTCATATGTAATTTGGAGTGGGTTAATTAGGTGACTGTCATCGCACTGGAAAATTAATTGAGTAGGTCAATTTTTTAAAAAATTAATTATTTTAAATTATATATAATATTATTTATGTACATATAATAGAATTAAAATAATATTATAAAATTAATTTGTGTCCATCAACTAATCTATCAAATAATAAGTTTTACAAGTAATAAAAAATTAATAATTCAATAAAAATAAAAATATACAAAAATAGAAAAGAAACTAAATTAAATTCAAAACAAAACATAAATATTGAAAAATGAGTTTTGGAAAATAAAAACAACACAATGAACTGAAAATTTTTAATTTCAAAATATAATGTTTAAAGTTTCAATGGCTTAATTAGAAAAATATATAGATAAAAATTATAAATAAATACGAGTAAAGAAATTGTTAATAAAAATTTTATATAATAATAAATTATTTTATAGGTAAAAATGAAATTATAAGAAGATATAAATATATTTTATATATTTTTATTTATTTAAAAGGTTAATTTCTGTTTTTTAAAATTTTTATCAATAAAAATAATAAAAATTAATGTTTTGACCAGTTTAAACGATGACCAGTTTTTGGATGTGACCGGACCAAAGAACCAGTCGGTTGCTGGCCGAACCAATTAGCTCACTGGTTTTGACCAGTGTTGAAATGCCCGCTTCCTATCCCAATAAAATTACCATATCACACTAATTAGACCAAGGTTTTCAAGAATGGCTGGGTTGGCTAGAAACCGACGAGTTCCGTGGTTCAATCAAACCTAAAAACATAGGCCAGCTCACGTGGACATCCAGCGTAACAAAGTAGATTCCTTGATAGTTCTAATTGAACCAATGACTAGGATACCAATTAACATATTAGTGCATGAAATTCAAAAAGAGATCACATGTATATATAAATTTAAAAAATATAAGGAGGAGTGCGGGATGAATATTTTGCACTGGGCTGATGACTCGAAAGCAAAGGAACAAGAAGACTAAATCGATTTGCTATTTTATTATTTTATTTTAATTTGGGTTATTTTTGGTATTGGGCCACGTGTAAGTAAATACATTAGGGGAACCCAATTCTAAACGGGTTAGGAGTTTCAGCCTACCTATAAATACAGTTTTGCAATTCATTATTGAACAGATAGTATTTTAATTAATTTAAAATTCTTTTCTAATTCCCTGAAATTGTGTAATTAATTTCTTGTGAATTCCTACATCTTCAAATTAAGTCATTTTAGAGTAGTCCGTGTGATTCGTGATGTATCAATTAGTATTTAATGTGTTGATTGTAGTCGTCTATATTGAGTTCAATCTAGTTCTACCACGTTGGTTGGCGTTTGATGCTAGGTTCACGTCCTTAGAATTCTCGAATTGGGTTCGATTACAGCGTTCACTATCTTTCTGCTTCTATTGTGTTCCTGATCTTTTTACCATTATTTAAACTAGTGTGAATTGATCAAAATTGAGTTAAACTGGTCAAACTAATTAAAAAATTAGTTTTTACTATTTTATTGATAAAAATTTTAAAAAATAGAAATTAAACTCTTAAATAAATAAAATATTTTTATATCTTCTTATAATTTCATTTTTACCTCCAAAATAATTTATTATTATATAAAAATTTCACTAATTATTATTTTTTACTTGTACTTATTTTGTAAATTTTATCTATATATTTTTCTAATTAAGTTATTGAAAATTTAAACATTTTATCTTGAAATTTAAAATTTTTAGTTAATTGTATTGTTTGTATTTTTCAAAACTCAATTTTCAATATTTATGTTTCGCTTAGAATTTAATTTAGTTTCTTTTATATTTTTGTAATATTTTTTATTTTTATTGAATTATTAATTTTTTATTACCTATCAAGCTTATTATTTGATACAGATAGATGTGAATTAATTTTATAATATTATTTTAATACTATTTTACGTGTGTAGAAGATATTATATATAATCTGGTTTTGAAAACATGGAATTAGACTGCTGGAATATTGTTACTGTTATTTCTTGAATTGGCCCCCTTTTACTTCTCAGTCATGTATTCCCCCTCAATTATTTGATCGCACATAACTATGTTTCTGACTTCCAAAAAAGTATGGCCTACGGGGAAGAAAGACCAGCTCCACCATGGCCAATATTCCAATTCAGTAATCCAGAGAGAGAGAGAGAGAGAGAGAGAGAGCACTCGTTTGTCTAAGTGGGGTTGGAATATCCAAGTTAAAAGTATTTTTTGGGTTTGATTCCTGCAGATTCGTCCAAGGACTTGACCGTGATTCTCTGCGTGTTGCATGCTTCTTACCCAACTCGCACTGCCTTGTGTCACACGTTCATCCTTTTCTTATTCCATTAAGCAAACCTATGAATGCGATGCCTTTTCTTTTTCTGGTTCTCCTTCCAGTGGTTTGCGCTCCGCAAGGGACAATCCCATGCTCTCTAAGGAAGTGTTTGGATGAGTATAAGATGTTTGAAAGTATTTTACTAATGTTTAATAAAATTTATAATAAAATAACTTATAAGTTTAAAAAATTAGATGTACGTAGCTTACGTGTTTCTTCAAAATAAACTATCTTTCTCAACTTATCTTAAAACTTCTTATAAAATTATATGATGGAAAACAAATTTAACCCACACCCCCTAAATATCTTCAAATAAAAATCCCACCAATCCACTAATTATTTCCTTTATTTGTAACAGTGCAAACTAAAACGAAAAATCTACTCTACCCAGAGTCCCTACTTGTTTGGAACTACTTAATGTGTCACCATTCAGGATTGCAATAACAAAAAGGAAATGAGTGGCTATGAATTGACAGAGCACTCTAAAATCTAAATATGACATTCATTTCTCCGCAGATGGGGCCTCTATTGGCGTCCCCCACCAAATCCACTAGCACTGAGTGGATAGCCAGCCAATTAAAGAAGTTTGAAATTGTTGGCCTTTAGCTTCTTCTACTTTCATGTTGACAGAATATTATAATGCATTGGTACGTACGTATACTGTATTTAACTTGTATACGAAAACCTGGTTGAATAAGCCTCATTGTCATTGGGGACGATGGGTGGCGTGAAAAAGCATGATGATGTTACGTGTGCGCGCGGTGTGTGGGGATCTTTTATATTAATTGAGTGAAAGGAAAGGGGAGCAACCTGTGGGCCTTTTCATTACTCTCTACTTCTCTCTCTCTCTCTCTTTCTCACAATCAATCCAATGACTGACTCTTTATCGATCTATGCCCCTCTTTATTGCCTCTCCTACTCCAAGTTCTCAACAAAATATCTGTTTCTGTGATCAAGCTTTCAGGTAGAGTGAAAATTCTGAGTAAGAGAATTTAATCATGCAGGGAACTGATCAGCCTAATCTGGAGACTAATACTTCAGAAACAGAGAGCCATTCTTCCAAGAAAAGGTTAGTGGATGATCATTCTCTTTACAGTGAAGATCAGTCGGCTACAAGAATTCTTGTTGGATTAAGTGGGATTCTTCTCAATTTTGCAGAAAGATGGCCGACAGGGTTGTGGTGGCAGTGAAAATACAAGAAAATGATAAGAAGCAGCAGAGAAGTGAAGGGCCTCCTTCTGATTGTTGGTCTTGGAGAAAATATGGCCAAAAACCCATCAAAGGATCTCCCTATCCAAGGTTTATTTCCCCCCCAACTTTTTCCTTCAAGTACAACCTTACTTTCTTGATTGTTCTTTACTCATTGTATGGAATTATTGGTTACTACCAATTCTCCTTTTATGCATCGTTTCACCTTTCCACCAAAATGAAAGGTTTTCTTTTTTCTTTTTCTCTTTTGCAACCACTTTATGCTCGAAACCCAAAAACACAGAAGCATGCGGAAAAAGTAGGGGAGGCATAGTCTCCTTGTATGCAGACTAAACTGGAGTTTATTCGTTGCATGCAGGGGGTACTACAGATGCAGCACATCCAAGGGTTGCTCAGCCAAGAAACAAGTGGAAAGATGCAAAACAGATGCATCAATGCTCATCATCACCTACACTTCCACCCATAATCATCCGGGCCCAAGCCCTGATTTCTCCTCTCCCACCTACCACAAACAAGACCACAAGGAGATCAAGTCAGTCCCTGAACTGAATGCTACTCAGCTCACAGTCCCAGAACAAGAACAAGAACAAGAAACAGAACTGATTCCTGATAAAACCCCAATAACCAACGCCGAAGATCATTTCCAGTACTCGCAGTCTCCGTTCAATTCCACGACAGACCACATCATGATCAATCAAGGAGACAACCCACTCCAAGAAAACTTGGAAACACCGAGCGTGGTTTGCAATGAAGATCCCAAATCATTTTCTCCGGGACCGATGGAGTTACCATCACTGCTGAAACCGGAGGAAAATGACTTCTATGACGAGCTCGAGGAGCTGCCCACGTCTTCATTTTTCACGGCCTTCATTAGTAGCAGTTTCCGTGAGGAAGGAATAATTGTAAATCCGTCTTGATCCTGGGATGCATTTCAACTGCGTAGCTTTCATTGTCAAGAGAAGCGTGTGTTTAGATATTTAGGTTGTTTGTTCATACGAAGAAAACCCAGTAGCTAATGGGAGTTGGCTCTATTTTCTGATCCCAACCCTGGTACCCGTGCCATTTTTCCTATCCTTTTTTTGAAGTTCGCGAATTGATTCACGCGAGAACCACAACACTAACTCCGGTTGTAAGGATCAGAGAGAGAGAGAGCAGTAGACAAGGCCAAAAGTAGCAATAATATTATGTAGTGCAGTAGTGGTACTGAGGTGTCTTCTTCCCGGACAAACACGAGAATCACTGCCAAAGGATCTAATCATATATTCCCCTGCTAATAGTGGATTTAATGGACAGGTGCACAACGCAACAAAAAAGTGAAAAACCAAACGTAAAGAAGTGGAAGAGCGTCCGTACAGATCTCTAAAACAATTTAGCTACACACTTTGGGCGCTTACTTAAGAGTTGCCCACGCCCACAAAGTTTTGCTGAGGTTACCACGAAAATCGAACTGAAAACACTCTACCGACAAAAAAAATATGGGCGCCACGTGCATCATGGTGGGGGGCGCACGAGGTGCCTCCCACAGACGCAATATACATATAATAAAGAGAGAAGCTGAAGCAAGGCAAATGACGGGGGCTATGGAAAGTGATAGGCGAGGTGGAGATCAAGTTTGCAATGATAAGACAGGTGGTGGAATCAGTCGTAAGTGAAATGCTGTGATTATTCAGATGAGGACGAAACCAATGCATGAACCATGACCGTCCACAAAAGAATAATTAGTAGCCAAACGAGACGTTACCATAAGGCGTTCCATAGTCACGTTCCTTATGATTATCCAGAAAATACAATTCAGCATGCTTGTAGTGTACGGAACAGTTGGGGAAGAAGAGATGGTGACAAAACCCCCCCTCAGAAATTCAGATGCACACGCCGTATAAAAGTGATATATTGAGTATGCTGATGTGAGACTATAAATTAATAGCGACGCAGATGAAGTACACTTCAAGTCCTTGGAATAAGAATCCATATAAATATGGCAATGGTTGCAAGCTCTCTAGCTTTCAACAGAACCCACACAGGCTCGACTTCTGCTTATTTAATCAGTTTAGGACAGATCAGGAACAACACAGAAGATTAATGACAATGCGTTATTGCTGTTCTGCTGCAGCAGCCAGAGGCTGTAGGGCTTTAAGAGGATTCAAGATAACACCATCTATCAGCCCATACTCTTTGGCTTCTTTAGCACTCATGAAAAAATCACGATCTGTGTCTTGGTTGATCTTCTCTAGGCTTTGGCCAGTGTGGTAGGCCAAATAACCATTCAAATTTGCTTTGTGGTGCAACATTTCATTGGCCTGTGCAACAAGATGTTCAAGATAGACAATGAAAAAGAGCACTCAATATTTTTAAAACAAGAATCAAGTTCCTATCAATAGAATCTCTCATGTATGATCAAACAAGTATGTTCAGTCCATTTTCTTGCTCTTTTTCTGTCCTTGATTTGGTCCGTATAGCTTGACAGATACCAATCCCACCCCAAACCGTTTCCCCAAAAAATATAAACTGGAACACAACAAAGCCAGAGTAATCTTTCTCAAATGAAATAATCATTTTCATAAGCCTAAAATATAAAAGCCAAAAAACATTCCACTAGAAATGAATAAGTTCTAGATTTCGTTACCAAGCTCAACAACATATCTGATAGCTATACCCTATAAAAATATATAAGTGAAATCAAGCCGTTAGAGCAGGATTCAAGACTGGATGGGTCGAAAAATTCCAGTCAGCCAAGTTCTTAATCATGTTTCAGTAACCTCAACTTAGAAGCTTGTCAAGAAATCAAAACAAGTACGAACAATTTCACAACTAGATGGTACTTGCTATGATAGTTTGTATCGTAGGTTATTGTAGATTTAAACTATTCCTAAAGAAATGCACCCCATGGCCATATACACTACTTTTTTAATAATTATATATCTACTTGGGCCATGTTCACTTTCAAAAAAAGGATTAAGACCCATTAGGATTATTTTGTAAAATTAATTTATCACATGTTATGTAGGATTACTTATCCATTGTTTTAGTTATTTTATCAAGAGCTTTAATCCATCATAAAGAACATGTGATTAAACATGATAAAATAATATATCCAAAATAATCACTTGGAGTGAACATGGCCTTGGAAATTAAAGGTTGATTGTTACACATTGATAATAAAATTTACAATCACCTGGATATCAATGTCAGTCTGCCCACCTTGTGCTCCACCAAGAGGCTGATGGATCATTATCCTTGAATTGGGAAGGCTGTATCTTTTCCCTTCAGTGACCACCAAAAGCAAATATTATAATTTTTTAAAAGCAGGATACATCATCAGAACATCAAACTTATTAAATGAATAAAATCACATACCTTTAGTACCAGCACTCAATATAAAAGCACCCATACTGCACATGAATATGGAGGGTACAGTCGGTTTAATTCACAGAGTATCTTTGTATCACAAAATCATACAAATAATATAATGGATGAGGACCAATCACAATATCAATGAACTACACAAAATGGATCTGAAAAATATAGTAGAAAGCATTACAAAGAATTCCTAATATCAAAGAAAAAGGTATAAATTAGGTGGGTGATGTTTGCCATTTAGCTTTATAAACTCTTGTGCGTGCTACCTTCATTAATTGTTCACGAGCTAGGTATCCACTGGAAAAGTTAAAAAGCAATTTTTTGTTTTGTGTAAAGACAAAATGCAGCAAAATACACAAAACCAAGTCAATGTGTCTCACCTAGCAGCTAGTCCAACACAGACTGTAGAAACATCAGGCCTAATATGCCTTATTGTGTCAAATATAGCCATACCTAAAGGCAAGAAGAAGAAATAAGACATCTGAAAACTCAGCAACTGGAAATAATGATATAGAACATGTATTACCAGCTGTAACTGATCCACCTGGAGAGTTCACATACATGACTATATCCTGCTCAATTACAAAATATATTGATCAGTAAAGTATTTACACACTTAATGATCTACATTCAAAGGAAAGACCCAATAAAATCATATGCTTTTCTCGTGCCCATAGAAAGAACAAAAATATTATTCAGCTGCATGAGAAACAGCAGCCTTAAGGTCCAATATACCATTATACTTCCATGCAAAAAACTCTTGATTATAAAGCAGGCTGCATATGACAGTGAAGATGAAGTAAAAAAATGTGTGTTTGACATAAAACAAAAGCACACGTGTTACATCAACAAACTAATCTCTGAAAATGAAATATCAACAGAAACAATATCTTTTAAAGATGATGATGTTAAGCAATCAGATTATGCCGATTCACATAAGATGAACTCCTGTTCCCTTCGACAGGATATATTCATATTCTATGCAGCGGCTTGTGATAAGCAAGCGCAAAATTCAAAATTTATGGAAACATCAACTAAAACCTTAAAGGATGGCATGCAAATCAACTGAAACTGACGATTAGGGAGGGAGAGGGAGAGGGAGGGAGGGAGGGAGGGAGAGGGGGAGAGGGAGAGAGGGGGTATCTTTTAAAGATGATGACGTTAAGCAATCAAATTATGCCAATTCACATAAGATGAACTCCTGTTCCGTTAGACAGGATATATTCATATTCTATGCAGCGGCTTGTGATAAGTAAGCGCAAAATTCAAAATTTATGGAAACATCAACTAAAACCTTAAAGGATGGCATGCAAATCAACTGAAACTGACGATTAGGGAGGGAAAGGGAGAGGGGGAGAGGGGGAGAGAGAGAGGGGGAGGGAGGGAGAGGGAGAGGGAGAGAGAGACCTTAGTAGGATCCACAGCATCAAGATAGAGCAACTGAGCAACAATAATGTTTGCCATATCATCATCTACAGCTCCACCACATCGTATTATCCTCTAAAAATAAATTAAGTTACAACTTGTAAATCATTTTAGACATAATAACCCAAGATTTAGTTCAGTCCCACAAAAATTGTCTCACATGCTGAAAAAGTTGACTGATAACGCTCATAAAACGCTCTTGCACCATTGGAGGTGGACTCTGTGGCCCTTGTGCATATGCTGGAAAGTATGGAGCGGATGGTATTTGCAAATCATCCCTGAAAGGAATAAAAAATCGGTGACAAGATTTACTATTTCAAATATGATTGTCTTCCATGTTAGAATTAAAACCAAACTGTAGGATTTTCGATAAATTTGTAAGAACCCCTGTGGTACTCGCAAATCATCCTACAAGCAAATGTAAATTTGTCTATTACAGATTAATAACATACTACTAGGCTGAAACGAATCTCCTGGTTGAGTTGCTAAGTTCATATTATTATTATTATTATTATTTAAATTGATTCAAAAGCTTTTGTCTAATGAAACATTTAATTCTTAGCACTAATTGTTATGTTTTCGCACTTTTGGCACGTTATGGGAACTCTATCAGTCATAACAACTTGCTTGCAAGTAAACTAACTAAACCAGAAAAATTCATTGTTGTGGAAAAACAAACAAGGACCCAACATCAAACTTAGGTCGCATTAGATAGTTAAATAAACACAATACACATAAAAACCGGATATCAACATAAAATATGTTACCTAATCGACCAAATACCACGGCGTAAGCTGTTTTCCGGGGCATAAAAATCTGGAGCATACACTGACTTCACAGAAGAGCTCCGGGGACCGGATTTCTTCGATTTCCTTGAAAGTCCACACCTGGAACAGAGGGGTTGGAAAGGGAGAGATAAGGTTCTGGAGGAGGAGGACGGGTTCGGGAAAGGGGAAGAGAAAGAGAGTGAAGATGAGTTAAATCTAAGAGCAGAAGAGACGCAGGAATGCGCCATTTTCAGCGCGAGGCTGTGCTGCCGTGAGGGGAGGCTTATCCAACCAACGGCGGCGAGAAGGAGTGGCGTGTGGTATATATATTTTCCCCGCTTCTGGACCGATCTAACAATATGGGAGCTCGCAGTCGCAGCTGCTATGACCTCTCAACCCTCTTTCTTTTCTTTCTTTTTATTACAATATTTTTTTTTATTTTTGCATTTTGTATTATTTTATTTTATTCCTTTTTGGAACTCTTGTTTGCAGTTTATAAATTACTAAAACTTTAAATTCTCGTATTTCATATTAAAAATAAACTATCGAAAATTTTGCATCATAATACAAATAAATAATAACATTTAGTAATATTTTCAAACTTTTAACAATCTGTTAAAAAGATTATCAATCCCTTTTTAAAAAATTGTAAACTCAGCCCAAGACAATAAAAAATATTTTGCTTACAGACCCGGGCAAGCACTCTCCAGATACTCATGGTAGATCAAAAGAAAACTAAAAACATTTCAAACGTCCTCAGGCAAGTTTGAAGCAATTCCCAACAATGATGTGTTGTATAAAAGATCAAATTGATGTAGTGCATACCATTCAGATTTAGTTCAACAAATAAAGCATAAAGCTATAAACCATACCAACAACGTACAAATAGCCGTATTTCAAGAAAAACAAAACTTTACGAAGGGAGTTTCCATTTCAGCGATTATAACTCTTAATAGATAGATACACAAAAGAAAATCATCTGCAAAATAAAATCTTTGCAGAGTTCCATTTCCAGAGCTTAAAATATACAAATTCCTACTATTCGTTTCCGCGTTTTGAGTAAGGGA
The DNA here is from genome assembly GCA_019155195.1 of Avicennia marina. Taxonomy (NCBI): domain Eukaryota; kingdom Viridiplantae; phylum Streptophyta; class Magnoliopsida; order Lamiales; family Acanthaceae; genus Avicennia; species Avicennia marina. Next base: position 14,257,139 of record CM032764.1, read on the forward strand.
CAACACTTGCCGGGCTACCTGCATGAACCAACCCCAGGAAAACATCCAAAATTTTAGCAGGCCTTCTCTGTCTGAATTTTTCCATTGATTGCCTTGTAGCATTGTAAACTGCACAGGGGTAGCTTTGACTTAGAATCACGGTACTTATAAGCATTGGTACAAGAGGGACCAGCACACTTCTCACGAGGAGGAGGATAACTGAGAATCAAAATGCAACAAAAAGCAGGCTTATTCCATTGGGATCATTTTGAAAATCAACCAGGCCAAGGAAAAGAAGCGAAGTTTTCAGGTGATGGTATGTGCAAAGGCATCTCCCAATGAACGCAGCCCAAAAGGAGAGGATAAAACAATTGATACCCGTATGGCTTCGAGTCAAAAATTTTAGGCAAGCCCATTTCCTGTGGGAATGTGACGGTGGTCCCAGTAGGTCCCATGACAATTTTTATAGTATGTGATCCAAACATCTGAGCATAGACCGCCTTCTCCTGTTTTTATTTATTCATTTTTTACAGCAAAGGTAGCGGCGTTAGTTTTCCATAAACAAATTTAGAACGTCATATTTCGAAGGCAAAAACAATACCTGTGCCAACTCTTCCCGACGCTTCCTCATCTTCTCTTCTCTCTTCTTCCTACTAGAATCTTGACCCAGTATTTTTCTAATTGCCTCTGCCTACAATTTTAAAGTGACCTGCTTACTTCCGTATTAACTTTTAAATCTAAAAAACAAAGAAAAACAAAGTGGCACAACAGAAAAGCCAACCTCTGATTCACGGGCTGCTTTCTCATTCTGCATTCTACGCCGCTGAGCAGCCTCCGCCTTCTTCAGTTGTTGCTCCACTTCTGACAATTTCTCCTTTTGCTCTGAGTCATACAAGTTAGCAGATACAAGTTCAAATGATGGATTCCACAAAGAGATTCGTGCATCAAAAGACAAAAGTTTTTTATACCGACTTCGAGGTGGAGCTGGTGGTAAACCATTTGGAAACTCAATTTGACTTGCACCAGACGCAGAAGTGGCATCCTTACTTAGAAGGGCCCGTTGTCGAGTTGTAAGAGCCATTTCCCTCTTGCTTTCTGTTGGTAACTCTGAGAGATCCTTCTTTTGTTTCTTTGTTTTCTTCCCTTCAGGCACATCATCAGACAATGGATCTTCTTTCTCCTCATAATCCATGTCTCCAGATCTGGACTTGCTGACATCTCTACCATGTTTCCCGACATCTTCCATGTTGTCATACTTACCCCTCTTTTGCGGTTTTCTGGTTGACTGTGACTCAAAGTCCTTAAATCCTGTCATCTTTGAAGTCTTAAGTTTCTCCAGGTAGCGGATCTCACTATCTTCTTCATCTTCACCAAACTCCCCATCCAAAACTCGTCTCTTAGGCACTCTTTTGCTCTTACGGACAGAATCTGGCTTACCTCCTTGCTTCTCAGAGGCAATCCTTGTTGGCGTCCTCCCCATATCCTCCCTCCCAATACTGAAACTACCTGTTGAGAAATCCTTCCATGGGACACCTTGCAGGCCACTTTGCTTCTCATGAGGAGGAGAATGATAGTCATCAGAACTTAACTGACATAATGAATTAGATGCCAAGAAAGCAAAAATATTGAGTCAGCCAGGGAGTAGAATCTGTTAAATCACAATCAACTGATTTGAATGCAGGAGATTTGTCTGCCAAACTAAACCTAAATTCCCCATCATGAATAAGCCACATATCCACCATCTATATGCAGCTCTATACTTACTCGTAACACAGACTCAACAGAGTATTCTGTATCTTCAATGTCATAAGGGTAGTAATAATTTGAGGGTGAAATGATAAGCAGAGGACCAGAATATTCTAAGGAAAACTGTTGATTTTAAGTATTTCACAGTTTCTGGGATAGTGTGCAATCAAACATCAAAGCCGAAAGGCATTTTTTGGGACATTATCTGCCACTCGACCAAGTAAAGTGCAAATTCATTTCCCTGATGTTAGAAGCTCAGAGTGCAATGACTCAGCAATTTCATCTTAATATTTGACATTAAGTTGGCACTTAACTATGGAAGTGGCTTATTTCCCTTGTCATAGGCATATTATGATAAATCTAACTATTTTGCATAAAGTTTATCACAGAGAATTTCCAACTGAGTAGAATACAAAACATACGTGCATGCAAAAGGTCACAAAATTAGATAAGAAGCAAAGTTCACAACCTGAGGGGTCAGCCTCAGTGGTGGATGAGAACTATCAGATGATTGATTAGTCTTTATCAAAGAGTTGCTGCCTGATGACCCATTAGAAATGGATTTGGTTTGAATTTTGTGTCTTACACCACCAACCTTCAACTTCACTTTTTCTGGTTTATTCTTGTTTCCTGCTCCTTCAATCTTGCCATTACTTAGAATCACATTTGATCCACGAACAGGCAAGGATCTTGATACACACTGGTTCAAATTGAACATTTTACCCCCTGAGTTACCATCACCCATATTCTCATCACTTGAGGCCTTACTCATATCATCTGAAACAGGTGTTGACAACATGGAGGATTGATCGGGGAGTAACTGTGCCTCAGGTCTGGGTCGGCGTGAAGTTTGGCTTCTCCTTCTCTTTATAGTAACTCCAATACTTTCCAATTGAGGAACCCTAGATTGATCCATTTTAATGATACTCCAGGTTCCAATATCAACAATTGGACACGTGCCGGTTAAATTTTTATATGGGTCAAAGTACACAAGAAATGTACTGCATCAAGGCCCTGCAAAAAGTGTTTGCATTGCAACCATAACATTAGACAAACACAATAAAAATTAATCTCGCTATTAATTTTTTGAATAAAATGGCAAAATGAGAGAATTCAATTTTAAACATTACAACCTAAAAATGCATTTAGGCTGTAGCAACACGAGCAAATGGGAGCTGGAAAATCAGAATTTACACAACAGCATCAATTCAGCCTAACAGTGAGCATGACAGCATTGTCAAATGAGGGCAAGCGGCATTCCATGGTTCAATTCAGACACCTTTAATCACACCTCCCTCCTCACCGACCACCCACGTGAAACGATTAGCACAACTAACAAAAGGTTATTAGTAAACTAACGGCATTTCATTATACAGCAGTTCAACATGCAAATTGGACGGCAAAAAAGGGGTTCTAACATACTACAAAAAGATAGTAAATAGGGCTATCAGAGTCGCTTCGCTTCACAACAAAAGTGCAACAATAACAAAAATTAACAACGCAAAAAGGGTGCAGAAACAGCGAACTGAATCCCTATTTGTAGGAGGACGAGACCTCGTAACGTATGTGAGACAGCCACAAAGGAAATACACAAAAAATCAAATCAACAAAAGCACCACTTGAACACATTCCCCTCCACGCCCCATACAAAGTCAGAAAGCCAACTCATGTAGCACACGCACAGAGAGAAAAACACAAAACAAAAAATGCTTCGCATTTAGCGATCACAACAGACTCCGATGCCAAACACAACTCAAACCAAAAATTCACCAATATCCCCCGGATCCCACCGTGGAAAACCACTTAATTAACGCACACAAACAGAAGATATGAAAAAAATAAAAATAAAAATAAAAATAAAAATAAAAATTAAAGAACACGGAATTTACCTACCGACAAGAAAGACGGATAAGAAATAACCGAACGAGAGAGGCGGAGTTTTGAAACGAGGACCTAGAAGATACACTTGAGGGCAAGAAATAACGAGCCGGTGAAGAGACAGATACACATAAGTGTGGGAATTGCAGAGAGAGATGAAGAGAGACAGTTTGGTTGCTTTTGTTAGGGTTAGGGAAGAAAGAGCGGGGGCAGTGGAGGTGATGTGGGTAACCATACAAGTAAAGAAGACTCCCAATTTCCTCTCCATTATTTTCACGCCCGTTTGTGCGTGAGTGAAATTTTGTGTCAGTTTTCGGTGCGGGACAATTGCAATCGGTTTCACGGATCGGTAAGGTCATGCCCAGTTGACTCGGCCCGCAACGCCTTGCCTCCTCGCCTATTTTTCCCTCCTTTCTTCAACAATTATTTGCTGCAACTATGTGCGCAGGATAAGCTCCTGGGCGCCGTTAGTGATATCTTGCGCCTCGTGCATGCGAGCTATGACCCCCGCCCAATTTTCAACAGTTTAGTTTGTATTTATATCAATATTATATTATTATTTCATTATTTCATTATTAATTACATATAGCAAATTTACATAACTACCTTTACATTAAATACTTCTTTCTATCATCTTCTATACTCTTTTTATACAACTTAAATTTTATTTTATTAATTAAAATATAATAATTTTAATTTATAAATAAATTTGTACAAGCATAAAAGGTGGAAATTTTGCTTCTTGTTAATAATTTATATTATATATATATATATGTATAGTATATATTAAGACTCAAATTCATTTGTAGGAAATTGGTATCCAGACATAGCCATGAATTTTATAAAAATTTCTTTCTTCTTTTTTATCATTTTGTAAATATTATGAACCATATATAATTTATATTTATAAAATATTACTATTTTATTTATATAAATAAGCCATAAGCATTGGATATGTGTCGTTTTAATACTATTGCAGTTTTTGGATGACACATACAGCTCACTTGAAATTAGATTTTAGAAGGTAACTTTTTATGCTTTCTTGTAGATATTTAGTTAATGTGTATTATATAACAAAATTGGTTTGGATTTAGATTTTATCTTCCCCTATGTTTTTCATACATGAATGTTGTTTTAAAATTAAATGCATCCCAAACTTGTTGAAATAAGATATGATTATGTTTGGTTTGAGGCTTTGTTGGAAGAATAAACTGTGGGGATTTTGTTAAAATAAAAATTATATTTGGTCGAAATATTAATTGATGAAAATTTTAATTTGTTTGAATTTGTATGATTATGTATATAATTACTTGACATTGTCATGTCGAACCCAAAACATTAACCACATTTTGGTCATTTAATGTATTCTCAAGTATGTCTTTAACGATCACTTTTACTAAATAACTTTAATTATCATTTCAAGGTTTTCTTTTTCCAAATTATTCAATTCTAATCAATGAATATAAAATAAATTCAAAAAAATTATATTTTATCATATAATTGTTATTTTTCACAGATTGATTTTTTACTACCTGTCAGTTTTCTATTTTTTGATATTTGCTCTTTTTTACACACACACACACGTGTAGATACACTAAATATTAAAAGTTATATCATTGCAAAACCATTATAGTTATATTGCATTCAAATATCACAAATCATGATATAAATTTTTGTATTATTATCAAAATTAGGTAAGACAGATATAAGATTCATATGGTATATAATATTAAATCATTTATAATCTTTATATTAAAAAATAAAATTGTTTAGTTTTCACAAATTTAAAATGTGCAAAATTGTTCGTATTTAATAATAAAAATATACATGAATAATAATTAATTTTTTAATATACAGATATATATATATAAATGCAAGTACACGTATGCTTATACAAATATCAATTTTAGTGTACATTAATATAATGATTGAATTTTAACAGGAGTAAGTGCCTTCCGCAGCGTAGGCTGTGCCAGTCAGTGGCTTCTGCGATATGCATTTTTTGTTTGGTCATATTAGCGTGTTACCCAGTATTTCTTCCGTAGGAGGTTTACTTAGCATTTATAGTATGAAGGCCTTATATGAGCTTTCTGTTATTATTTCATTGCTAGGTAACTGGATTCTACAAATTACAAATGGTATTAGCTTCAAAGAATGCATGTGCCCCAAAAAAAGAGATGCAATGGCTTTCGTCTGCATCCAGTCTCAATTTCAAGTCCAGATGGGAGGTTCTTCTGGCAGCCTTGTACAAAATTTGGTGTATACGCATAAAAGCAAAAGGAAAAGGGATGTATGATTCCCGCATTCTTCCTCTGTTCCAATTTTTTTATCTGTCTTCTTTGTCCCTATTTTTCCAACACAGTTGTTTTGTACTTATATAATTGCCATGTCCAGAAAATATTACGCCGTTCATTGGAGAACAAGGCACAAAGAATTTCATGGGCATTAATCAGTGGCAATGTAATTCCATTCATATGCTTAGTAGTTGATGTGCAGCTAGGATCTGGACGTGCGTTCTTTTCCGAAATGACTGTGTCGTCGAGAAAATTAAAGGGGATCCCCTTGATGGATTGGAGACAAAATCAGTGCTTATGCAAAAGCAAATTTAAATAATGAAATTGTTGTGCATCTCTACCATTAATATAACTTTTAATGTTGTTTCATGATTATAGATGCCATTATGTCTTTAATTTAATACAACAGTGAGATCTTATATGTCCCGTGGGAAGCAGCATCAAGACTTTGGGCATTTTGAGGCGTCCATGGCACTGCTGGCTTCTCGACGCCGATTGGCAGTTGGGCATAGCTGAAGGCACGGCTCCCTGAGTGCACTGTCTTCTTCTGGTGGAGGCGGCGCCACCCCAAATTTGAACTGCCACGGCCACAACACAAGCCAAAAAAGAGACAAAAATAAGAAATTAGTAACCATAATACTACCAACCCCATAAAAGGAAGCAGCAAAAATCATCATAAGATTAGGCATTTTAGGCAGCTTTCTCTTGGAGGCGGTGATGCTATGATGAGATGCCCAAAATTTAGGAGGACGCCAAGCTGATGATAACCGGATACAGCAGTTTTAAATCTTAAAAATAACGGCACTGTGCGGCTTAGAATCGCTCGTTGAAGACCACGCCAAGCAACAAGTTCAGTCTCATGATTGACTGCGATCTGCAGGTGTAATATTTGTCTACTGGCTAGCACAAAAATCTGTTTAACAACCAAGCTCAATTTACTTTGCAAAATGAGTAATTTTTGCTGCAATTTAATTTGGCAGGGAACTCCACAGGAGCTGAATATGGAGGATTAAAGATTTGGTTGAACTGAATGATCTACCCATTAAATTCATGTGTTCATCCATCTATCCATGCTCCCACTCAATGTATAATTTTTCAGTGTGGAATAATTTTAGTTGCACATAAAACAAAACAAGCACACTATTTTGTAAACTTGCTATTTGTAAAGATTACTGTATTAGATGTAACATGAGTTGAAATTTCAGATACAAAATCAAATGCAGGTGCTAAGCCATGTTATATGATATTCTGTTGCTACTGCCATACAACAAACATATGCATACTGATAAGCAAGCTATGTTACCTGACAGCTATAATCGCTAAAGTCGGGCTCCATCACTAAAGGAACTCCCATGTACTCCTTGAAAAAGTTCTAAATGATTTAAACAAATTTTAGTTAGATGATCAGAAATTTAGATGACTAACACAGAGTGAAATACTTCATTGATAAATAACACAAAATCAGTAATGGGCAACACAGACATCAAAAATTGCAATTGGGCAGCAGCAGTAAAACCACAGATCATGAGATGCATCAATGATAACAGCGTGCTTAGCAAAATCTCATTGCTTATCTGTCTCTCTAACAATGCAGTAGATACACGAAGCATGAGACTATGAGGCATATAATCAGATCAATTTCCCATTCATCAGACATTTTTGTTCACTTGTCAAAAACCCTTTTTGGAAATAGAAATCTTATAAATATTTTTGACTATGCAACTGATGAATAGTTATAACAGTTCCATAGAACAAAATGCTTATTTCAAAGCTAAATCACGGAAAAAGATGAAATGAATTTGCAAACAATAATTTGTCGAAGAAAGTAACAGTCACTGACCTGTGTGGGAAGCTTACAAGTATTGATACATACTCCCACACATTTGCTCTCCTCCAAGTACTTGCATTTCTCAACAAAGACCTATATGAATGAAACTCACCTTACAACACGAATTCGACCAATTTTTGAACTGTAAGAATAACACCATAAATCACTGGCTACATGCGTAAACAAAAAGTAAAAAAATATTACCCCACTACACCACAAGGATCCATTAGGCAGGTCGACAGAATTAACAGTACAGGTTCCCATTAGCCACTGACATGAAAGTGCAGTCACTCTTGCTTCCAGAAACGCAACACAAGCAACCATTTACATACAATAAAATTCCAAAAATCAGTTCATCACTCAAGTAAATTTCAGGTTCAGTTTCAAGGAAGCAAACCGGAGCAAGATTCAAAAGCAATATATGATGAATTTAGATCGAAAACTGGATTAAAACACTCACCTATCGACTCCGCTGCCACTTTGCCTCCTGCTATAGGTGCAAAGAGCATCTTATAGAGTTCCAACAACCACGGAGGAAAAAGTGATCTCAATATCCGCACCTGCCTTAAAAAGATTATTATTTATCTCTAATGTAATGACAACAATTACTAGAAAAATGATTATTGCAACTGCGAAGACGGCAAATTTTTGGTTGTTTTTAACTTGCTATTATTTTACAAACCCTATTTAACAAAAATATGGTTAAGAAACAAGGATATGGTGATACCGCGGCATTGGTAGCTTCAGAATTGGACCGGCCGACCATTATCCGATGAGCCACATCAATCAATCCATCGTATCCAGGCTTCTCAGAGTCCCATCCAATCTCCTACAATCAATAAGTTTAATTAGTTGAATATTATGCGCTACTCATCGTATATAGTGAAAAATCACGAATCTAATTCACAGGAGAGAGGAAGTATATACTGACCTCCGCCATTTTGCGGCGAAACACGTTCATAAAAATATCGTCTACAACCCCCGGCACGTATTCTTTCCTTGCAGGCTTCAGCTCAACTGCTTCTGCCTACAGGAAATGTTTTTAATTCAAGGAAAAAGGAAAAAGGAGAAACTCAAAGGAAGCAAATTTTCGCGGTGTTTGAGAGAATATTTGAACGAAGCGTACCGAATTTGATTGGGTAGAGAAGCATGTAACTCGAGCGGAAGGGTTGATTGTTGGAGAGTGGAGGGAGGGGAATGAAAGGAGCGGGCGGGTATTGAGAAGCGCCATTGCCACCATTCTCCTTGAGGTTCAGAGTTCAGAGTCCAGAGTCCAGCCTTCAACCCTGTTTCCATTCATTGTCTTATAGCAGATAAAATTACATAATATTAAAGAATGAAAAAATTCTGAGTTGTCATGAAAGAATCGAGGTATGGAAATAAGGACGCGTGGGCGCATCGCGACCGTACAAAGAATACAATTAATGTTTGGATACTAATTTTATACATTTGTTAATTTATTAAAATACCCGTTTTAAAATGTATTACTCATCAAAATAAATTTTTTAATCTTCTTTTATCTTATTTTTACACTTTTAAATTTACACACCTACTTTCTTCTCAATCATTATCAATTTTGAATTGCATTTGTTACATAACAATTCATTAACATTTAGACAAAAAGACATTATTTTTTAACCCTAAAAATGGAAAATAAACACAGGCTAAGTTTGATCGTATTTTTTGCAACTTCTAACCCTAGAAAATGCATATAAATCAAATATACAAAACATACAAAATATTTTTATTCATTGATACACCGATTGTATTTGTTTTTTATTGCTAGGTATATTGTTGAAGATGTAAATCGATTTTTACATAAAATTTTTAAAGCACTTTAAATGCTTCACACACACACACACACAATTCCCCTCAATCTTCATTAGTGCATTAACCAATGTCACTTTTTTTATTACTTTATTTAACATTATGTGAATTTTATGAATAATATGAATTTATATTTAAAAATATTATTACTTTATGTGCACTTCAATTCAATTTTAATTTATTATTAGTTTTTGTTTTTGATATCTAAAATCCATTTTATTATATTTCTCTCTTTTTCTCATTTTTATTCACACGACAATAGGATGAAGATTGAGTTTTCACACTTAAGCAAAGCTCACCCAACAAAACACTGACAACTGAGAAATTTGATATGTACAATAGTGGGGTGTCCTCTCATTCAAAACACTTAACAATATTCGATCGTATCAATATATTTTTAGATTTCATTTGGATTGAAGAAGGGTTTGATTATAATAATAAATTTATTATATTTATTTGAATGGTAAAATATTTTAAAATTTTAAACTCTGATTTTAGGCTATTTAGAATTCCTTTTATTTTAAAATTTTTTCAAATCATATTTTTTAAAATCCAAATTCAGTAATCTAAATAAGGCTTAAGGTATTAAAAAAATTACTAAAATTATGGTGTTGTATTCTTTTTGGAAGTTTTAACAACTTTATAATGTTTGGTTGATTTGCGAAGGGTTAAAAATAGTTTCTTAAATGAGAAGGGCTCGATTGTTTTAAAACTTGAATTTAATAATATTATTCGTTACTATAAGCTTGCACTTAAATCAATCTTTAGGCTCGATCATCGGCAAACCCTCTCTTAATGACGCACACGATTCTAAGTCTCAACTAAAGTCGCGGGGACCCTTGACGCGACACACCCACATAAAATAGCAATTTCGCCTTCTTTAGTTTCTATAGATTTTCGTTTTTCCTATTTGAATGAAACCTAATTGACGAATCATTTCCGAGCGAGAGTGGCGTAGGGGATGACTGATAATGGTGAATTCGGGCCCCCGATCTGCAGCCGGAGCTTCCAAATTGGCTCGGAAGCTCTATAAAAAGAATAATGCGGCTGCAGAGGACCGGCTGTACCGGAGATTGTCTGCGTTGGGGCCTGTCAAAGGGGCAGTGGGAAGTACGATAAATGAGTACATAAGGGAGGGCAAGACCGTCAGTAAGACTGAGCTGGAGGCCTGTGTCAAGGAGCTCCGTAAACGCAAAAAATTCCAGCTCGCTCTCGAGGTGTGTACTCGTCTGCGAGTCTGATTTTGGTGTATTTTTTTTGTCCATTGGAAGTGAGTGGATACCTCAATTTGTTATTTATTTTTTATAAAAAAAAGATTTTGATAATCTAAGTAACATGAATGCCTAATTAATGCTCATGGATCGGTCGTCCACGAATGTTGAGAAACCAATGCAATGTTCATGTTCTTATTGAACCAATGTACTTGTTAATTTGGTAAATTTGAGTTTACAATTTTGAAGCTATTGACAATTTAACTTGAAAGGTTAAACCGCACGCGGAGGAAACAAAATGGTGCGACTTGTCATTTTCTTTCCTACGTGTAGCTAATGCTTTGGGTTCTGTTGTACAGAGCATGATTTATTTAATGTGTTGCGCATTCAGATAATGGAGTGGATGGAAGATCGAAAGATTAATTTTGCGCAGAAAGATTATCCAATGCGCTTGGATCTGATAGCAAAAGCTAAGGGAATAACTGCAGCTGAAAATTACTTGAGCGCCCTCTCTCCCCGTGCAAAGGTCCATTGCACTTATGGAGCTTTTCTGTATTGCTATTGCGAAGAGAAGATGACTGATAAGGCACTGGCTCTCTTTGCTAAAATGGTTAAAGAGAACATGATATCGAAAGCACTGCCATTTAACAATCTTATGTGCATGTATATCAGATTGGGGCAGCCAGAAAAAGCGGCTGTCTTGGCAAGAGCAATGAAGGAAATGAATATTCAGCCAGACACAGTTACTTACAATTTGTTGATGAATGGCTATTCATGCTTAAACGATATCGAGGGAGTGGAAAAAGTATTTGAAGAGATGAAACTGGAGAATGGAAAGCAATGTGATTGGACGACATATAGCCATTTGGCATCTGTCTACGTCAGGGGAGGATATAGAGAAAAGGCCGACATGGCTCTGAATAATCTGGAGAAGGAAATGAACACGCATGATCGTGAGGCGTTCCATTTCCTGATAAGCTTGTATGCTGGAAATTCTGATCTTCATAATGTCCATCGCATTTGGAAGTCCTTGAAGTCGAGACTAAAAGTTGTGACGAATAAGAGTTATCTTATCATGCTTCAGGCGCTTACCAATCTGAATGACATAAATGGGCTGAAGAAATGCTACGAGGAATGGGAGTCAGTTTGCAGCAGTTACGATTTGAGGTTGACGAATACAGCTATTGGTGCTTACCTGACTCATGGCATGCTTGAAGAAGCTGAGTCAATCCTTCGAAATGCAACAGGTAGATCAAAAGGGCCTTTCTTCAAAACATGGGAAATGCTCATGAATTTCTTTCTGAAAAACCATCAAATAAAGCAAGCATTGCAGATTATGGAAATTGCTACCCATGCCCATGATTATCGTCCCCAAAGCAGTACCGTAGACAGTTTCCTGAACTACTTCAAGGCAGAGAGAGATGTTGGCAGTGCCGAGGAGTTCTACCAGTTCGTAAGGAGGATAAACTGTGTGGATAGGCATGTGTACAAATCATTACTTGAGACTTATGTGGCTGCTGGGAAAACCTCGCTTGATATGCGTGAGAGGATTGAGGGGGATGCGATTGAAATAAGCAGTGAACTCGAACATTTACTTGCAAGTGTTTGCCCAAAATGATAATATATGCGCAAGAGCCTATTTTCAAAATTTCTGGCTCTTTTTTTGGGTTGGGTGAGGGGGGTAGAGTAAGTTTATCATTTCCCATAAGACAAGTCTACTTTGCCTCTCAAAACGGAATGGCGCCACAAATCGATGTACATTAATTAGGGTAGTGCCAGTGCATCACCATACAACAAAATTTCTGGCTTATTTTTGGGTTGGGTGAGGGTAGTGCCTTTCTTACAAGTTTTGACCTTTAGTGAATTATTAGAATTCAGATTTTTGGTTCCATACGTGGAATTCTATTTTATGTAAATTACAAAAGCTGTAATTACATATATCCTCGTTTCAAGAACAAACATGTTCATGTAATAGAGTGAGAAAAGGTGGGTTAATTTTTTTTTAGAAAATTTATAGTGTAAAGTGAAATATTATATGAAAATAGATAATGTTTTAAAAATAATGTAATAATTAACAAATAAACATTAATAAAAAATTTTAATAATGTAATCATGTCTTGTTTACATAAGAATAGATTTTTTTTATTAATATAATAAATGAACAAATATTATTGAAAGTTTTTTTATACATATATGCGTGTGGAAAAGAAAGAGAGGACAACATGAAAAAGTGATACCAGATAAATGTATGGTAAATATGAAATATGAGAGGAGCAAATTTTTCCAGAGAAAAGACTGAGACAGAGATATGGAAAATGGAACAAAATCCATTATCCAATTACAGACAGGAGTTAATTAGTTTAATTAAGCACTTCTACCCCAAAGAATGCAAGCTCAAATTGCCCAATACAATAAATACGTGAAACAAGTAAAATACTCCGAAAAATGGATTATACGACATGCGCCTAAACAAAAAATTAGACTAAAGACGACTCAAAGCCCTTGTAGCACCAAAAGTGCAAGCAAAAAGCCGCAAAGATTTAGAGGAATAATGATCTGCCGGTGATAATGCTCAGATGGCTTCATTAGCAGGATGCTATGACGGAGCGCGTCCATTAAATCTTTTGTTTCAAGGCCACTTCTTTGATCCCTATGGGCGTTTTAGGCCGATAATGCTCGTCTGTGTCTACCTCCTCAATTTCCTGAAGTACACAGAAAAGAAAGATGCATTAAATGTAAAATTCATTAAAATCTTGTCAGTGACATACTGCTAAAGCAAAACAGCGTGAAGTGCAGCAGGCAAAACAGTGTACCTGAACAACATCTTCACCCTTGATAACACGTCCAAATACATTAATTTTCTCATTTAGATCTGGAATTGGTGCTGTTGTGATGAAAAGATCAAACCCCCCACCATCATGCTTTGTCTTGGAAGTGCCCAGCATAAAAGCTTCATGCTTCAGGCTAAAACAAGCAGAAAAAACTCAGCCAAAACGGGGGGAAAAGGATGGAAGGAGAGGCAGAGGGTATGATGCAAACCTTGTATCAAGTTGACTGTAATGCTTTCCCCTTGAAGTCCAATCTTCAGTTGTTCCAGGCCTATTTACATCACCTCCTTGAATGACAAAGTTCTTTATCACGCGGCTAAAGAGCATTCCGTTGAAAAGCCCCTTCAGACTGCAAATTAAATCAGTAAAAACAGTGCTGACTGAGGTTTCTAGAACAAAGAAACAACATTAAATTGGGCAGTAAAATTACACAAACTATAGCACAGAAGGAATTTAGTTGGGTACCACACAAGCTCCATTTGCAGAAATAATAATGTAATTCATTGATCATTAATATGTTCAGTACATACAATGCTTGAATAAATTCATCAACAACTTCAGAAGAACCTTCCTTGTAGAGTTCCACGGTTATTGAGCCTTTTGAAGTGCTTATCACCTGATAATGCATGAGTGTTAAAATACTTCTACAAGGATAAAGGGGAGAAAAAACCCAAAAAGAGCAGAAGAAAAATGCAGGAATAGAAATATTTCCAAAACAACCAAATCAAAGAAATATAGCCATATTCTGGGAAGACAAAATTGTGGGCAAAGAGGCAAATTAGCAATATGGTTAATAGTTATTGTCTGTTGAGCAAGGAAAGTACAAAGTTAATAGTTATTGTATATTATGTTAAATATAGAGCATCTATGTCAGTAGATAAAATCACAGTAAAATGGCGAGCTAGGAAACTGCAAGGTATAACGAGTAAAACTATGAGTCACGCTGAGGATCACCGCAGGGATTTAAATTGTTACATCTTATCCAATTCAATAAATCAATCAAGTGCAAAATCTAAACTGAGACTTGATCCATCAAGAGACTAGCCCATTATGTAACTTACAGCATATTTGGGGACATCAACTTTCCTTGAATCAACAAGTTCTCTATCATGCTGCAAAAAAAAAGCAGACAAGTATGACTTCAGATGAATATGTAGCCATGATGAGAGAGGCTCAGTCAGCGACTGTCAATGCAGTAATTTTCCATTGAAGTACAAATCTAAAACTATAATTGACAGTCCAGCTTGGAAATACATTAAGACAACTGCTGAAGCAGAATGTATTTAATTAAATGACTTGGTTGCAAAAAATATCATTATGACACAAGTGTACCTCTACACCTGACAGTGTATCTTCAGCCAGAAATTTTGACCTGGAGGAAGATAAACAACGAAGTTTATAAACTAAGGATCATTTAACAACCTTCTGTTTTATCACAATAAAACTAATATATAGATTGAAGTAAATATTCAAACTACTTGATAAACATCTACTGATAACTAATTCAGAACTGCTACTCCATGTATATTAATAGCGCAGAAATATCTTCTAGAAAAACTGTATTTTCATAAGATTCACAGCACCAAGGGAATCAGACCAAGTCCGGAAATGATCATCTTGTTCTCAATATTCCTAGGGAAAATATAATACATTACCAAATTAGCAACTCAGCATTCAAATGAGAACAAGACATTAACTTAGTCCTATCATAAGGAAACAAGGAGGAAAAAAGAAAAACAGACCTCCGAGTCCAGTGCCTGCATGAAGCAAAAACAAAAAATGCCAAGACTAGGACAATCAGGCCGTAAATAGCAATTGTAGCAGCACTAATTCCACTTGGCCCCTTCTTCTTTTTACTCTGTTGTAAGAGAGTTTGAGGTTTGATCCTCGCCATTATGCTTCGCCACACAGTTCAAATCTTAAATTATAAAAGAAAATTACGCATCAATAACGGGAATTATAACACATTCAACACGACGAAAAGTCACATCGAAAATATCAAAAATCAACATTCTCGTATTATGAAAAAATCCGAAAAATTCAAAAAATGCACACCAGATTAACATCAAGATAGTTTAACCTAAAAATTCTTCAATTTCAGCCTTAGCAAATCAACATACAGAATCAAATAACCAGTATAATTTAAAGGAGAAAAAAAAAACACAAAATAATTTACTGAAAAAGAAAATGCGAAAAGTTACGAAGAAATGGTACCTGATCCTGATCTATGCTAGGGCACAAGCAATGAATGAGGAGGAACGATTTTTCGATGTTTCCGAATAAAAGTATCGGCCAAATCCACAGTTGAAAAACGAAAATTTTTTACTGTATTCGATTCTGCTGCGCAAATAACAACTTTTCTCTTTTGCGTTTGCTTCAAGAATTGAATGAAGTTCAGAGAGAAAATATTCGAATGTCAGATATGAGATCAGCGACCGCGTCATATATAACGCAATAAGCATTTTCTCCTGCTTCACCAGTTGAATGACTTCAGTTCAAACGACGACGTTGTCATCTGTTGTTTTCCCATGACGTAAAAAGTCCAGTTTGCCCACAACCCCACATCAAATTCCTTCGTCTATGTTTGTGATGGAAAAGAAAATTTGGGTGGTTTTTGTTTATTTTGATTTTTAAATAACGAATAAATTTTAATATGTATTTTTAAATATAAAAATAAAAAATATATATATAATTTAAAAAATATAATAAGTAAATACTTATTTTCAATCACTAAAATTTTAAAATAAACATGACACATATATATTTTTTTAATCGATTGAACCAAAACAAATGACTGCTGATATATTCTACGCATATGGACAACACAGACTGGGCATTTGCAGCTGCGACTTATTGGCTTGAACGAGCCAATTCCACCATCAGTTCAACGGCCTTTCTGGTCGACAAACAGCGAGAAGACATCTTCGGTGGTATCACCGCTTCTATTTTCGTGTTCCTCGTCTTCGTCTCCAAGGCTCAACATGCTCCGATGCATGGCAATCAGGCTATTGTTATCGATAATTTCTTCTTCGACATTTCCACAAACATCCCTGCTGCTGTTTGTGGGGGCCGAGGCTCCCTCGGCCTGCTTCTCCTGGAGCTGCAGCGCAGATTCCAGGCTCCAAAGCACGTCCCCCATCGTGGGCCGATCCGTGCCGTGATCGGCCAAGCATTTCTCCGCTGTCTCCGCGTATTTCTTCAAGCAGTCTGGAGAGATCTTCCCTTTCAGTTCAGGATCAATAATGTCTTCCAGGGTACTGTTCCTTGCACACCGCAGAGCCCAGTCGGCGAGGCTGACTTGCTCTTTCGGAAGGCTTGGATTCAGGGCTGGCCTGGCGCATAATACCTCAAAGAGCACTACTCCGAATGAGTAAACGTCGGATTTTTCTGTTAACTGTTGCCTCCTGAAGTACTCGGGATCCAGATAGCCGAAGCTGCCTTTCACCACAGTGCTGACGTGACCTTTGTTCATGTTGGGTCCTGTTTTTGACAGCCCAAAATCGGAAACCTTGGCCACCCACTTATCGTCCAGCAGAATGTTTGTGGTCTTGACGTCCCTGTGAATGATGGTGTACCTTGCACCGGTGTGGAGGTAGTGCAGCCCGCGGGCTGCGCCAATGCAAATTTCTAGTCTCTGCTTCCAAGTGAGGATGGTTTTGTTGCCCTTGTAGAGATGCTCCCTCAGTGTTCCCTTCCCCATGTAATCATAAACAAGTATCATTTCTCCATTGTCTTCGCAGAATCCGATCAGTGACACCAAATGCCTGTGCCTGAGCTGAGAAAGCATCTCAATTTCAGTCTGGAATTCATGGACTCCCTGCTCGGAAGATGGGTTTGATCTCTTGATCGCCACTTTGGTGTCGCAGTCAATGACGCCTTTGTAGACCTTTCCGAAGCCACCAACTCCTATGACGTTGGACTCATCGAAGTTCTTGGTGGCGTTGCGGGTCTCTGCTAAGCTGAAATAGCGACAATTGCAGGCGACATCTGTTGAAATTGAGACGCCGCCTTGACTTCTGCCTACAGGGGCACATTTGGCTGTGTTGGTGTTGGAATTCCAAGAAATAGGCAACCAACTGTGTCCTGAATCAGCTCCAGGAAGAGATCTCTTCTTCCTCTTGTAGGCCGCCATAACAACGACTGCTGCTATCCCAATTGCAGCAGCTCCTCCTGCAGCACCAGTGATCACCATGGAAGAGCCTGATGCATTTGGATTCTGATCAAAAGCCTTTGGGGCCATTTGAGCTTCCTGATATTTCTTCATCATATCTGATATGGATGGATTAGGTCCCGCGAGATTCGACTTGCTGTCGCTGAGCTTGAATATCTCTAGTCCATTGAGAAGGACATCAACAAATTCAGCCTTGGTCTTGTCCGTAGGGCGAAGCGCCACCCAAAGCTGGCTGTTACTCGTCTTGTTGCTGACATGAATTACATAATCTCTCTTTGTGGGAGTTGCCACGGAACTTGTCCATGCATATATGTCCACTTCACTTGCTGCAGTTTTGTTATTGACATACACATCAAAAACTCTCTGGTTGGGCTTTCTCATCTCGGAATCACACCAGTGGAATCTGACAAGGTACATGAACTTGGGATCCACTTGAAAAATCCACGTCAGGTTAGAGTTCCTGTTGACATCCTTAAAAGCCCCCATCGATCTGTAAGTCTTGTAGACATCCAACGGCGCCATGTAGGACGGCAAACCTCTGTACTTGACGGTGGCGTTGGCCTGTAGGGCGACCCCATGGCCAGCACCATATATGTACAGGCTATCGTCGTACCAACTTCTCATTAGACCACCAGAATCGTAGGTTGGGGAAATATACTGCCCGCCCACGTTCAGCCTAAACATTGTCTCCATGCTGCAGGTGTCAATGGGAACCGTTGAAGAGGATTGAGGATCAATATCTAACGCAACTGTGCCCACCAACATTGGATCCTCCTCGAAAACTGCGGGCGCAGAAATCAACTCAATGCCATTGACAAACGCGAATGACGAAGGCTGCTCGTCAGATGGCTTGAAGGTGAGGTTAAGAGTGGGAAACTCCGCCGGAGCCAGATAGTATTCCTTGATGAAATACGCCTGGGAGAGGGCTTCCGCGGCTAGACTTGCGCTGAAATTGTTCAGCAAAGTGACCCCTGGGGCAACGACGGAGAAATAGGAATTGGATATGTTAAAATTAGGGTAGGAAGAGGGGTAGAAATGGAGGCGAAGCAACGTGCGGGAGGATGGAATTTGGAGGGGTAACTGATAGGTTCCTTCGGACTGGAAAATTCTGGCAGTCATGTAAGGAATGGGGGAAGATAAGGAAGGGTCTTGTGTATCAGCCTTGGCCTCGACATTTTTCCCACCAGAGACGAGGTATTTGGTGTCGGGCTCCCATTTCCGGCCGTTGGCGTCTTTCTCGCCGTCTGGATTGCCGCAGCTTAGAACCAAGGCGGTCGGGCCCTTACTTGCAACATTGATTGCATGCAGAACAAGAGAAAAACCCAAAAGAGGCAGAGAAATGTGATTCCTTGTTTTCATTGCCACAGGGAAGAAACAACACAAATGGGAACTGGCATACAGGAAAAAGAAAACAGCTTTTGCTCTTCCTGTACGCCTGAAAACCTTTACCCCGACTTGTCTTTCTGTTCTTTCTCGTTATTTTTATTTTTGATTCCTTGGGTTTGGGGCTTTGTGCTACACCATTGTTATGGCTCCATGAAATTAGTTGCGTAAACTTTAGCCTATTCTTTTGTTCTTCTTCTTAAACTTTTCCTCTGGTTTTTTTGTCTTCCATGACTTGGGTTGTCAGCACATCCACTGATGAGGTGCGATGAGTTCGGCAGAGCGAACGAAGGGGAGTGAAAGTCTCGGCCTTGAGGCTTATGTTAATGCTGATAATTTTGAGCCGCAAAATGGTTGGAATTCGAACAGACGAGGAATCGAAGTCCATTCATCAAAGCTTTCTCCTTTTGTCACTGTAGATTTAGTAACAACCGGCGGCAAAGACTCCATCTTAATCCTGACCACACTATCTTGGTTTCATCGGCGAGCATAAATTTAGATTACATATAACGAAAAACAAACAGAATCTGCGAGGTGCAGGCTAGCAATGCGCGTGCGATCCACGGGGGCTCAGAGCGAGTAAGCGTGGGGTACCCTGAATCCATAATTCAATTCTCCGTGTTTCCGGGCAAAAAATCAAATCTACAAAATAGATGAGGTGGAATTACCATGTCCGCCCGAATATTAGTGGCGCGACCAGCTCAGCCCTTTCTGGCTAAACGAAAAGTAGACGGAAAAGTCTCCTTACTTACAGGTTCAGTGGTGTCTTGACTTTACCCCTCGCTAGCCGCCACCCGGTCAAGGGAGGAAAATCCACTTCTGACGTTTTACCTTCTTCTCCTATGCAATGGCCTCCTCAACTCCGCCGCCACATTGTAAACTTACTACCACCAAACCCTACCAGAACCACCACTTCCATCACCTCCAAGGCCGTCAACGCCATCAAGCTAATTACTCCCGTCAGCACAACTGGACCCCACGAAAGGTTTCTTTAAACAAGCACGTTTCTCATGCCGCCGCCGCCCCCAGGCCCCCTCCACCTGCTGCGGCAGCAGCCGGAAGCCTTAACTTCACCCGTCTTTCTGCGGCAGATTTTTCCGGTCGGCGCTCCACGAGATATGTCTCAAAAAGGCACTTTGGTCGTCCTAGGTCTACCGCCTCCTGCCGCCACTCTGCCGCCGCTGAGGAGGCGCTCCACCAAGCTATTAGTTGCGGCGACGACGTAAAATGCTTGGATAAGGTTTTACTTAGTTTCGAGTCGACGCTTTGTGCGTCTGATGATTATACCTTTTTGCTGCGGGAGCTGGGGAATAGAGAGGATTGGATGAAGGCAATGAGGTGCTTTGAATTTGCAATTAGTCGTGAAAGGAGAAGGAATGAGCTGGGTAAATTGGCTTGCTCGATGATTAGTACTCTTGGTAGACTGGGCAAAGTTGATTTAGCTAAAAATATTTTCGAAAATGCTGTGAATGAGGGTTATGGCAATACAGTTTATGCTTATTCTTCTTTGATTAGCGCTTATGCGAAGAGTGGGTACTGTGATGAGGCTATTGGCATTTTCAAGAGTATGATAGAGTCGGGCTTGAAGCCAAATTTAGTGACTTATAATGCTTTGATTGATGCGTGTGGGAAGGGGGGTGCGGATTATAAGAAGGCTTCACAGATTTTCGATGAGATGTTACAGAATGGGGTGCAGCCTGATAGGATTACCTACAATTCGCTTCTTGCAGTGTGTAGCGGTGCTGGATTATGGGAGACTGCAAGGAGTTTGTTTGATGAGATGGTTTACAGGGGAATTGATCGAGATATCTATACATATAATACCCTTTTGGATGCCGCATGCAGTGGTGGACGCCTGGACGTGGCTTTTGAGATAATGGCTGAGATGCCATCAAAGAATATCTTGCCTAATGAGATAACTTACAGCACTATGATCCGTGGGTGTGCTAAGGCCGGGAGACTGGATAGAGCGTTGAATTTGTTCAATGAGATGAAGTTTGCGGGTATTAAATTGGACAGGGTGTCTTATAATACTTTGCTTGCTATTTATGCCAGTCTTGGCAGGTTTGAAGAGGCTTTGGCTGTTGGTAAGGAGATGGAGTGCATTGAGATTACAAAGGATGTTGTCACTTACAATGCTTTGTTGGATGGATTTGGTAAACAGGGAATGTATGATAAGGTTAGGGAACTGTTTGCAGAGATGAAAAAGGAACATCTGTCTCCTAACTTATTAACTTACTCAACATTGATCAGTGTTTACTCTAGGGGAGGTTTATACAAAGAGGCAATGGAGGTATACAGAGAATTTAAACGGCAAGGCCTGAAGGCTGACGTGGTTTTGTACAGCAAACTAATTGATGCCTTGTGTAAGAAGGGGCTGGTGGAATCATCTACTTTGTTACTTGATGAGATGATGAGGGAAGGTATCCAACCTAATGTTGTCTCCTACAACTCAATCATTAATGCCTTTGGTCAACCAGAAACTGTTGATCAGATGGAATACGAGATAGAATCCACAAAACAAATGGTTCCTCAGCATATTTCTGATCACAAGGTGGAAGATAAAGATAAAGAGGATGACAGAATCATCCAAGTTTTTAGGCAGCTGGCTTGTGGAAAACTGGGTTCTGAGAAGCATGATCGGAGGGGGAGTAAGGACTTTGGATGCATTTTGAGTGTTTTTCAGAAGATGCATGATATGCAAATAAAGCCTAATGTTGTTACCTTCTCTGCAATTCTTAATGCTTGCAGGTATGCTTGTGTTCAGTAAGATCTTATCTGTCTCTGCTAATTTTGGCATTTTTGGCTACTAATAATATTTGTGGAACTTGACATGATTCTTCTTGGTTTATAATATTGTAATCGAAACTTCTCTATGGGCACTAAATTTTTATAGTTGATGTAAAAATAGAAAACATTTGAGATTTTAGTTTAAGGCTTCAAGTAGTTGTGTGCATCTGCTTGAGAACTTTAGATTGTATAATCTTGGCATCATAGATTTGTCTGAACTGTTTATGGTTGCAGCCGTTGTAATTCATTTGAAGAAGCTTCTCTGCTACTAGAGGAACTGCATCTTTTTGATAATCAAGTTTACGGAGTGGCACATGGACTTCTAATGGGTCACAATGAGCATACTTGGTCGCAAGCTCTATCACTTTTTGATGAGGTGAAACGGATGGACTCTTCAACAGCATCTGCTTTTTACAATGCTTTGACTGACATGCTATGGCATTTTGGCCAGGTATCTTACTAATAAAGTGAAACATTGTGCCATTACCTACATCAGACTGGGAAATTTGATGTTAATCACAACTGGATATTTAATTCCCCATCTTGGGTGCTTGCCTGTCTTCAACATAAATATCACTGTATAAATTGTTCTGTTCTATATTATTTTATTGATGCTATGATTTCTATTAATTTAAAGTACAAATAGTGACAATTTTTCTGACAGGTTGAACAAATTCTTGATACCTGAGCAAAGGGATATGGTTTAGAGTGGTTACAGGAAATGGTTACATTCAATTTGGTGATTGCAACCCAAAATCAATTATGAACTTGTAGCGAGGAAAGAAATTAGTAGTAAAGTTATTAATGACAAGTTTCAATATGAAATATTCATGGGGTGCAAAGGCAAGGACTGTGTCAATAGGGTATCTTTGTTTATGCTGTCTTCTTCACTGTGATATTCATGAAGCGCAGAGGCTGTATCTAGGGAAATATTTATGTCTATTATGTGACAATATCAAACATATAGTAAATGGTGTTGAATAGTTATGGTAACAGCTAGATGTTGGAGTTAAAAGATCCATGCGGATAAAAATTGAAGAAATATAATTGATTTCTCTTTGAAATCTTTTTCCAGAAGCAAGGTGCCCAACTGGTTGTGCTTGAAGGAAAACGTCGAGAAGTATGGGAAAATACTTGGTCTGAGTCTTGCCTGGATTTGCACCTCATGTCCTCAGGTGCTGCACGGGCAATGGTTCATACCTGGCTGCTCAATATACGCTCTATTGTTTTTGAAGGCCGTGAGTTGCCAAAGCTGCTCTGGTATATTTGCATCCATAATTTCTCAGATTGTGTTGGCTTAATTTTGTTTTAATTTATGGCCTGACTTGGGTCTATGTCAATTTTCAGCATATTAACTGGGTGGGGCAAGCACAGCAAGGTTGTAGGTGATGGTGCACTTAAGCGCACAATTGAAGCACTGCTCACCAGCATGGGTGCACCATTTCGTGTTGCCAAGTGTAATATAGGGAGGTTTATATCGAAGGGAGCTGTTGTGGCTGCCTGGTTGAGGGAGTCGGGCACACTAAAAGTGCTGGTTCTTCAGGATGATAGAACTCATGAGGGCAGCACAAGGTTTGATCTTGCTCCAAATCTACAGCAACTACCATTTTAAGTATGTGATCTTAACAAAACTTTGCAATGCGTAATTGTTTGTGTAAATTGAAGTTGTTTAATTATTCTGGTTCTTGTAAGTCGTGTGATATGAACAATTGCCAATGGAAAAGCAACCAAATTTGTTTCAGAATTGCAACATAGAGAAATGAGATACCAAATGCAACATGGTAAACAGAAAACAGATACAAGTGAACGAGCCATACAGGTTGTGCCGAAAAGGGCTACTTGTTCGACTTGTATAAGAGTCAGTACAGGGTGCTTAGTTGATGACACTGGTGACGTCTACGCTCACAGCTGTAAGATTGGAATCTGGTCCAGGCCTAGCCTTAGTAGTCTACTGAGATTTACAAGAATTTTGGAGGATAAACAAGATGGTTGAGTGTATTGGGCCCTCAAAGTCTGGGGATAGGTGTATGGGTTTATATTCCTCTTATATCCACTTGCCTTTTGTTTTATTTAGTTATTTATATATTATTTGGGGGGTATGGTATATATCTTTCGGCACAGCTGTTAAACGTTCAAAAACGGGGGAAAAAAAGAAAATAAAATTCACTATCCTAGCTTCTAAACTTATCCAATACGGATACTGAAGGCAGTTCAAGAGAAACAAAAACTAACTTTGGTGTTCTGTAAAGCCTGCTAACCATAGAAATTTATACAAGTTTTATAATCCATCCGCCTTTATCATAAACACTGGAACAATTTCTGTGTCTATACTGTATGCATTTGTACTTTACGTTATCCCGACCAGTCAGATTATGCGCACGACGCATCAAGAAGCCGGTTTCTACACGTGGTTTTCTCCATTGCCTGGCAAGCGTTAAAAGTATGCAGAAGCTCTCCCGAGGCGATGGGGGTTTCGTCGGCAATTTTGTAATTGGATTAGTTGGGTGTGCAAGTTGCCAGTGGGCGGAGGATTGAGGGAGGTGGTCGGTGGTGCTGGTGCGTGGCCGCAGCCATTTCCATTAACTCTCCCCCTCCAGGAATCACAAAGGTTATTTTTGTTTGTGGCCTAAATTTTTGAACTTAATCATCACGGAATCATGTAATTTTCTGCGAGCTAAAAAGAGGGTGAAATCCGATGGTGAAGTAGAGAGAATCAGGTTATCCCTAGCTAAAGGCAAACTGCCTTTTGAAGCCAATACGGATGAGGTGGTATCAGATTCCTCATGTTATATCAGACACACAGTCCTAAGAAGGGCAAAAGGAGCCAACATAGATAAATGCCCAAAAGAGAAAGCAAAGGCATCATCGTCTGTCGATTATGAAAAGGTCCAGTGTGAAAGACTCACGACTAACAGCAGATAAAAATATTATTTGAAATCATGAGGAAAAGGGAATTCTGTGAAGCAAGACCATTTCCTGCACGTAAAACAAAATGCACACACACACACACACGAGTATTTGCAGTTTATTTATTTATTCTCTGGAAGACGAAGAGAAAAGTCTGACTGTCTTTTAGCTGAAGTCCGTTCCGTCCTTTACTATTTTGGCATGAAGAGAAAGTAAGGGATTAAAATATCTCTCATTTATTGTGATCATCCGCCATGTCAAGAAAGTAATAAACGAATATAGTCGTCCAAACGCATGCAAAAGAAGTTAAAAGCAAAAGAGGAGCAGAAATATGCTTCCAAGTCAGATGAAGATGACAGGTGTGATGAGCAAGGATCTTCTCTTCCGTGGAGGGAATATCTCGTTGGATATATTAGCCAAATTGAAAATCACGACAAATGGAGATTCTATTCTTTCTCCAATAATTTTGCACTGACTGCTCGCTTTTTATCTGCACTCCCACCACTCCCAATGATAATAACAACACCACAAAACCTACAATATTAATATGGATCTGAGTATTATTATCTGACTATAGTAATTCTGCAGTTAATAACTTTTAACTTGGCAGGGGTCGAGGGGTTGAGGCATGCACGTGTATATGCATATTTTGTGAATAAGCATGCAGAAGAATACAGAATCATGAATATTTTTCAACCCTACTAGCATATATATTTTCTTTGCTGAAAGAGCTCGGTGCATCTATTGATGTTTACGTTCAACATGATAAAGGGGATCTCTTAGCAATCTTAGCTGGATCAATAATCAAGACATGGGCAAAAAGACTTAAGGAAGCAATCAACGCCTTGGTGCATGAAATTCGAGAGGATGTCACACGTGTACATAAATTCGAAGAACCCAAAGAAGAATACAAAGTGGTGAACATTTTAGACTGGGAGAAGACTCGGAGGCAAAGGAGCGAGATGATTAGTTTAATTTTGTGTTGTTTATTTTATTCTAAATTCTTTTAATTTTGGGCCAAGACAAATAAGCCTAATAGGGGAAGTAAGCCCAACTGTAGGTGGACTAGGGTTTTTGAAGCACTTATAAATTCGTTTTTACTATCATTTGAGACATAAAGAGTTTTAATCAGTTCAAAATTCCTTTCAAATTCCCTAAAATTGTGCATTCGATTTCTCGTGAATTTCAATCCCAAATCGAGTCATTCCGAAGTGGTCCGTGTAATTCATGACGAATCAATCAGTGTTTGGTGTGCTGATTGTAGTCGTCTACATCGATTTGCGTCCCTGAGATTCTCGGATTCGGGTTTGATTACATCGTTGCTATCTTGTTGTTTCGTTGTGATTTTGATCGTGTCAGTTTGGTATTAGAGCTAGCTTATATCAAATTCTAATTCGATACACGATTAAAAAAAAGTCACAAAAAAAAATGGAAAATAGCTGTTGCGTCGGTCGAAAACTGCAGCTGCAATTCCACTGCCATTTCAGTCGATTCACGATAGCACCCTTCACCCAGAGCGACGCCGTCGTGAGCCCATTTGATCCCGTCCTGACTCGCCGCTGGATGAGAAGCGATTTGGCCGCAAACCACCGCGACGCCGCATGAGTTCTCGCTTGAAAATCACGCCGCCCACTTGGATTCGTTGCCTGTTGCCGTCACCGAGGCCTTCCCGGGTCTCGCCAACATTGGGCCAGTTGACGTTGGCCACTTTCGCGAGCGTACGTCGACGAAATCAACCGGCCACATCTTCGCCTCCACCGCCTGCGAATAGAAGAAAAAAAAATTTAGTTGGGCCGAGGAGTTGATTGGGTTGGAAGCGAGTCTTAGGCCAGAGATGTGATTGGACCAGAATCGGGCAGCAACACAAAAAAAAAAAAAAGAGAGAGAGAGAAAATCCAATTAGGTCGGAGTTGATTGGGCTGAGGCTAATTTGGGCCAGAGTTGTAGCTGGACCAAAAAAGGGGAGGGGGGGGGGGGAATTCTTGGGCCGTGTTGGAACCGAAAGGAATTGGGCTAGGCCAGAAGTTGCTACTGAACTGGAGCCTTCCGTGCTAACGTGGTAAGGCTGTGTTTGGTTGCAGAATTTCTGTTCAGAATTAAGGGCCTGTTTGGTTGCTAAATTTTGTTTTATTTATTTATTTATTGTTAATTCTTTTTTTTTTTTGGAAAAAAAAGAGAGAAGGCCAAAAAAAGGGGGCCACAAAAAAAGAGAAAAAAAAAAGAAGAGAGACAAAAAAAAAAGAGGGGAGAATTATTCATTCTGTTCCTTGAGGGTTGTGTTTAGATCTATTGTAGATTGAGATACTTGTTTATCTCATTCTTGTTGTAGCTCCATATCATTTATACCGAACCTTTGAATTTTTTCTTTTTTACGTTACTTGAATTACTAAGGCCACTTTGGAATCACACAAGAAGGGCATGAGAAATTGGAGTTTGTGAGAATCAAATTGAGTTTTGTGTGATACACGAGCAAAGGTCAAAAATGAGTGTCAGAGAGCCTTGCACTTGAGAGGAGTGAGAATAGTGAAATTGGTGAGATTACTAATGAGAACTTTTATTACTAATTATTAACTCTTATTGTTGTTTCCTTGTAGTTCCAGTTACGTTGGATGGTCAGTCAGTATTCAGGCCTACGTAATAGCCCTGACGAGACTAAATTTTTATTTGAATCCCTCACCGGTGAATTGAGGAAGCTTACTAGGAGCATGGAGGGTATGCAGGACAGGATGACAGATATGCAAGACTAGTTAGGGTGCGTAGAAGTGTCCAAAGCTGCGACCCTAAAAAGAGACAGTTCACTGCTTAGGCCACTTGGAAATAGAGGTAGTCCTATACCAGGCTGAGCTCAAATTAGGGACAGATATGGGAATCATGTCAAGCCTGTGAGACAAGACCGACATGACTATGAGGAGGAATATGGGTAAAATGAGGATGGGGATTGCTACGCATATGACAACGAGCCCAGGAGACTTCGACAGGGGGACAGTATGGAAGACGAGGTACCTAAGGGGGTGAAGTTATAATTGCCGTCCTTCCATAGGCGATCTGATCTCGACGCCTACCTCGAGTGGGAAAGAAAGGTAGAGTTGATTTTTTACCGTCATCGCTAGTCAGAGAGCCAAAAAGTTAAGTTGGCCGTAGTAAAGTTCACAGACTATGCGATTATATGGTGGGATCAGTTATGCACTAGTAGGAGGAGAGCTGGAGAGGGGCCAGTGCGTACTTGGACAGAGTCATTACCATTGAGACCTGTATCAGTGACTGCAGACATTGACACAGGGTAATCGGAGTGTGGATGATCCAAGCAGATGTTGTGGAAGATAGAGAGGCTACTATGATATGTTTTTTGAGTGGGTTGCATTGGAATATAGTTGACGTAGTGGAATTACAGCATTAAGTGGAGTTAGAAAAGATGGTGCAAAAGACAGTTAAAGTAGAGAGGCAGCTAAAGAGAAGGGGTAGGTTCAGATCCCAACCTAACACAGTTAGCAGACCCTTCTCCAAAAGGGAGGATCAGGCACCTATGACGAGTGCCACGAACGCCAGGACTGTGCCTAAAGTAAAAGCACCTAAGATAACAATTTCTATTCCTTCTGGCTCATCTAGCACACAAATATGGATATCTTGTGTTTTAAATGTTAAGGAATGGGACACATCGCTTCGCAGTGTCCTAACAAAAGAACTATGTTGTTGTCAGAAAATAGAGATATTGTGACTGATGAAGAGCATGATAGCGATGAAGAAATACCGCCATTTGAGGAAGTGTCATCCGATGAAGAAGGGCTGTGCGAAGAAAGAAGAATTAACTTGGTGTTAATGAGGGCGTTGAGCGCTCAAGTGAAGGAGAAAATAAACGAGGCTCAAAGAGAGAATATATTCCATATTCGTTGCTTAATTAATGGGAAAACCTGTAGTTTGATAGTGGATGGAGGAAACTGTACAAATGTGGCAAGTACGACGTTAGTTGAAAGGTTGGCCTTGCCTATGAAGGATCATCCTAGGCCGTACAAGTTACAGTGGCTTAATAATAGTGGCAAGGTTAAGGTGGTGAAGCAGGTATTGGTGAGCTTCAAAATAGGTTCGTACGAAGATCAGGTGACATGTAACGTAGTATCTATACAGGCCTGTCACATCTTGCTTGGCAGGCCGTGGCAATTTGATCGACAGGTGATATATAATGAACTAACTAACCGATATTCCTTCTTATTCCATGTAAAGAAGGCTACATTAGTCTCCTTGACTTCGAAGCAAGTATACGAGGACCAATCGTACATGCAGAGGTAGTTTGAGTTAGAGTTGGAAAGAAAGAAAAAAAGAAAAGAGGGATTAAGAGGAAAAAAACAAAAGAAAGATGAGAGGGGAAATAAAAAAAAAAAGAGTGTATGATGGCAACTATGAGGGATGTAAGGTTAACATTGAGTGCTGAGAGATCCCTTGTGTTGTTGATGTATAAAGAATCATACTACATATCTGATGATGTCACATCCCCCCTCCCCTCTGTTATAGTATCTATTTTACAGGAATATGCTGACGTGTTCCCAGAGGAAGTCCCCGGGGGTTGCCGCCGGTTTGAGCGATAGAACACCAGATAGATTTTGTCCCAGGGGCATCCATACCCAACAAGCCAGCATACCGAACCAATCCCAAGGAAACCTGAGAAATCCAGAGACAATTGGAGGAGTTGATGAATAAAGGTTGGGTTCGAGAGAGTATGAGTCCATGTGCCGTCCCCGTGCTACTCGTGCCGAAGAAAGACGGACAGTGGCTCATGTGCGTAGATTATAAAACTGTTAATGCTATCACGGTAAAGTATCGCCACCCCATACTCCACTTAGATGACTTACTTGACGAATTACATGGTGTTACTATATTTTCTAAAATAGATCTCAAGAGTAGGTATCATCAAATTAGAATGCGTGAGGGTGACGAATGGAAAACAGCTTTTAAAACAAATTTTGGATTATATGCATGGCTTGTAATGCCGTTTGGACTTACTAATGCTCCTAATACATTCATGTGTCTAATGAACCATGTTATGTGTGCATTCATTGGAAAATTCGTTGTAGTATATTTTGATGACATACTGGTGTATAGCCGCACAATCACTGAGCATGTTGAGCATATACGCAGCGTGCTTGAAGTTTTACGACGAGAAAAACTATATGCTAATATTAAGAAATGCTCTTTTTGTAATGACCACTGTGTCTTCCTAGAATTTGTTATTGGTGCACAGGAAATACAAGTGGATGAAATTAAGGTGAAGGCCATACAAGAATAGCCAACCTCGACGTCAATATCTGAAGTAAGAAGCTTCCATGGGTTGGCTGGCTTCTACAGGCGATTCGTGCAGGATTTCAGTACTATTGCTGCTCTACTTACCGCTATAATTAAGAAGAATGAGAAGTTCAAGTGAGGAGAAGTCTAACAACGGGCGTTTGACACCTTAAAATATAAACTTACACATACTCCTTTACTTTCTTTACCGGATTTTAATAAGGTTTTTAAAATTGAGCGTGATGCTTTTGGTGTAGGTATTGGAGTAGTCCTGATGCAAGAAAGGAAACCCATCGCATACTTCAGTGAAAAACTCAATGGAGCTGCATTGAATTATCCTACATATGATAAGGAGTTGTATTCCTTGGTGCAGGCTTTAGAGACATGGTAGCACTACCTGAGACCGAAGGAGTTTGTGATTTACACTGACCATAAATCTTCAAAGCATCTAATGGGTCAGAGCAAGCTCAGCAAACGGCATGCCAAGTGGGTTTCTTTCATTGACACATTTCCCTACGTCATTAAATACAAGAAATGTATGGAATTGCCAATATGTTATCCCGTAGGTACACTTTGTTGAGCACGCTAAGCACAAAATTACTAGGGTTTGAGCATATTAAAGAACTTTATAAAGACGATTTTGACTTCGATCAAGCTTATGCGCTCATTGAAAAATGTGCTTATGATATTTTAAGTATGAAGGCTATCTATTCCATATTAATAGATTTTGCATCCCACAGTGTTCTTTACGAGAACTACTTATCGAAGAAGCTCACTGTGGAGGGTTAATGGGACACTTCGGTGTCACCAAGATAGTGCTAATTTTGCAGTAACATTTCTATTGGCCAGGGTTAAAAAAGGACGTGGAGTGGGTCGTAGAAAGGTGCATACAGTGTAAAGAAGTCAAATCCCGCAACCAACCCCATAGTATGTATCATCCTTTATTTGTGCTGAGTACCTCTTAGACTGATATATCTATGCACTTTATTTTGGGGTTACTTAGGTCTAAAAATGGTAGAGATGCTGTCTTTGTTATCATAGATAGATTTTTTAAGATAATTCATTTTATTACATGCCATAAAACTAGTGACACCTTGCATATAGTTGATTTGTTTTTTAAAGAGGTGGTTCGTCTACATGGCGTACCCAAAACTATAGTCTCATATCATAATGTTAAATTGTTAAACTATTTTTGGAAAACATTATGGGCTAAATTGAAAACTAAACTATTATTTTCTACAACCTGTCACCCTCAAACCGATAGACAAACTAAAGCTGTTAACAGAACACTCACCACATTATTGTGTGCTGTTATTAAGAAAAATATTAAAAGTTGGGAAGAAAGTTTACCACATGTAGAATTTGCTTATAATCGAACTGTTCATTCTGCTACCAACATGTTCCTATTTAAAGTTGTATATGGTTTTAATCCACTAACACTATTAGATCTGTTACCATTGCCTGGCAATGAGCATTTGAGTTTAGAAGGTAGGAAGCGAGTTGAGTATGTAAAGTGGATACATGAGCATGTCAGGCAAAATATCGAGAAAAAGAACCAACAATACGCTCAGCAGACAAACAGGGGAAGAAAGTAGATAGTGTTTGAACTTGAGGATTGGATATGGGTTCATATGCGGAAGGAGAGATTTTCCAAGTAGCGAAGGTCTAAACTGATGCTTCGAATGGATGGACCATTCAGAGTTTTGAAAAGAATTAACGATAACGCCTACAGATTAGAGCTGCCAGGTGAGTTCGGAGTTAATGCAACTTTTAATGTTTATGACTTAAATTTGTTTGATGCAGGGGATGAACCGACTGCCGAATTGAGGTCAGTTCCGTCTCAAGAGGAGGGGAATGACGTGGATGTCCAAGATGATAAAGGGAACCCCTTGGCAATTCCAACCGGACCAATAAGTAGGGCATGTGCAAAAAAACTTAAGGAAGCAATTAACGCCTTGATGCATGAAATTCGAGAGGATGTCACACGTGGACATAAATTCGAGAAACCTAAAGAAGAGCGCAGGGTGGTGAACATTTTGGACTGAGTAGAAGACCCGGAGGAAAAGAAGTGAGAGGATTAGTTTAATTTTGTATTATTTATTTTATTCCAAATTATTTTAATTATGGGCCAAGTCAAATAAGCCCAATGGGGGAAGTAAGCCCAACTACAGGTGGGTTAGGGTTTTTGAAGCACTTATAAATTCGTTTTCACTGTCATTTGAGACAT
This sequence comes from Avicennia marina, assembly GCA_019155195.1. Taxonomy (NCBI): domain Eukaryota; kingdom Viridiplantae; phylum Streptophyta; class Magnoliopsida; order Lamiales; family Acanthaceae; genus Avicennia; species Avicennia marina. The sequence goes on from CM032764.1 coordinate 14,289,482, forward strand.
AGAGAGTTTTAATCAGTTCAGAATTCATTTCAAATTCCCTGGAATTGTGCATTCAATTTCTTGTGAATTTCAATCTCAAATCGAGTCATTCCGGAGTAGTCCATGTGATTCGTGACGTATCAATCAATGTTCGGTGTGCTGATTGTGGCTGTCTACATCGAGTTTAATCCAATCCTACCACGTTGGGTTAGCGTTCATAGTTCGGTTTGCGTTTTTGGGATTATCGAATTCTAGTTCGATTACATCATCGCTATCTTACTATTTCGTTGTGATTCTGATCGCATCAATATATATATATATATATATATATCAATGTGAGTGTAAGTGTACTTATATATAAGTATTGATATGATTGTAAATAAGTGTAATAATTAAAAAATAATTAGTTAGTTATATATATAAAAAAAAAATTTAGATTTGAATTTAGATGAAAATTTTATTGAGTAGATTGTTTAATAGAGTTTAATAAGTTGTGCAAAGTTGAGAAGGAGGTTCCAAACACATCCCATGTGCAAGGAAACCCTACAACTCACTCGTAATTTACAATGTATGCATGACAGGTGTTATATAATTAAATAATAATTAATTGAATATTAGTTTTGATAAATTGGGTGACACGCATTATATAATACAGTATTCGGTCCAATTACATGCATCTGCTGTGCTGCATAGCCCACTTCTTTGCATATCATAACTGTGTTTGGGAGTGGGGTTTTTGTCTCATATAATTTTTAGTAAAAGTTATGTTAAAATAAGTAATAAATTTGATAAGAATATTTTAATGAGGTGAATAGTATAATTTATTTGAATTATTGGATGATGTGATAATTTGTAGAGATAATGATTATATTATATAGTATAAATAAAAATAAATGTGAATATTTGTGTATGATATATATATATATATATAAGTATTGATTTGATTGTGAATATATGTAATGATTGAAAAATAATTATATATATAAGTATTTGATTATGAATAGGTATAATGATTGAAAAAATAATTAATTATATATATATATATATAATAGAGAAAATTTGAATATAAATTTAAATGGAAGGAGGAATATATATTTTGAATGATATGTTTGACAGTGAAAATTATATCTATATTGTACTATCTAGGGCTTTTGGCTGCACACCACAACTAATTCTCTATTCAAATTCTTTTAAACCTTTTTATTTTCTTATTTTAAATATTTTTATATTTTAAATTTTAAATATTTTTGTTAATGAGATATGTGATCTCCCTCAATTACAATTCACGGACAATCAGTTAATGGACATGTGCTTTATGTGAATGAATATCCCTGTTTAACCTTTTATTGAAGTGTCTACGGGAGAAGGTGCAAGAACTGTATTTCGTTGTTCAGTTCATACTTTAAACAAAATACTCGCGGAGAAGTATTCACTTTTTACAATCCCCATTGTTCAGTAACTTCAGCTCATACCCACCGTTTCTTCCAGCACAGACACACACGCAGACTGCAGTCATTCAGGCCACAAATTATTTCGCCGGACAACACGTTTACCTCATCTCCACCCCCACGGATCCATCTACCTCCAAGAAGCACAAGAAAATCAAAACCCAGAATAAAGCATGCTGATCGTCGATCAGTCATCGAACAAACGCAAAGGCAAGTGGCAAACTACGAAGTGGCTGCATGGACTAAGGACATGCACGCACCCGTGGGCGGCCACGAAATTGAATCTGTAAACTGTTGGAGTAATACTGCATCTCCTCTTCTCAGTGTCTGTATCAGTAAAATAATAATTAATAACAAGATAAATATATCAACTTCTGCAAAGTCATTGTCCGAGGACGCCCACTAGTCCTTTGCTTTTCGTGTTTGAGCTTTCAAGAAGCAATAGCAATGGCATAAAGGAAGAAGAAACAAGAAGAGAGCATAAAGCGGCCATCCCAGCTCAAAAATGCCCTAGTTTCAGACTCATCACCAACCGCCCAACCCCTTCTTTTATCTCTGCAACTTTCTTTTGATTCCCTTCTTCCTTTTAATAATTTATTTACCCGCTCCCCCCCCCCCCCTCCCCCGCCTTTCTTTTCCTTGTGAGCATTTCCGTCCCTCTCCAACTCTATATATAGCTCTGCCTTCGCTTCGTATTTTCCCATGTAAAACAAACATCTGACCTTTCGTTGCTTGGTATTGTGTTTCCATTTAATTGCCCAAGATTTCGGCTTGTCTAGGTTTTGTTTTCACGTCTTCTCTCTGATCTCTTTACTGCATACTCCGTTACTGTTGCGTCTTTCTTATTTCAGTCCCCTGAAAGGGAAGGAACAAGAACGAATCTCTGAGATTGTGCTTACCTTTTAGCGATTTTCAAGATTTTCATTTACTAAGCTTGCCTGTTTGAAGTCACAATCTCTGCTGCTTAATCTGCATGGAACTCCCAAGCGATCCCGTCAACTCAATTTTCAGCGTCCTGAAATCCAACATAAAGGACAACTTCTTCGATCTCCTCGGCGGGAAACTCTCCGTGAGAAATGTTCCGTTACTCACCGAAGTTCCAGGCAACGTCACTTTCAGGAGTTTCTCTTCCGTCTGCCAATCTTCCGAGGCTCCACTTCCCCTGTTCCAGCGCGCCCAGTTCCTGTCTTTCAAGGGCGGATTCCTCGGATTCAGCCAGGATGAACCAGCTGACAGGCTGACGAATTCCCTCGGAAAATTCGCTGGCAGGGATTTCGTCAGCATTTTCAGGTTCAAGACCTGGTGGTCCACTCAGTGGGTTGGCAAGTCGGGCTCGGACGTGCAGATGGAAACACAATGGGTAATGCTGGATGTACCCGAAACAAAGTCTTATGCTGTCGTGATCCCTATTGTTGAAGGGAAATTCAGGTCAGCCATTCATCCCGGGCTGGACGGCCACATGTTGATCTGCGCCGAGAGTGGTTCCCCCCATGTTACGGCATCGTCTTTCGATGCAATTGCCTACGTCCACGTGTCTGACAACCCTTACACCTTGATGAAAGAGGCTTATACTGCTGTTAGAGTTCACCTCAACACCTTCAAGCTTATTGAAGAGAAATCAGCGCCGCCCCCGGTGAATAAATTTGGCTGGTGCACTTGGGATGCTTTTTACTTGACCGTGGAGCCCGCAGGAGTTTGGCATGGAGTGCAGGAATTTGCAGATGGTGGGCTGTCCCCAAGGTTTCTGATCATTGATGATGGCTGGCAAAGCATCAATATCGACGGACAGGACCCTCATGAGGATGCCAAGAACCTTGTACTTGGGGGGACTCAAATGACAGCCAGGCTTCACAAGTTTGATGAGTGTGAGAAGTTCAGGAAATATAAGGGTGGCTCAATGCTGGGGCCTAATCGCCCCCCCTTCGATCCCAAAATGCCGAAGATTTTGATTTCTAAGGCTATTGAGATTGAAGTTGCTGAAAAGTCCCGCGACAAGGCAGCTCTATCTGGGGTCACTGATTTGTCTCAGTATGATGTTCAGATTGAGAAGCTGAAGAAAGAGTTGGACGAAATGTTTGACGGAGGGGAAGATGAAAAGGGTGCTGGCAAAGGCTGTGCCAATTGTTCTTGCATGTCTGAGAACTCTGGGATGAAAGCATTTACCAGGGATTTGAGGGAAAAATTCAAAGGACTGGATGATATATATGTTTGGCATGCATTGGCTGGTGCCTGGGGAGGGGTTAGGCCTGGGGCAACTCATCTGAAAGCTAAAATTTTTCCCTGCAAATTGTCTCCAGGACTTGATGGAACCATGACCGATCTTGCTGTGGTCAAGATCATCGAGGGGTCGGTCGGACTTGTGCATCCTGACCAAGCTGATGACTTATATGATTCCATGCACTCTTACCTTTCTAAAGTTGGAATTACAGGAGTCAAAGTGGATGTTATTCACGTATGTAATTTTTTGTCATCTTGTTGCTTATTTCCAATTCTGTTACTCTGGTCTTCATTTCGGTGCCTTGATTGATTTATTTCAAACAGATGCTTGAATATGTCTGTGAAGAGTATGGAGGCAGGGTTGAGCTTGCAAAGGCTTATTACAGGGGACTGTCAAAATCTCTTTCCAAGAACTTCAATGGAACTGGCCTCATCTCCAGCATGCAGCAATGCAATGACTTCTTTTTTCTTGGAACTGAGCAGATATCTGTGGGAAGGGTTGGTAAGAAATTTTTTTACTTTTTCCATTTTGCCTTCATTCACCCTGCAAACCATTGCTTGAATCCATTCATCAAACTCCTTTTCCCTCCTCTAAAATGCTGGTTTCGTGAATTTTTCGTTTTCAGGGGATGACTTCTGGTTCCAGGATCCTAATGGTGATCCAATGGGAGTTTATTGGCTACAAGGGGTCCACATGATCCACTGTGCCTACAACAGCATGTGGATGGGCCAATTCATCCAACCAGATTGGGACATGTTTCAATCCGACCATCATTGTGCAAAATTTCATTCTGGCTCAAGGGCAATCTGTGGAGGTCCTGTTTATGTCAGTGATTCTTTGGGTGGTCATGATTTTGATCTCCTGAAGAAGCTGGTGTTCCCTGATGGCACCATCCCCAAGTGCATCCATTTTGCTCTCCCAACAAGAGACTGCCTCTTCGAGAACCCCCTCTTTGACAGCAAGACCATCCTCAAAATATGGAACTTCAACAGGGTACGTTCTTCTTCCACCCACTATGGTCAATTTGTCAGGCTTTTCTTTATGGGAATTAATTTCCACAGTACGGCGGCGTGGTTGGGGCCTTCAACTGTCAAGGTGCCGGATGGGACCCCAAGGAACAAAGGATCAAGGGCTACCCCCAGTGTTACAAGCCACACTCTTGTTCAGTTCAGGTGAGTGACATTGAATGGGATCAGAAGAATGAAGCAATCGAAATGGGAGCAGCTGAGGAATATGCAGTCTACCTTACTGAGGCTGAGAAACTATACTTGGCAACACGCGACACTAACCCCATCCCGATCACCCTTAAGCCCTCCACCTTCGAGATCTTCAGCTTTGTGCCAATCAAGAAGCTCGGCCAGGCTACCAAATTCGCTCCAATTGGGCTGACCAACTTGTTCAACTCCGGGGGAACCATTCAGGGCCTGCTGTACGACGAATCCATAGTCAAGATTGAAGTGAAGGGTGAAGGGAGTTTCTTGGCTTATTCCAGTGTTTCGCCTAAGAGATCGTACCTGAATGGAGCTGAGGTGGTGTTTGAGTGGTCTGCGAATGGGAAGCTACGTTTGGACATTCCTTGGTATGAGAAGTGTGGCGGCATTTCAAATCTGACTTTTGTTTTCTGAATTTGATATGTGTGATGCATATGCTAATTAACGAGTGTGCCTGTCTGTGTATGTGTCACACAGGCTAAGTCACTACGAGATGTTGTCAGTTTTTGTGTTGTCTTGCTTAGGTTTCGATGGTCTTGAATAATTTCCCGCATAGGTGGCCAACAGTTGCCATGGGAAGCATATTTCAGTGGAAAATGTATACTGCTATCCAACAAGAACTCTGTCTTGTGATCATTTTTACTCCAGAAATCGAGCAATTTCTTGTGTTTATTTTATGTATTTAATTATTGGTTAGGATGCATGCAGCAGCAGGCTCTTGAACCCAACTGTAAATTTAATATAAGCCTACTTAGGGAGTGAATAAGACACGGGCTACAATTTAAATAACTACCATCAGTTAAAGTTTCATTAATCATTCACAATCCAAGTATGGGTATCGAAATTATGGCTGTGCCCTTTATAGGGTAGGGCGAGGCTCTCGTTACTCGCCTACACTAAAAAATTGAAAGATAAAATTTGGCAGACCTTTTCCAAAACTTGTATTTATTTGTATAGGCATGAATAGCTGAGTAAATGGCACGGTATAGGCATGAATAGCTGAGTAAATGGCACAAATAGGCTGCAAGATAATGAAATATTTATTTATATAGAATCTGAATTCGGCATACATGGGTTGTTTGGAACAGTATGTCTGACACGCAAATAGTCGAATAAATTTTAACCTAAAAGTTTTGTAATCTTTATTTCTCAATATCCAACTTGACCCCGTCGACCAGTCATGAATTTAGGTCTCTTTTTCAGTTTATGGTAGGACTATCAATGGCTAGCGATAGCAATAAGTGGCAATGGATTAATTAGAGCATTCTATGGCTATGTTTGGGAGGAGAGTTTGGTTGGGAGATGCCGTTTGGTAGGTTGTGTGTTCTCGTAAGAAAAATTTTGATATAATGAATAATATGATTTATTTAAATATTTTATTAAATTATATGTTTGGTAGTATTAAAAATGAGAAAATGTGTTTGAGTGGAAAATTGAGTTTCAAACACAACCTATAAGTCCAACAAAATCAAATGATTCCGCACGCTAATTAGCCAAGGTAGGATCGTAATGGGTTTGTAAAAATCTTCTTTTGTGTCAGAGTAAAAGACGAGTTCAACTAAATTTGAAATCGATTGAGAATCAGAAAAAGGCAGAGTTCGAATGGGCTTCACCTGCAAGTATATGTAACGGGGTCAAAGAATTCAGGGCCCAGTAGGAAGAGGGGCAGGCTACAAAGTCGGGGACTTAAATGTGCCTAAACAAGTCTGCGGCTAACTTTGCTTTAAAATCTCATCACAGTATCCAGTGTGCGCGTGTGTTGTAAGCTCCTTGCTTTTAAATCACTCATGGGGGCACACTTGATTAGGTAGGACTTGTGATTTATCATTCTAGCGGGGCACAAGTCTTGTACCATATTTTCCAAGTTATTGCATTAACATGTTAAACCAACATTTTTATGTTTACCACAAAATCAGACTTGGTCTATCTATTGTTTCTTAGATTCTTGAGTTCCAAGAGTTTTCTTCGCATTTTTTATTTGTCTAAAATAACTCTAATTAGTAGCATGAAACAAGAAAAATACAAAACGTCATTGAAATATGACCATATACAATATTATATATAAAAAATATAATAGTGGTTTTTCAGATTCGAGTTAAAAATTCCAAATACTTAAATGAGCTTGACCTCCATTAATAAGCAACTGGTAATTAAAGGCACACTCAATATAACTATATAAGTGAGTTAATAATACCATTCGAACATAAATTTTATATTATCTATAGAATAATAGAAAAAACAATTAAAAAAGAGATAAATAGAATAAATTAAATTTGTGAAAAGCAAGAAAAAATGCGATAATTAAAATAGAAGGAAGCTACTGATATAAACGAATATTGAAGGGAAGAAAGTAATATATATATATATATATGAAGAATTAAGGGTAATATAATAATTTTGTGCAATCAAAAAGAGGTCATACCCTTAATAAATTATTAATTTATAGTATAGAAAAATTGGAATTATAGTTGTGGTTCATAGCAGCAGCACCCACAGGGTTCAAATGCTGCAAGATACACAAGAATGAAGGGCTCTAGTAGAGGTCAAGAATAAGAACTCATCCGCCAGCATATAAGATCTATGCAACAAACCTTACCTCTCTAGCCACCATAACCAAGCTTGCAGGAGAGACAAGACGGCTAAACAGGGAAGCACAGTCAAAACAAGGACAGACGGACTGAGATCACTTGGGAAAATAACATTAATAAAACCATTGTTGCTAAGAAAATATGCTGCATCATTGGATACAATTGCATCATAACAAGGATGAGTTCTTCACAAAAGAAATCTATTCAAAAAACCAACATAGATCTTTGCACTATCTCCTCTGCAGAGTTCTAAAGGCCGGTTCGCTATACACTATCACCATTAAAACAAGTACTGACCATGTTTCTTCTCAAGGGAAACAAACATTCATGTGGTATCCGATGATTAGCTTCTAAGCATTATAATCAAATTCTTAATTTCTTATTCAACTCAAGGATTTGCTAATCAAAACGAATTCCCATGATTCAATATCCTTCACAAACATAAAAGAATCCATATCTTATCAGGTGATTGCATAGGATATCTTGGCAATTTAATAGTCAAGGCACATAAGAGTCAGCTTCAACAATAGCAAGAGGTAGCGCTACCAACAAGAATAAGCTTCGTACCAAAAGGGCCTAACTTCGAAAATAAGATGTCATCTTCAGCCTAAAACAATATGGAATCCTCAAAAATTTCCTCACAATTAATATAAATTAGCATTCATAAGGAAATGAAAGACCAAATTCGTAATAATCAATTCTGCAAAGAGATGTAATTTCCAATCATTCCACAGCAGAACAACGAATCAAAGAATTCAATTAACACTCAATATCACAATCATCGCTAGTAACACAGAACCAGGGAATTTAACCCGATTAATTAAAGCCCTCCGACGAAAAAGCCTATCCTCCGCTGGGGAAAGGGAGATCGACGCCAACTGGCAGATAAAGGTAGAATCGTTCGCGAAGCTCGAGAGTACTCAATGGAAAAGACATATTACGAGTTTGTGCGTGAATCTAACAAGTGTTGACGCCATTAAATTAACACAAAGGGAAAAATTGGACAATCAAAAGCAGAATTCCCTTTGCTGCGTATGTGCAAAGGACATTAGATCCACGCACAAACTAGAAATATGCCTCTTCTGTCAGTTTTTCATCTTACTGGGAACAACGAGGTCACAGGAATGGATGCAGTCGGCAGTTGGTTTCTGACGCCCAAACACGAAACCCTCCCCACGAGTTTCCCATATATGCTCACCGACGATCTTGCCAAATTACTTTTCAGCCCATCAACTTTTGGTATTTGGGCTTTTTGTCGCCCAAGTATTAAAAATAGAATCTTAAGGATACTTTTGTTTGCTAATTAGGATGAAGAAGAAAATTTGTAAGATTTGAATAGAGATATCAACTATATTTGATTTGTAAGATTTGAATAGAGATATCAACTATATTTGATTTGTAAGATTTAAGTTGGTAGAATAATTATTTTTATATATATTTAATATATTATAATAATTAAATGATACGACAGTATATATGATTATAAAATAATTAAGAAATGAATATGATTAAGAATTATAGATGATGATGCCTTCTTTAAGCAAACATCTCTATATTTTCTTATTTTGTATTTTTTTTAAGCTCGCCCTTTTTCTGTTTTAAAGGGTGGATATTTATACAGTGAAATTAGTTCGACCGAACACTTCCCTATAATCTTGGGTAGTCATCTTCCTAGATGTTAGCTTATACTAACTAAATATTATGTTCAAATTCCAATATATATTTATATCTTTTTCTCGTCTTTAGCATGACTTTTACCCATATTCAGCATGACTTTTATGAAGCCTACTAAGAATTGAACAATTGCCTCTAGTGTTGTCCCGAGTTGGAATAGTCTAGAGAAGAGTTCCTCCATGAGTATAACCATTTGCTAACAACGTTGTGTTCCTATCAGGATTCACAGGGCCACCTTTTTCATAAGCATTTATCCAACCCAAGTGGTCAATCATATCTTCAATCCCTCTTGGATAAACGTTTGCACGAATATTAGGTCTCCCCCCAATATGCTGATCTTTTGTTTCATCAGTCTAAAAGGACTACCGTTAGGGGCTTTGATAGCTGTTTGGATTAACTCTAAGTGAAGGGTACCTTAAGCCCGAAAACAGATTTTAGTTGGCTGATTAGCAGGCCAGGTAAGAGGCTATTTCTGCCAATTTGATTTTAGGGTGTTCTGGTAGCGGGATTTCCGCCAGTGATCCTATTGAGATGGACCCTTAACCGTCCTAGAGCTTGCTGCTGCTTTTTGTTGCTCTTGTTTCTTGTTTGTATGTAGGTTTGGTTCATTTTAATATTCACCCTAAGACAGTCGAGTGGTGAGATTGAGAATGGACGTCTTTTGCCCCCTTTTCCAAATCCTCAATCTAATAGCTTAGAATGGTTAGGTCTATATTTTGCTGCTTCATAATGTAATCTCCCCATGTTGGGGTCTTACTTTAAACTTAGCTAATGAAATCTGACTTTTGACATTCCTTTCTAGTCACCTTCTTATGTCTCTTCATTTTTCCTATCTCTTCAACTCTTTTTCATTAAATGCCTACAATGCCATCATTTAACTGTACCACTGTAAGTGCATTACACCTAGTTTAATACCTTTCTTCGATATTTTTAGGGCACCGAGATGAGCTACACATGTTATGCTAGAGTTTACTCTTTTTTCCTTTATATACCCCTTTTTCCCTACATTTAGCTACTTCTTTCTTTTTTGCCTTTTCTGCTTCAGTATTGTCTTCATTGACATCTACTCTCTTGGTTAAAGTTTTTGTCTTTGCATGTAATACTCTTTCCCATAATCATGATCAGAGTTTCTTACTACTTTTTTTTTTTCCTCTAATAACTATAGTGCTGGATCTATCACCCAATTATTCGGTAAGTATGGCATTTCTTATTGCTTTCATAGTGCTATTTCCAATCATTTGGATCAACCCCATCATCCTCCCGAGGATTTTATTCATATTTTTTTAATCCAACTCGTTTTAGACTTGTTTTTCCTATTCCACTTATTTATTGCCAAATTGCTAATCGCTTTAAACTTCTTCTTATCTAGCTTACCTCATTCTTACCTAGCTTACCTCAAACACCTTTTGCATGATGGTGGGGTTCATTGTTTTGTGTAGTGAAATCTAAATCCAACATTCTGCCAAATTGTTTGAACTTTTATATACTGTTAGAACCTTCCAGCTCGGCATATTTTATTTTACTCCCCTAGTCGGTACTAAATATTTTAAGAATATCCCTTCCAATAGTAATAAAGAGTGGAAAAATGAACTTTTTTACATCAAAGGTACCCACCCCTGAGACTTTCCTACTAGCTGGTTAGTATCAACCCCTAAAATTGACTTTTGTGATATTGTCATTCTTCTATTCAAGTTAGAAGCTCAAGTAGAAGCCTTAAATAGTTATGTTCTTCATTTAAAAATAATTACTAAACGTGGGATTCTTCACTTTTTAAGTTTGAATTACCATGATAAGGACCTTCATGCTGATGTTAGTAAGTTTTCTTCACTTCAGTTCTTCTTTTTCTTGCTTACTTATTTTACCCTCTTCTTCTTGTTTCTTCTTGTAGACGATATGTTGAAGGATTTGCTTCGATCAAAAATTGACAAGCAAGATGAGAAAACCGAGCTTATAATACAAAAAAAGTAGCGTCTAGCTCAAACAGTTGGTTCCTCTCGAGCTACAAGTTCATCCTGGCCTTTTCAAGAGGCCAACCCTTCTCCTTTTAGTTCTTACTTTAGTCTTACTACTTCATTATTGGTCGGGAATTTTTCTCAAGAGATGGCTCCTATCAAAGCCTCTTTTGCTTTGGTTCCCTTTCCTATGTAGGCTCTTTTGGGTTGCCCTTCAAGTGGCCTCGCTTGTCATGCCCTGGGTTGCTGTTGTCTGGTCTTCTCCCCACTACCTCAACTCATCCACCATCCTTCCTAATCTATTCCCTTTACTACTTCATTTTCTTCTAATAGTGGCATCCTTTCCATACCTAATTCTACCCTTATAGTCGGGAGCTCTATTATCAAGAATCATAGGCTAGCTCGGGATTTTCTTTATAAAGGTTTAACATCTCTGAACTAAAGTATTATTGTAGGTCTGGAAGACGATGCTATGTTGGAGCGGTGCATCCAGAACCACAACGAGCTGGTCTGTTGTCAAGCGGGTCAAAATCAGCAACTCGTCAAGCAACTGTAGGCCAGAGTTTCCACTTTCAAAAGCGAGAATTCCTCTACTCAACATTAGTTTCATCTGCTTGAGACAAAGTGCAGAGAGGCTAGAGAACCAGAGAAGGTTGTTTCCCTAGAAACCAAGGTCCATTGTCTTAAGCGTAAGAATTAAAGCTTAACTAAGAGTTTCTTTGCTATAGTAAAGTCTTCTCAAACCCAGGATCTTGTTGAATTCAATCAGACTTTCGAAAGTGAAGCATATTTGGCTAAGTATTGGGCTGATCATCTTGAAACTTAGACCCGTTTTGAGGACTTCAATCATAGGTTGGCTTGCAGGGCAACTCAGTACTACTTACACAATTTCAAGAACTGTCTCGAAACAGTTAGTTGATTTGGACTTCATTAAAGACAATGATGACCTATCCCAAGTCAACAAGCAAGCAGGTGCTAATACCATTCCAGAGGGGAGCTTTCTTGATCTTGTTAAGCTTTAATCTCAAGTTCCCACTTATACTTGTTGAAGTGCATAAAGTTCTGCCTACATCTGTCCCGACTAGAGATTAAACCCTTGTTGCTTAGCTTTTTTTCTTTTTAGATTGATTGTATTTCTTCACTTATTATTGAAAACAGTCTTTTATTTTGTCAGCATATTTTTGCGAAGGCCTCGTTTGGTCTTTTGGTAAATTATTATTATTATTATTTGGGACCTAGTTTGTCCTTTTAGGTAGGTTTTCTCGATCCCTAGTGGGACCCCATTTGGTTCTCTTGGATAGTTTTTTTCCATCTCTGATGGGACCTCATTTGATCATCTTTGATTGAGAGTTTTTAGCTCACTCCAAGTGGTGCATCTCCTAACATCCTAATTTAATAATCTTATTTTATATAAAAAATTTCTTTAAGTTTATCATGTTCCATGGTATAGACTATAGTTGTCCATTCATCATTGTTATCCTATAACTTCCTCCTGGCAATTCTTTTTCTACCATGTATGGTCTTTCCCATTTCAAGTCCAATTTTCTGACCGAGGCATGGTTTCAAACTTTCTTAGCACTAAGTCCCTCTTCTGTAGACCTCTTTGCTTTACTCCTTGATTAAATAAAGCAGCAATCCTTTGCTTATACTTCAAATTCTTCAAATGAGCCATCTTTCTTTTATCCTCTTTAATGTTCAATTCTTCACTCAAGATTTTCTTGTTCTGTTCAGTTCCGTAGGTCATGATCCTATGAGATTCTCCTCCCACCTTGACTGGAATCACTGCCGTACTTCATAAGTTAAGCTAAAAGGGCTTTCTACTATACTAGCAGAAGAGTTAATTTGGTATGCTTACAATATCTCTAGCAACTCTTCTACCCAATGACCCCGAGCTCTATCCACTTTTGTATTAATTGCCTTGTTAATTGTCCTGTTTGTAATCTCTGCTGTTCCATTGGTTTGGGCTACTGAATTGAACTTATGATGTGTTTATAGCTCCCTGCACCATTGTTGGATCTTTTTTCCTTAGAACTATCTTTCATTGTTAGATATTAGCTCTCTATATAACCCAAACCTACAAATAATGTTTCTGCAAAGAAATTTCATTACTTCATTATCTGAGATCGAAGCTAAGCCTCCACTTCTACCCATTTGGTAAAGTAGTTTACAACTACAATCTAAATTTCTTCACTCCTAGCGTTGTAAAGAATGGCCATACAATATCCATACCCCACCTGGCAAATGGGATTGGACTAATCATTGTGCCCATTTCTTATGATAGTCCAATCTCATAATCATCATGCTTTTGACATTTTTGATGTGCCTTGACCATTCTAATGGCATCTTGTCGAATCTTAGGCCAATAATACCCTAATTGTATCACGTTTCTAGAAAGTCATACTCCTCTGATATGTGACTCGCAAGACCCTTCATGGATTTCTTTAAGTAAATAGTATGCTTCTTTCTCTCCCAAACATTTCAGTAAGGATAGGGCATATGATCGTTTGTATAAGTTCTCTCCTATTAGTAAGAATTGTGTTGCTTAATATTTCGTCTTTCTAATCCATCTGAGCTCATTTGAGGTAGTTTACTATGGCCATTCTCTAGTCATCTGGACCATTCTCTGTTTGCACTATCGTGCTTGCCTTTCTTAATTTAATATCCCTTACTCCTTCTAATTCAATCGTAGCAGCTAGGCGATCGAGTCTATTAGCCTTAGTATTTTCCTCCCTAGGTATCTGATTTAGTAGGAATTCTATTAATGCTGAAGTTAAATTGTCTGCCTTTTTCCAAATAAATTTTGAATTTCCTCTTGCTTTACCTCGAATTCTTCTGAATACTATTTGACCACCAGTTGGGAATCTGAGTAAATCTCTACCTTTCTTGTCCGTAGTCCTTTAGCTATTTTCAAACCCATGATCAATGCCTCATATTCAGCCTCATTGTTTGAAACCTAGTTTCCAGACTATTACTGCCTCTACCCCACTTTCAAACTGTATAAATGAACTGTTTATATATATATATATATATATATATATTGTCTACATTAATAGATTTTCTTCTTGTTGTAATTCTATAATGAAGTCAACTAGAGCTTGCCCCTTTATCACCTTGCATGGTTAGTAAGATATGTTAAACTCTTTAAGTTCTACTGCCCATTTAACCATTCTTGCTATTACCTCTTTTCTTTGCATTATTTGCTTAAATGGATGCTGTGTAAAGACAATGATGGGCTATCCTAAGAAATATACTCACAACTTCTAGGCTATTTTTATTAGTGCCAGTTTGAGCTTCTCAACATTTGGGTATCTTAATACAAGACCTTGTAATATTTTGATGACATAGTATTAGGGAGTTGTGTCCTTTGTACCTTTTTGATGAGTACTGAGCTAACAGTCTCCTTAGAGACTGCTAAATATACATACAACTTTTCTCCTACCTCTAATTTGGCTAGCAAAAGTAACTTGGTCAAGTATTTTTTCAACTGTTGGAAAGATTCTTCAAACTGGTCTATCTATTCAAATTTTTTGATTTCTTCAGGAGTTATAGAAAAGGTAGTTCTCTATCCCCTGCCCTAGAGATGAAGCAACTAAGGACAGTCAGCCATCCTGCTAACTTTTAGACTTGTTTCATATTCCCTGGTGATGACATACTTTGGATTGCTTCTATTTTTTTTAGATTCACCTCAATTCCTCTTCAGGTAACAATATTACTTAGAAACTTTTCCCTTACCTAACCCAAATGTGTATTTAGAAGGGTTAAGTTTTAAGCCATAACTCCTCAATGTCTGGATGGTTCTTAGCAAATCTTGAATATATTCTTTTTTATGTATGGATCTTACTAACATGTCTACCACATATATCTTCATGTTTGTTTTTAAAGATCTTATCCACTAATCTCTGATATGTTGCCTTGGCATTCTTTAATTTGAATAGCATTACTTAGCAACAATATGCTCTGAAAGAAGTTATGAAACTGACCTTGCTTCAATCCTCTTTAGCTAAGGGTATCTGATGATATCCTTGGTAGGCATCTATTATGTTGAGTAATTTTGACCTAGTTGCGACATCAATTATCTAGTCAATTCTGGGCAAGTAAAAAAAAAATTGAACAACCCTTATTCAATTCTCCAAAATTGACACCCATTGTCCACTTTCCTCCTTGTTTTGGTAGCACCACCATGTTGGATAACCACTTTGGGTGTTTTATTTTTACCACATGTCTACCTCTAACAATTTTGGCCTTTCTCTTCTCCTCAGTAAACGGTCTCAATTTTTGCTTCATTAGCTTCTTTTCTTTGTCCACATTTAGCCAATGTTCTATTACTATGGATGTCATACCTTGAAGTTCATATGAAGAGCTCGCAAAAACATCCACAAAGTGTTTACACTAACCTTTTTCTGAGATCCTATGGAAGGGTTGTTCCTGCCCTCATATTTATTCCTCTCTTTGGATATATGTCCACACTTAATAACTACTCCTCAAACTAGATAGGTTTTTTGCCAACCTCCTTTTCTTCTTTTGACTTGTCCTTTACTCGATGAATTCAATGTAACACTTTCTAGATACTATCTGGTCTCGTTTTACTACTCCCAACCTTTCTTTTATCACAAGTTTTATAACTAAATGGTATATGGAAGCTACTGCTTGGAATTTGGTTAACATTGATCTTTCCAAGATGACATCGTATGTAGGAGGCATTGGAGCTACGAAAAATAGGATAATCCTAGTTTTTTTTATTTTCCCTTATTCTAAAGTTACCAGTAATGTAATCTTACCCCTTGGGTATATAGCTTCTTCCATAAACTCAAATAATGCACTTCTTACTGACTTAAGGATAGCCTCTCCTAGTCTCATCTTGGTTAGTACATCCATTCATATGATGTTAACCAAGCTGCCTCCATCTCTGAGGCTTTAGGTCACTTCAAACCTATCTATACCTGTGGTTATCACCAATGCATCTTAATATTAGGTAATTGCTCCTAAATCCGGAGCCCCAAAACTAATCTCCATTTCCCATGTTTTGTCACTTTCCAAAGTTGTTACTATCTTCCTTTTCCTTATCGTATTTTCAGATTCTCTACCTACTATCATACTAATAAAACCCTTTTTGCCCTATACTTCTTCCCTTTTTGTTGTTATCTTTTCCTTACTCCTTTGTCCCCTTTCAATGAAATGCCCTAATTGCTCTTTTTTTTCCTACCAAAATTTTCTATTTAATCCTTCAAGTTAGCACATTCATCCATTTTATATCCATACTCATTAAAGAATTTGTAAAATCAAGCTTATTTTAGGTTTTTAGATAGCGTGTATGACCCTTTCGGCCACTTCAACATCTTCTTGTTCTGCAAAGCTATCAAAACCTATTCCGTACTTACTTTCAATGGCGTGAAATAAGGAGGTTTTGGTCTTCGGGGTACATTAGGAGTTGGTGATGGCGGCTACCCTCTTGTAGGTGTATGTGCTAGTTTTCTTCTTCCATCATTTCCTTCCTAGTCTCTTCTATATTAATATATATTTTTGTACTCTAGTTAAGGCTTCATCAAAATCCTTAGTCGGTCTCTTAGCTAATGACCTGAAAAATCTCCCTCTTTTAACCTTTGAAAGACGACACTCGTCAGTACTTCCTGCATAATTGATGCTGTTTCTAAGATTGCATTTGACAGCCTCTTCACATATTCTCATAGCGGGTCTTCACTTTCTTGCCTTATGTTAAATAATGACATTGACATTCCCTAATATCTTTTGCAACTAGAAAATTGATGCAATAATATGAAAAAAAATTATTAAAATTTCGTATAATTCTTGTTGCAACTGGTTAAACCATCTTTGAGCTGATCCTCCAAAGTAGTTAGGAAGACTCTACACTTGGTTCCCTCTGGGTATTGGTGCAACAATACTTGATGCCTAAACTTTGCAAGTGTTCCGCTAGGTTAGAAGCACCATTATATTTGAGAATGTTCCCTAAAATTTTTAGGCAAAAGTTCTATCAATATTTCTTGTGTAAATGATAGACTTTCCCCAGTTTTTACACTGGTCCTTTTCATTTCCTCTAACTGTTGATAGATGTTAATAATTTTCCTTTCTATTTCAAACGACATGGGCATTTCTTTTCCCCTTTTAGTTTTTTCATTACCACTAGCCATAGCCAAGCAACTAGTCTCACCCTCTACCTTCTTTCTTCTTTCTTTATTTAAGGTGGATGTTACTACAACCTCCACTATCTCATTCAACAGCTCTACTAAAATTTGGATTAGCCCGGACTTTGACATGCCGGGCTCTTGCTTGAGTGTCATACCGAAGGCACCTTTGGGAACAGCATCTCCCCATGCTATTATTCGTTCCCAAATCCCCATTGACATTCCTTTCTCTTCCATCTTTCTCAAAACCTCTTGCTCTTGTTCCCCACAAACGGCGCTAATGATGATGCCCTCGTTAAGCAAACATCTGTATATTTTATTATTTTGTATTTTTTTAATCCACACACCTCTTTCCATTTTGAAAGGTGGATATTTATACGGTGAAATTGGTACAGCCAAACATATCCATAAAATCATAAGTAGCCATACTCTTAGATGTTAGCTTGTACTAACGAATCTTAGGTTCAAATTCTAATAGATGTTCATATCTTTTTCTTTCTTTGATACATCTGTGTAGGTTACTATAATAGAGATAAGTGTTAATCTGATTGTAAATAAATATAATGATTAAAAAAATATTAATTAGTTATAAAAAGTAAGAAATAGAAAATTTTAAAATTTAAATTTAAATAAAAATTAAAAGGTAAAATATTTAATTTGTAAAATTTAGAGTGGAGAATGAATAGTGCATAATAAGGAACCAAACATAGCCAAAGGATTTATGAGATGTTGTAAAGTTTTTTTTTTTTTTTTTTTTTGAATTGAGGATTTTACAAAGTAAAAATTTGGGCCATGTTTGTTTCCTAATTAGATTGGGGAGGATAATTTAGGTTACTTGAATGGTGATAAAAATTATATTTGGTTTGTAAGATTTGGATGTGTAAATAAATTATTTTTGTATATATTTAATATTAAATAATAGTTGAATGATGTGATAGTATAGAATAATAAAAAATAAATGTGAGTAGAAAATTATAAAGATAGGTGTTGATTTAATTGTGAATAGGTATAATGATTGAAAAATTATTAGTTAGTTATAAAAGAATAGAGAAGAAAAATTTGAATTTGAATTTGAATAAAATTTGTATGATAAAATATTTGATTTGTAAAATTTTTAAGTAAAAATCATAGGGTTTGTAATAAAATTTCACATCTTGCGAAGCTTGTTCAGAAAATAATAAAATTTTATCTTATGGCAGTGAACTCTCTTAAAAGATTCGAAACTTGGCATATTTGACCATTTTTTTACCCAGTAATGTGTAAAACTAATTTTAAATATATTATAACATAATTATGCATATTACGATCGTATTATTGGATTTGGGACAAACTTGGCAGGGTAAGGCCAGAAGAAGATTCAGCTGTGGAAACCATCCATTTTTGCTATACCGAAGCTGGCCCAACAGAGCCAAACCCACTGAGTTCCATCAAATTGAATTTTGAGAGCGTCATGCTTGAAGTCCATTTTTAATGTCGGTCCCTCGCATTTTAATGTTTGTCTATCCATTTTATTTATATATAATTATTACATGTATTGTTTTGTATTAGGTAACAGTAACAATTACATGAATGAATAGTTATCGTGTATTTGTAGAAACAGGGACATAAAAAATAGAGAGGCAAATGATTTCATCTCATTTCAATCTTAATAATTCTAAGGCAACGGACACAACCCTTGTCAACTGTTCTCTCAGAGAAAATATGTGTGTGTTCGATAACTTTGTATTTGAATTTGTTATATTTATTGCGTTGTAAATGCATGATAAGAAACCACAAAATTGAAGGGTAGGAAAGGCCAAAAAAAAAAGGTACAAGGAAGTCACTACTTATAAGTATTGTTTTTTCTTAGGCATCAATCCCACTGACATATTCATTTTGGTCGTCTTTAAAATGTTGTCCTAGCTAATATACGTTCTTTATTTCACTCTCTATCCGCAGGCAATGAATATGAAGCCAAAATAATTTGCATCTTGGCTAGCTACGTGCCTAGGAATTTTAAGTGCGCATGTGTAACGTTCTTAGTTCTTCTTGCCTTGAATATTTGACACAAACGACGACCTTTTGCATCAATAATATGACTTCCGAAAACAACGAGGAGAATAAAACGTGGACGACAATGATGATGACGATGTTGATAATAATAATACCATAAACAAGGCCTTGATGGAGATCATGCGCGATGACAGCAAGAAAGTATTGGCAAGTTGCAAATCATGTTGCACAAACCGACACTTGGAATAGATAACATATATATATATATAATAAAGTTGTTATTTGGGACCCAAATATTACAACACCAATATATATATATATGCCTATATATTTTGTATGTTGTGCCACGATTACAAGCACAGGCACCATGAGCTTGTTTGGGTAGCCTTTCATAAGATTGTTAATTTGGGTAGCCTTTCATTACGTCCACGCCTCTGTTTTTATTGATTGGTCTGCCTTAATCAAGATGAGTTGCACGAACACGTTCCAATGCATGTGCCTCCATGTTCCCTACTCCACTATTCTTCCTCATTCACAAATTTCCATCCTCACACACACACGTGACAAAGGAAACGAAATTACGACAAACCACAAATTAATCACGACATGTGTACTAGCAAAATTTACACACTATATATTTGCACATTTATTTAAAATTATAAAATTATTTTTATTTTTTAAATTCATTTAATATTAAAAGTATAATGAATATTTAAAAAATAAAATAAAGAAATAGTAAAAGAATTTGAAAAAGGAAAAGAGAAAATCTGAGGAAAAAAAAAAACACACAAGTATAAAAAGTTAGAAGAAAAAGAAAGAAAAATAACATTATTTTATATTGTGCTAAGAAATTTAAAATAAAAAATGATGAAAAGTCAAAAGAGATCAAATGTGATAAAATTTCAAAGAACATGTAAATATAGATTGTAAGTTCGATTAAGAAAGAGAGAAAAATCATTGAAAAAATAAAAGTGTTTAACATAAAAGTAGTTATAATTCACTTTATGCAATAAAATTTTTTTATTAAAATAATAATATAGTATAGATACATTAAAATGTGTGTGTGTGTGTGTGTGTGTGTGTGTATCAACTAAATTATTAATACATTTTTAATAATCACTTAAAAGTTAAATATATGGTCTCATCAACATGGCAAAATTGCAGTTGTCCAATATTTCATAATTAATTAAACCTGCAGAAGCCTTAAAAGAGCTTAATTTGTTACTTTTTAAAAAGTTTAATAAGTTAAATAAAAATTTAAATTTTAGATTTTAAAATCATGAGTTTCAATGATAAATTAATTTTTAATAGTATCTTCTACTTAAATAAAAATAATAATTAAAGTTTTATTTTATTATTTTAACTTTATTTATGTTTTTGTTTGTCTTTCATTCATATTTTCATTTAATTGATATTTATACTTATAATTTTTAACAAATTTTTTTGTTTTATGTTTATTATGTGATATAATCATGACATCGATATCTTCTAGTGAATTGATTATTATATTTTCAAAATGTAATTGTGCAATAATAATATATTTAATAAAGTTGATAGTCCTGAATTTATTCATTTTAAATATTTTATGACATATTTTTTTTATAAGAATATTCATTTCTTATATATTTGTAATTTATTTATGTAAATTTTTAGCACATTATTGTAATTGTATTTTTTCTTACTATTTGTTCTATCTAATATCTATAAAATATAATTAACTATAAAATCAAAATAGCAATGTTTGTTTTCATTTTTCATACTCAAAAAGCACATACTACAATCATTAAATTTTTTAAAATTTATATATATATCTCTCTCTCTCACACACACACACACACAATTCTTTAAAAAAAAAAAACACCTAAAACATACACTCTAAAACCTAAACAAACTTTGCCCATATAAAATGAATCACCACACATTTAATACATTTGATCATCAAATGGTTCGTTCATTTTAGATATTTTATAATATATTGTTATAAAAATAATGATGTCTTTATATATAAAATTTGTTATTCTTTAAATTTTAGCTCATTATTATAACTATTCGTTTTATCATTTGCAGATTAATTAACTAATTTGACATCCACATATATAAATTTTCTTCTTATTTATTTATTTTTCATTTATCAGGCTATACAATTACAATGTATATGCCCCCAACAAATTCATTGTTATTTTTCTAAATACAATTACGTAATTATAATTTAGTTTATTATACATTTAAATTTATAAATATTTTTTAAAATTAGGATTTTATTATTTTTAATTATGCTTAATTTATAAATAATTTAAAATTCTATTAATTTCCTACCACTTACATATTTCTATTTTACATAACTTAAAAATAATTATAAGTTGTTTGAATATGTTGTGACTATATTAATCTTCTACAATCAAAATAAATATTAATTAGATATTCTATTAGTTTCCTACAACTAAAAGATTTCTATTTTATATGATTTAAATATAACTACGAAAGTAATTTAAATATATAAGGGCTCAATTAATCTGGTGCTGCTAAAGGATGAACATTTTAAGTGGAATTTTATTTTTATCTATATAACCTTATTTACTATGATAAATATAGATATTTAAATAAGGATATATATGTCTTTCCACAATTATTCATTCTTTTTTATATCGATAGGCAAAGGGCAAACATCCGACGTAAGACATATGATTAAACATAATATATAAAATCGACACAATTTCATGTATACACCAAATTGAGTAGAAAATATTATTAGATAACTAAAAAATGTCAAACTATACACAAACATGGTCATGTTACCATCTCCCATCCTTATCCCAACACAGAACTCTACTTGACTCCTTTATGTTGAGACAAAGGTTGACATAAACCCACATACTCTCTAAACAAAATTAAAAGGCTAAAGCACTAAACAATTAAAGGGCCAACCACCGCCACTCGCCGCCATTATCAAGGGGCTAAAGCACAACATATATAGAATATAGCAGCAGCTAGCTCTACCATACAAATCGAGCATGGAATCAATCACGAGGAAAATTAATACAGTGTATGCTTTGGTGATACACACACACGAGTATATATGTATGTATACGTGTGTTAGTGTGCATTGAATTCGGAAAGGTGGGAAAGGAATAATCCAGAGTGTTTTCGTGAGAGAGAGAGATGGTGGAGGTGCGGTGTGATGAAAGTTATAAGTTTGGTGGTTTGATAGGTGCAAGTGTTGGTAGTGAAGAGAATCATGTGGTTGCATGTGCATTAGGGTAACTGGAGAACATGCATACCCCAACCCTGACCCTCCCCACTCACCCCTCCATTCCATCCTCTCATAAAGGCCTTTGTCCCGATGAGAGTTAAATGAATAAATGTCTATCTTCTATTGGTGGAAATATGGGGAGAGAGGGAAAGTGGAAAAAAAAAATTTACTTAAGAATTTGATCTACCATCTCTAGCATGGCTCTCTCTTACATTCATTGATCCCACTCCCTTGGGACATCTTGTTGCCTAAGAATTAGGCTCATGGACGCAACGAAGCCCATAACCATCACAAAATTAGCAGATACCAACGGCATACTTGTAGCAAGTGTTTTTCCATGTATTCCGCACAAAACTCGCATGCCCTACGCAATTAATTCTCCCTAGACATTAAATTTACACCTCCATGGTGCTTTTTGCCTTACATTGAAGAATTAACTTCAGTTCGTAGAACTTAGAATCACTAGATTAACTAATCTTATTCGTGAAGTGGTTTACATGTCTTCAAGTTTACGTTTAGAGCAGTGATGATGATCAATTAGGTGCTTTAAAATATCAGGATGTGGGGTGATACTATTATCTCCAACTAATTAAAAATTACAAGAGGAAAGGACCCACACATGTTGGCCACCTCATATTCGAAGAATTGTTTATTTTCCAGCATTATCCTGAATGTCTAGCAACCCCTCTCCCATGTCATATATAAAGGTCTCCCATTATGTCTCCTGAATGACAGTTGAGTTTTCTTCTGATCGTCAAAAAATAGAATGCATATACTCTGTTGAAAGAAAGCAATCTAGAGTTCTTCCATGGGCACTGGAAACCCTCATCAGCCTCTCCTCTCGTCCCTGGAATTCCTCAAGGGTGATTTCAGCAACCCTCTGTGGAGAAAACTTAGGTCAGAACTTCAGTCCAGGAGAAAGTGCGTGCAAATGAAGAACACTAGATCAGGCAGAAGGATGCCGATGAAGAGAAGGGCTCGGTTGGAACGCCCACGGACTTGCATTGAAAGGAAGGTAAGAACCCTGAAAAAGCTGGTTCCTAACAGCGAATCCATGGGAGTGGAAGGGCTTTTCAGGGAGACAGCAGACTATATCGTGGCTTTACAGATGAGGGTCAGAGTCATGCAGATTATGGTCGATGCCCTGTCAGGGTCTGATGATGAGTGATTTGTAATTTATTCGCCTTTTTAAAGCAGGCTTGATTGCCACCATCAGACATGTAATTCTTTTCCATTCATCCTTTCTCTGTTAAGTTATGGTTATATATATATATATATATATATATATTTTTTTTTTCCCCGTGTCTTTACCACAGCAGCTGGTGCTAGGGAGGTGTCTAGTGAGATGAGTTGGTGTTGCCTCGATTTTGATGGCAACTTATTCGTTTGTTGTGTATTTTTTTTGTTTGTGTGAAAATTATGACGCAGAGGGAAGAACCATTTGGTTTGATTCTACTGTTACTACGTTTTATTATGACAACTTTGTTTGATCGTTCTCCTTTTCGTTTGACTGATTACACTATTCAATTTGTTTCTTTTAATTTTCTTGTCATTAATTTCTAGAAGCGAGTTAATGATAGCAGGAAAAATGTAAAATACAAACATGTTTAGCCTGATATTAAGGATTAGAGGCCAGCTTGCAACACCAAAAACCCAAGTTGTCAAAAAAATATAAGAAAAGCATTCAGATTTCAGGGACACCATCAATTGTGGGCCAAAAATTGTTAAGCCCAACAAAGTGAACTGTCGGAGTGTAAGAAAATAGATTTATTTACAATGTAGACCTGTATCCTTAGGGCCCAAAATGTTAGCCTAAAAAGGTGGGCTCGCAATTTAGTCGTCGTCGGCACTCGGCGTGTAAATGCATATGTGAAATGGATGCGTGGAGCCGGTCAACGGTCAACAATAGCCGCTGCACTATGTAACAACAACTAACAAATGAACAATACGGGCTGCGGAGCTATATGATTCGATTGGAACTTTGGAATTTACACTTCTATTTATGTGCCAAATTTAGATTAATTTTTTAAAAAAATTAGTTCTTTGAATTTTAGTATATTTTGTATGGTATCATATGTAATTATATATCCCTTCTTCCAGTTAATGACGCCTCAAACGCAGTTTTGCCCAAAAAAAAAAAAATATATATATATATATATATATATAGGGCTTTATTTGAATACAAATTTTGAAGGTAGAAATTGACGTGAAACTTAAGAAGGTGTGTATTAGGATGGTGAAAGAAATAAAAATGCTATTTTAATATATTTTTGAATGAATTGACTTGGATAAATGCAAATTTGCATCGAAACATAGCTTAGGTGGTTCTCATACCCCAATATTTAGGAGCCAAAGGCTATGTTTCTCTTAAAAATTTGGTATCTATTTTTAAGTATATTTGTTTTAATAATTATATAAAAATAAGTGAGATAAAAAGAAAAAATTTAAAAAACATAATAATAATTAAGTATATTTTTAAATACCAAAATTGCTAAACAAACACTGGCAAGAGCTTTGGTGACGATGACTAAGAACAAGGTAAGGTTCTAAAACCAGCTATGATAATAAGTAAAAGATTGAGATGTTTATTAATTGATAATAGATATATAAAATATGCATGTGGGAACAATTTTAAAATGGTCACCAAGATTCTCAGCCTTAATATCCGCCTTAATTAAGGCTTTACGCCCTCGTCTACATATATATATGTATGTATGCATGTATGTATATAATTTACTCAGAAAAGCATTTCATTTTATTTTCTTTTGTAATATTTAACACAACCTCAAAACATATTCCAATAGCTTCTCCACGTAATGCATTAATTCCTTACTATTGATACTGCAAAATACAAGTATGAAGACGCGACATGACTCGTACGAGCCTATTATTTTTGAAGTTAAGAAATAATATAAATTGATGATGACATGTGGCAGAAGCCCTGTGACAACAGTCAAGTCTTGGGATGTGAGGGGTCAGGACACTTAGATTCCGAACCAGCAGATGGTGACTCTTCACTACATGACAAATTTACTTTTTATTTTTTTAATTAATGTTGCTATTATTGTAAGTTCATTATTATGAAGCGTATGCTAGAAGCAACATGCATATTAAACCAATGCATATGTTCAACTTTAATATTGTCGTTCGTACGCCTCGTCCATCGACTGATGACGAGGACATAATGATGATTTCCCAACTCAGTTTCTATTAGACAACGTTTATTTGAAAACATTTGGTTGAATTTGTTTATATTATTTATAAGTGTTAAAAACATTTTACCTTCCTTTTCAAATTTTTACAAATATTTTTTTTATTGGGTCATATTATTATATTAATCTTAATTACATTTGCTTTCGCTACAAAAAAAAAAAAAAAAGTAATTACCATTTCTGTTCTTCCTCCTTTTAAATTAAAAATATTCCCTTTATAAAATTAGATATAAAATATTTGCACCCTTATTTGAAAATCAAAATATTTGTGCAAACGTGTCCCAATAAAGTGTTTTTTATTTCAAATCATCCTATATGCATTTGGTTCCACATACGCTATCTTCAAGTGCATGGAATACAAATACAAGTACATATTTTAAAGAACATTTATAATTTTATATCACTACGATTGTTATTTTTTTAATTTTTTCTCTTCAATATTTGTTAAATAATTTTTAAAAATACGTTTAAAAGCAAAGATTTAAAGACAAAAACAAGCATAACCGAAGAACTCGAGGGCTGTGTTTGTCTCTATTTTTAAGTGTGCTTTTTTAAAAATTATGTAAAAATAAAAATGAAAAAAAGAAGAAAATTTTATAAATATAATATCTGAAATGCATATTATTTTATATATAAATTAAAAAGAAAAAAGAAAACAATTATACCGCACTTATGCACTCTCAGTTTAAAGAACATACAGTGCAAATAAACCGTAAAACAGGCAGCCTCAAAACTTTTACGTATTCAAAAAGGAAAAAGGGAAGAAATAAATAAATAATGTTAAATATTGAATAGACTAATTGACAATAAACAATAATAATGGAAAAGGAATAATAACAAAAGAAGAAACAGAAAGGGAGCGTGTGATAGAAGCAAAAGGCCCACTCACAAGTCACAATATTCCCCAAAACGCGTAAAAACGTGATGTGCACGTGCCGCCACAGTATTCAGACGGATCACCTCCACCGTCGGATAAATCAGTCCACGCGTGGTATTTATTGGTCCGACCCAACGGGTGACGTCGACCGCCAGCCTCCCCTCTCTTTTCTGTTTTTTTTTTGCCCTTTTTTCCCACTTGATTTAATTAATTAATTAATTAATGATCCCACGCCTGATTTATCATCTGTTTCTTCCGACAGGAATCCATTTTTGTTTTTCAATAAAATACAAGCAAATTTTGCTAGCAAACCCCCGCGTTATAATTAAGGCATTGAAATCATGGGTTGTGGCCTTGAGATAGATGACCAAATTTATACGAGTGGCATTAACATGAATATTATCTTAAACCCCACTAAAGGAAGATTAGGTTCTATGAATTGATCAGACACACGTATTGGTACATCATGCCCTGAAAACCTGAAATAAATTTTATCAGTTAGGAATTAGAAACACAAATGTGTCAATTTAATTTAGGTAAGTCACTGACCCACCAATTTCCTGCCCCCCTCTCTATCCCTCTCTCTATCGAGCATTTGTACTTAAAAATAATATTATATTTTTTTAAAAAAAAAATTCTTTTATTTTTTCACAATCTTCAAAAATAAAAATATACACTAAAATTAAAAAATATATGTGTATATGTTGTACACTAGCACCCCACCCCATCCGGGCAATTAGGCAATTATCGCTATAATTAGAGGCGGAGTATCGATAATTCGGATTTGATTTTTTAGATGCATAATAAAATAAGAATCATAAGATATGATATAAATATTATGTAAAGTTTTTAAGTATAAATGTAATATCTTTAAATAAAATAAAGATATTGAGTTATTTACAATATGCTTCTTGAGGATGGCCATCAAAATTTGCTTCTAATTAACAAAATGAAGAACTTGAGACATCACCCGTCAACGTTGGCGCGAGCGGCAAATATGAACGCAACAAAAAGCGAACCTCCCCACGGAAAAACTACCGTCTATTTGGTGCAAACAATAGTGCCGACAACCAAATAAATATTATTTTAAAATTCGAAGTCTGTCTTATTGTTTTGTTTTTTATCATACTGTAACTTTGTCCGTTTGTCTAACCCAGCTAGTGAAGTAACCCGCGAACAGGTGGCTGTAATATGACCGAAATGGGAGAAACACGGTTAAAAATGGCAGTTTCGACTTTCACACTCACAATAATAATATTGTAATGACCTTTTAAAAATGGCAGTGTTCACAACTGTATGTATATACATGAGATAAAAGTAAAAAGGTGAAATCTTTAGAAGAATACAGGGCACATGCACACGAGCAAGATATAGCAATGTGCGCGTATTATTTTATGGGCAGAAAACAGGAAGGGAAGGAGCATTTTTTGCCGTAATCAGCTCTGGTGTCAGTCTCAGTTCGATCGCGTTCACACTCTAACCGGCTCACCGGTCAAAACTAACGTTTGAATGCGTCGCCTGCTTCTTTTCATGTTTTTTTAATTGAATTTAATTAATGCTGCCACCCACCACCACCCCTCGTTTCACATCACCGGCGGTGCCCGGTCAACCTTTCTGCCCAAGACAAATAAAGCCAACACACACTCTTCTCGTCATGCGGTACTCCAACCCCTCTCTCTCTCTCTCTCTCTTGTCTTCTCATTCCTTTCATACCCCTGTCACTCTCTGTTTGTGCAAGGTTTCTTTTATCTCCTGATGAAGAGGATGCGAGACTCTGTAGAGATGGAAGATCCATTCCTGCCGTCGCCTTCTTTCTTGGATTGTTATTCCGTGAGCCATGATAGTAGTACACTGACAGAGCTGTTGGAGCACTCTGACTTGGCTGACAAGGGCAGCCCGTTGGGGTTCCTGGAGATGCTCAATATGCAGGACTTTGGGCCTTCACTTTTTGATCTCATGAGTGCACCTTCCGCGGAACCCTTAGTTCATTCGACTCAGGATTTGAAGCCACAAATCCAAGAGCCGAATGCACCGGCAACCCCGATTTCTCCGTCTATTTCTTCGGAATCCAACGACGAACGCGCTAAAGAGGTGGTGCCTGACGGTGAAGAAGAAGAGGAAGAAGCGGACGGAAGCAAGAAGACTAAGAAACAGTTACTCGTACTTTGTTTTCTTTTTCTTTTACATACATATATACACACACACGAGAAGACATGCGCTGATGTATGCGTTTTCCGTGTTATTTTGGTTTCTTTGGCTTGACAACTTAATTAATTATCTTGCTTTCTTTTTATACGTGGGAATAGGTTGAAACCCCAGAAGACAAGTCAGAAGAGGCAGAAAGAGCCACGATTTGCTTTCATGACAAAGAGCCAGGTTGATCATTTAGAAGATGGCTACAGATGGAGAAAGTATGGCCAAAAAGCTGTCAAAAACAGCTCTTTTCCTAGGTACGTATCTGAATTTGAAGCCCATTATGTAATATTATTTATTAGATGACCTGCGGGATGGAACTCATAATTTGCAGCTTTAATTGTCAGACTCCTATTTATTTTTACATTGTTTCCAACACCGTTGCAGGAGCTATTACAGGTGCACAACTGCGTCTTGTAGCGTTAAGAAAAGGGTGGAGAGATGCTTCAGTGATCCCAGCATTGTCGTGACGACGTATGAAGGCCAGCACACTCACCCAAGCCCGGTAATGCAGCGCTCCCCTGCCGCCGCTTATCCGGGCTTCTCATCAGACCCTTTCCTACCGCCGGCGCAGATGGTTTTGTCACGTCGTCCGCAGCGTTTCCTCTTCGACGGTAGCTCCACCACCGCAGCTCTTAATTCCGCTGCAGGTCCCCAACAGTCGGGGTTTTGCCCTCGGTCTTCTCCTTTGCTTGTGGACCATGGGCTTCTTCAAGATGTCGTGCCATTGTCCGTTATTAAAGAAGAAGAGCACTGAATTCGAATGATTACTTTGTGTTACGTTCAGTTCATTATTACTGACTTACATATAGTAGGAGGAAGAGATGGTAGATGGACTTTTGTTCCGTCACCAGTATGCAGTTTTCTTTAATCGCAGTTTTAAGCACTTAAACTATAAAGTGGCAAACCCTAATAGTAATGACTAGAGGAGGTCCTGCGATTTGTCGTCTCCAGTAATATATTATCTTATGGGACGAAACTGTATCTGTATATTCATTAGCATTTGTATTCATTTTAATGTAAGAGGTATGAGCATTTGTTTTTGGCACTGATACTGAATAATGGAAGCCTGTTGCTTATAGGGTTTCACCAGGCAGCCTCTTCTTTATTCCGTCAACTGTGAGGGTAGAAGCTGAAATGTGGTGAATCTTATGAGGGGAATAAACTAGGCTTATCTCATCGTAATTTTAGCATTGGGGGAGGTGGAAGCAGAACAAGTCGGAAAAAATGACTTTGACCTGCCATTCGTGTTCTAAAGATTATTTTTCATGTCCTCGCAAAGTACTTCTGATCAATTTATTGAATCGCAAGGCTGGAATTTCTAACATCGAACTTTCATTCCTGGTGAGATAAACTTCGACTAATGACATTCCTGTTGCTATAGAAAAGAGACATTCTTGCCGTTCTTATGGGGTATATTGCATTTGAGAAATTCGGTGTGTTCGTGTATGTGCAATCAAACCTTTCTTTTTGAAGTACAAAAACATTCAATTATGCCCTTAATAAATGAACAAGCAACTAAATTTCTGTTTATCTTCGCTATGCGCAAACAATTCAACCCTTTTCATTGGCCCATCACCAAAGGAATGGCAAAAATGTTCACGACCATCCTCCGTCTCCAAGTCATTTAATACTTAATCGTCAGCAAGTCATTACTACCCATCAAAACCCTTTCTTGACTGCTCAAACAAAATATACATATACATGGGAAGGTAACTGTTGCTAAATGGGCGAAATTCCAAGTCCTTAAAGCAACAGAATACAGCAGTGTATCAATTCACGCATGCCGGAATGCTACCTACTGGAGCCCATAAATCATTGCCTAAGTTTTAGGATGGAAATAGTGGTGAAAGGAACATACTTGTAGGTGTCTTAGCACTTCAGATCAAACATGTCCTCATTCCAGACATTAAAGTCCTCAAAAGTTTCAACTCACAAAAGAAACACATCTTCCGACTTTTCGTCGTAACAGTGTCAGGCCCCCACACGTCTGCGTGCAGTTCAAGGGCATTACTCATGCTACCAACCCAAAGGGACTCTCTTTAGCTAACAAAAACCTAGACCACAAGTGCATGCCGAGGATAAGGTGCAGTGCATAAGAAAGAGCAACAACCCAATCGTAATTGGCATTTGCAGGAGGCAGTGCAAAGCCAAGCAATCAATCAAATTAAGGGATTGGATTTATTAGGTTAGATTCAGCTATAGACATGTTAGAAGCGATGGAAACAGCCAAAATATAAGCAAAACTAGAGCCATAATTTTCCTTCAATCACCTTTTAGCTTCATTAATCTCACTTCATCCAATTTAACTCTATATATTTTTTAATTTAGTTCAATTTTGATCTTCTATACAGAAAAAAAAAAGGCACCTGTTTCTCCCTAACCAAAAATTTAAGATTTGTATCACTTTTTTTCTACTCCCTTAATCTCAACCCTCACCCCCACCCCCCTCTTCCTTCTCCTTATCTGCTCCTCAGCCTTTTTCTCCATTCTGGCACCCCACCCACCAAGCCCGCAACCAGCCTCAATGAATCTGGTTAGCATGCCATGCACAAGGGAGAAAAAGGCAGTGGATGGCATGCAGTACTACATTTCACCTGAACTTTTTAGGGCTTTTAGGGTACTTGCTTAATTTTCCTTTGACACTTGATCCATGTAGCATTTGCACACTACCAGAAATACATGGATTTCATCCCACATTGAGCACTTCGTGATATATTCTGCAGCTAAAGTTCTGTTATATCAACTAGCTTCAAACCCAGTGCCAGAACCACCACTGGCAACCGCACAGTCAACTCCCCTAGCCCGCCTCTCAGAAACATAGAGAAGGAGATGAAATGATAATGATGAAGAAATGAGGAAGATATATAAGAAACATGATAAAAAAAGTGGATCTCAATTTTTGGATTAGGGAAGAAAGTGACAATTTTGTTGTACAATGGATAAAATAGGATAAAATTAAGAAACTGTGTGATGAAATTCAATACAGCAAACTAATGAAACTAAAAGGTGACCAAGAGTAAGTTATGGCCTATGGGATTAATCCAGCTTTATGGTGATAAATATAATACACACACACACACACACACAAGTTGCAAAGACAACAATTACAAGTTAGCACGTCCAGGTTTTTAAGGTATTTAAGAAACACCACTAGTCCAGATCAAGCAACCATTCAAATAAGTCTAGTTCAGTTCCCTCATTTAATTTTAATCATTTTCAGAAAAATATGATAAAAAAAGTTGTGCCTTTTCATTGCTGCATAATAAAACAAGGCAAGTTACAACTTATCCAATCATGCATCAGGCAGTTGAAAAAATTGATAATTTAGCTGCATCAGTATTGAGGTGCCTTCCGTATGAAGTAAAATTTCTTTGCAAGGCATTGTGAAAATTTGTGAACCACTTCAAAAAAAAAAAAAAAATTACATTCCATAATTCATTCTATGCCTTCTACAAAATGGAATAGTATCCGAACTTTCAAACTTTTTATCAAACATACACAACAATAATATATTATATCCCGAGAGAAACAATTAGCAATCAGCAGAAACTAACCATTCCAGTCAACGGCCGTGAGAAGGTATATATCTTGGCAGCAGTGGGTCCAACTGAAACTCTTGTCTGAGAAACAGACTTTCTGTGGCATCAGCTATACATTTTGTGCTTCAGACACCTCTTGGGGAAAAAGGACCTGTAGTTTTAATTCCTGCTGCTGTCATTGCTGTTCTTCAAGATTATCAAGTTGTTGTTCATGAAATGCATATTCTTCAGGTTTCTCCCACTAATTTTATATTGACACCCATCAAAAACCACGGTTAGTCTATATTGTGGGATCAGAAAACTTGCGAAAAGGAAATACTCACTCTGCTCTCACATGTTACACAATTATAATAATACAGGTCTCCATCAGGAGAGACATGTTCGCTCCAGTCACATTCTATGGAGTGTTCCATTTCATCGGTAGAATTGAGTGCATTAGATGCAGGTGCAGTGCCATTGTTAGTCACTACTGTTGCCTTGCATTCTGAATCTGAAGACTGAAACTGGAGACAAAATGGAATGCAAAAGTCAAAAGCCAACAAAACTTTTCTTGACAAAGATGTTTCTAAAGTCACATCTCTCTCTTTCATGGGAAGACAGAAGAAATCTCCACGCCAGCTGATATGTAAATAATATGAAGGCACTCAAGATAATTTCAACCTATAATAAGCAGGGGTTTAATAGATGACTCAAATGATCAGGTAGCTAGTCAGATCATTACATGTAAGCATGAATAAAAACAATGAAACAAACAACCTAATAAAAGTGCAAGTCAAACACAATATTACCAGTGACTTAAGTTTTAACATTACAACATTTGCATTGCATTGCCAATGGCATGAAGGCATAACATGGGCCACCACTGCAATGTTTATACAAGTATTAACCCCATAAACACTTTAACACAAATCTCTTCACTGCTATCCTTGCAGTGACAACACATTTGATTCCATTCTCATTTCAAGCTACAGCATAAAACCTAGTTTTGCCTTAACCAAAGGCAAAGGAGTGATCCTGATCCAAAGCCTAGCTTCAAACCAAAGAAGTCGGTGATGAGCCTACTCTTTTTCCTAGAAAAATATGGAGGTGACTGCTGATGCACTGCATTAAAGGGAAGCTCACTAAGATGAAATAGCTAAAACAGCACATTATCATTGCACAAAACAGTTGCTCCACCTAGCGAAAATGAATGCTCCAAACATATTCATCTTTGAACTTATAGCTATTCAACCAAAGAAATAGAACTCAACTAGACTTCTTTTTATTGAAAAATCAGGACACCCACATTAGTTCTATGTTGTGAACAGAATCTTAGAAAATACCAGGACATACAATTTGCCAAAAAAGTAAAGCATATAGAAGAATAGAGAATACTAGGGTGATTAAAAAAAAGATTACATTACCTTCATTTGTTGCATTTCATTAGATATCACATGCCCATTTGAGAGATCGTTCAAATATGGACTAGGCCTGGAGAAAACCAAAACAAGAGCAGCAAGTGGATAAGAAAAGGAATCATAGGTATGGAAATGCATATAAAGTCCAGAAATTGACATGTTCAGTTTCTCACTGTGATT
This sequence comes from Avicennia marina, assembly GCA_019155195.1. Lineage (NCBI taxonomy): Eukaryota > Viridiplantae > Streptophyta > Magnoliopsida > Lamiales > Acanthaceae > Avicennia > Avicennia marina. The sequence goes on from CM032764.1 coordinate 14,323,335, forward strand.
GAAAAACCTCCAAAAAGTTGGAAAAAATGAGTAAAAATTGAAAAGAAATATTTTTCCTTGAAAATGAAACCAAAAATCATTTCTCTCGTCTTGTACAATAATCTGAAGAAATGAAATGGTGATGAAAAAGGTAAAAACTAGAGATTTTGGAGACCAAAAAGAAAGACGATTGTGACAGAGCAAAAGCTGAAATTTTTGGTTGTGAAAATGTAAAAGCGAGCTAAAAGCAACTTTGATTGAAAAATCTTCAACATAACAAATGAATAATTGAATTGGACCGTCAAAGGAATAGATACTAATAGTGGTTTTCAATTACGATCAAATGACTGCACATGTTTAACTATTTACATAAAGGGTGAACTAAAATGCAGAGTTTGTCAAAAAGAACCTTTTATTAGCCAGCAATATCACATGAAAGAAGATACACAAGCAACGTAGCAAATCACTTCATCTTGAAAAAGTAGTGCATAACAATCAAACACAAGGCATAAACTTAGCGAGATTGGCAATTTCCCTCGGATGGCATAAAGTAGCACGGACTGTCAAAACACATTTTACCTTGAACCCGCCACCCTTGGCTTCTTGGGATCTGCAAACCAAACTATCAAAGGTTGTTCACATCCCTAAACAAAATATCTTGAGAATGACTTCAGAAATATAATAGGAACAAAAAATAAAACACGCAAGTGCCAAGGCTTACTCTCATCACATATGTTCCATGTAAAGCCTGAATTGCAGCAATTGCCATATCTCTACAAGAAAATTGGACAAATGCACATCCTGGAAAGCCATACGAAGTTTGCATGAGGAAAGGATGAAGCAAACATTACTCACAATCAACGATTTGAAATGCATTCTCAAATGACAAGATCAAACAGGATATAATAGCATCCAATAGGGCATACGGAAAGAAAATGTAGAAGCCTGTCTTTTTCATCAATACAAGCCATAGGGAGCAACAACAATTTATTAGTCAAGTGTTTCTCAACCCTCATGCAATCACTTAATTAACTTATCTACGAAGCAAGAGAAATCACAAGGTACACACCACGGTTTTGCTTGAATTCATCCCGAACAATAAAAATCTCTTCAATATCACCAAAGGGAGAAAGTATCTGGCAGGAGAAACATCCAATCAGATCTTTAAAAAACAGACTCAAAAACTTTCAAAAAACAAAAATCATATCTATAACATGTTCAGTTTTAGTCAGAGCAACAGAGGAATCTTATAATGCAAACGAACAAGGCACTTGTCTGGACAGAGCAATAATTTTTTCAGAAATTGTTACAGGCAATATACAAGTCAAAAAACCTTTAGAAATGCAGCACTGCCTGGGACATTATGCATTCACAAGGCCTAACAGTGGTAAGCAAAAGGGACAAATAGATAAGTTATAGTCATCCCCTGTTAAGGAACAGGGCAGTGGATCCTGCTCAAACTTTAAAAAGAAGCAAGGTTTACATATAATCATCAATTCTATAGTGCAAGAACAACTAAAGAAGAACAATGAACATGCATAGCAATGCATGGTTGTCTGCAAATTCATCAGAAAACTTAGGCATATTGCATCTGGGACCACCTCTACCACAGATGAGATCATAGATGCCAGTGGGGAAATAAAACAGCCTGCAACAGTGTAGGTGGGCATAAATATCAAGGAAGAAACATCCAAGATGTACATACTTCTTCAATTTCCCATGTTGAAGCTTGTTTATTCAAGCAGCCAACATACAACTTGTGGACATGCGCACCAAAGCTCCCTAGAGATAGTGAGAGTATCAGATCAGCAAGAATCAAAGACTTCAGTCTCAAGCCAGAAATCATCTTATCAGATAATCACCAAGTCGTTCACGTTCCCCATCTGCATATTTAACTTTCATAGGAATTGCAGCCTAGACAAAATCAAAGATAGCAAATTAAACTTCCAAACTCTTGAAATCTGCCAGTTTTGTGTGATTACTAACCCCAGGGAAAGTATATTGGCTGTGAAATGCCGCGATAGCTCGTTCAGCTTGCTCTACTGTTGCATACTTCACAAAGCAGCACTCTAGAGGAGTATGGAACCAAAGCATTTACATTTACATATTTCCACATTGGAAAAAACTGTGAACAATCCTTAGAGTTGGGGGTTTAAGAGACATGAGAAAGGAGCATGTGATAAAACAGGACAAACAGCTTGAACATGAGCACAAATAAGCAGAGCAAAATTTTATGATCATGCATATGACAATTAAAAGACCATCATGAACGGCCATGCCTACAATATGACAACAGCAATCAGAAGTAAATCCTTCTTTTATTAAAAAAAAGAAAAGAAAAGAAAAGAAAAAAAAAAAACATGTTGAAAAAACATACTGTTTTTAATTAAGTCATTGCATGCAAAATCTCAGAAGTGTCTTCTGGGTCCTTTAAACAGTTGAGTGCATCTTTGCTTTGTGCTATTTGAAAGGATATGATACATACACCTGTAAAGAATGGGAGTCGTCCGCCAAATATTCTACATTGTTTTATTTATGTGCTCCTTAGGAGGATATGTTTAAGATATACATCGAACCAATGCATATAAGCCCCATAGTACATTTAAAAGGAGAAGATATCGAGCAAAGAGACAACGGAACTAATTTGCAAACATCATGCAAACCCACAAGACAGGTGCCAAGTTATGTGCATATGAGCATTAAAATATAGATATCATGACAGAAGCATACATACTTTATTAACTAGTGTTATCCAACGAGTTGCAAGTGCAATGATGTTTTCATGTTTTTAAACCAACTGCAGATAAAAATCTAGCATAACACTAAACGTTAAAAAAAAGTTCCATACCCTGCTGCAAACCTGTCCTTTTATCCTTCAGAAGAACAACCTCCACAATATGTCCATATTCTCCAAAAATGGCACTTATCTGAATGCAAAAGATAAATATCATCTATACAAAATCAGAAACGTTGAAGTGTGAAGTAGAATCATAATTTATTTGAGCAACGCAGCATGACCTTCAACGTCAATTTCGACCAATAGTGCTACTTACATCTTGTTCAGTAGATGTCCTTGGAATACCTATCACGTAAAGCTTAACAAATTTTGCATAGCCAACACTATCTGTAAAAAATAACCTTAAAATAAAATAGCGGGGAGGCCAGGTCAAAATTTAGTTACTGAAAATTTGAAAGTCGTGTGATTACTAGGGTGAGGAAATGGTCGCTTTTGCCCCGAAACGGGAAGCGAGTGATTGGAACTGCCATTGAGGAGATAGCCGGCAGAATCATTCTGCTCGACGTCGAAATTATGGCGGTAGCGGTGGTCGGGTTGGTGATGGCTGCCGTGCAAGAGAGGATCCCGGCAATCGTCGTCATGGTAGTGGCCGCCGGCTTCGGAAGAGAAAGACGGCGTCGTAGCAAAGTTAATCGGCGGGCCTGTCCATAAAATTATCTTTCAAGTACGAAAAACACTTTACTGTTCCAGCCCCACGACGAGTTCTTTTGACTAAAAATTCTTCATTTATTTATTTTTTGAAAGCGCTTATGACTTGAAATTAACAACAAATACAATCTAGCCTCCGGTATTAGTACCGGCTTAATTTTTATTTTTATTTTTCCTAAAAAGAGCAAATTCAAATGAGACAAACTAGTAGCTTAAATATTTGTTTTATTATTGATTTCTATTTTTTTTAATTATAGTATGTAGTTTTAAGTGTTTTTATCTCGAGAATTGCGTGAAAATAAGAGAGAAAAAGAGATAAAAAAAAGTGTAATAATTGATTATGTATTTTTTGAGGGTGAATAATTTAAAAACAAACAAATCCAATTTTGTCACATGCTGGAGTTTGAATCCAACAGTTATGTTTAGAACCCAATTTTTAATTGAATACGTTCTCTTAAACTTCCAATTATCATTTTTACAATTCAATAAAAACATTCATTCAAATTTAAATTCAAATTTTCTCTCTTTTATATATAACTAATCAATTATTTTTTAATCATTACACTTATTAACAATCAAATCAATACCTATATATATCACACATACACTCACGTTTATTTTTATTTATACCCTAAAACATAATCATAATTCAAATATACTATCGCATTATCCAATTATTATTATATTATATTATATATACAAACAAATGTGTGTGTGTATATATATATATTCAAGCAAATCATATTATTTATCTCATTAAAAATATTTCTTCTAAACATATTACTCATCTCAACACAATTCTCACCAAACATTGTTTTCAACAAAAACCTTCTCCCAAACGTAGCCAACATTGGTATTATTACATTTGTTATTATAAGGAAAGTCACTAACTCTCCCATGTTAAAAGAACGACAAAAATTAAATCAGAAAGGTTATGTTTGGAAGCTAGTTTTAAATTCTAAAACATCATTTTAAACATTATACCAGCAAACAAATTATTCAACAAAATTTTTATACAAATTCAAATTCAAATTTTTTTCTTTTCTTTGCATAACTAACTAATTATTTTTTAATTTTTACATCTATTAACAATTAAATCAATACTTATATATATCACGTATATACTCATGTTTCTTTTTATTTATACCGTAAAATGTAATTGTTATCTTTATATAATATCAAATTATTTAATTATTATTATATTATATATATATTCAAATAAGTAATACTATTCATTTCATTAAAATTTTCATTCCAAACATACTAATTATTCCAATATAACTCTAACTAGGGGGTGTTCACAATTCATTAAACCGCCCACATTGAATTGTAATTTAAGTACGTGTTTAATACCAAACCAAAATTTTGGTTCAACATTCGGTACGATAATTTTTAAAATTTTAATTTTTGGTTCAGTTTCAGTGTTTTAGTTCAATATAACATATCAAACTGAATACTGAATTTTATATTTTATATTTTTATCATTTTTTAATTTTTTTTCTCTCTTTTTTTTTAATATTTGTGATTTAATATTATGATATTTATATTTAATTTTTAAAATTTATACTATTATCTTATAATTTTCAAACAAAAAATATTATATTATAATAGATATATTTTTTATTCAAAAAATCTAAACTAAAATAATAAAATATTTAAAATAAAAATGTTTAATATTTATTTATAAGCTATATAATTAAAATTTTAAATTTTAAATATAAAATTATTCATTATTATTATTTTTTAAAACTCTTAAATTAAAATTTAATATACTAAAATACCAAATCAAATATAACAAAAAAATTCGATAAAATATCTAATCAAAATTTCAATTTAATATTTAATACGCAATCTTGACGTATTAAAATTTTAATATACTGAAAATTTAATTCAATTTGATGGGCACCCTAACTCCAATCAAATATATTCTCCAACAAGTACTTCTCTCTCCCAAACACAGCCAATTTGCAAAGTGAAACAAGTTGACGCGACAATCCATATACATGGTCTAGAGTTATACTGCACCGCAAGCATCACACTGATAATTGAGGAACTGATGTAAAACTACAGGATCCTGTTTTATATTGAATTATTCACCCAATTATAAAATAGTTAAGAACTAGTAAAATATATACAGAAGGATTTATTTATAAATTATAAATTTATTATATTTTAATTAATAGAAATAAAATTATTCAATATTAAAAAATATAAAATATATTTAACACAATGAGATAAAGAAATATCAAGAGATTTTAAAGAAAGAGAGAAATTTTGAAAGAAAACATAAATAGAAAAAGTTAAAAGAAAAAAGAAAATTATGTAAGTTTGTACTGTACAAAAATATTTAGAATAAAAAATAATGAAAGATTAAAATAATTTAAAAATAATAAAATTTGAGAGAACGTATAAATATAAATTATAAGTTACATAAAAAGAGCAATTAAATGATAGAAATATTAAATGTGTTTAAAATAAATGTATTTATGCAAATTTATTTTATGCAACTTAATTTTTATTAAAATAATAATATAATATAAATTAAAAAACACAAGAATTTAATCATTCGGCCAATTAGACTTTGGATGGGGAATTTGTAGTTACGCCATTATTCATGGAAATGATAGACACGAGAGATGGAGATTGTGCTTGGACAGTTACTCATTTTTAATTTCTCACTTTCTCACCAGAAAAAAAAAAAAAAAAAAAAAAAGCACCCATGGGAAAAAAATCTCACACCACCGTTTCTTTGGAATTTTTTTCTATTTTAATGCTCCCCTCCGTTTTCTCAATTCCAAAACCCTATCCCACTGCCCATGTTTCCTCATATGTTACCGACCCAGCCACGTTTGTCTCTCTGACCTGTCTTATCATCTAATGTAGTAGCAACAGTTGTTGTTATTATTAACAACAACAACAGTAATATTCGTAATACAAATACAAATACTAATGCTACTACAACTAATAACAATAACTATGATAGTGATAACTGCACGATAATAACAAAAATACCAACATTACTAATAATCCCAATAAAATAAACAATTACATTGTTATTAATAATTTCTCAATTTTCACTAACAACAGTGTTTACTAATTTCAAAATAACTATATGTCACATTAATTTTATTTTCCAACAAATAAGTACATATCAACAAATCTATTCAATTGGCAAAATTGAATCGAAATTTATTCACTATTTATTATTGATAATTTTAAAAAATATATTAAAAAAGAAGCAAAAAATATATTAAAAATAAAAAAATAGATATTTGGTTTGGCAAAAATTGAATTTTTAAAAAATAATGTACCAAAATTTCAATTTCACCGTGATTTGATCGGTATAACAAATTGTGTGTAGCTTCATATATCAAATCACAAAAATTATTATATTATCTCTCAAATATCATCTATTCATACACGATATTCTATTTTTTATATCTCATTTTTTCTAGAGATTTTTTTTTTTCACTTTTTTTCAAAAAACAATTTTTGAAATGGAGTGTCAATCCAATCGCTGGTGGACCTTTTTGCTTTTTCTGAAAAAAGATTGAATCACTCCTATAACTCTCGCGTGTACGTTGCCAATCATAAAAAAGGTCCCAACTGCATATTGGTAAATGGGCGTCATTACTAGCGGCATAATATATTGCTATTTATCAAGTTCAGGTTAACAAAATAAATAATTGTTTGTCTTAATTTTTTTTTCATTTGACATGTCTTTACTCTTGAGATCTCTCGCCAACTATGTTTATAAAGTTTAACAAAATAAACAATTGTTTGCCTTAATTTTTTTTATTTGATGTGTCTTTACCCTTGAGATTTCACCGAATATGTCTATTCTTGTTTTTGACTTTCAAAAACACAAAATTTTAGCTATGTTTTTATTTTATTTTTATAAACTTCTGGAGAAAAATACACTAAGAAACAAAAACAAACAACCCCTTTGAAATAGTTGTGGTTAATCGTCCTTCTAATAGTGTAGTTCCACATGCCCTTGGAGGGCTTCGCTCAACATGCTGAACAAACCAAAGAAGCAATAAAGTGGATCCATGAGTCAAAATTATAAAATATCTAATCGACACACGAGAATTATTACTTGAAAGTGGTGGGCCCATTTGCTCAACAGGTAAAATCCCCTCAACAAAAGCGAATTCACAGGCAAAGTTGCAGACTAAACCCTCCACAACCAGTCAACTTCATGGGGGAGAGAAAGCAAATAATAAGGACGCAACTAGATGGATAGCAAATCATGCTAGATCTAGACTATCGATGCAAAAATGATTTGCCAACCATATTAAGTGTTCAATACACTGGATTTATGGGGAGCAATGATGAGCCCTGTTTGCGGGGTGCCTTGACTCGGAGAGCTATGTTAGATTGAAAAGGCATATTAGGATTGGATCCAAGTATGGAATGAGGGGTTGGTTTTATGCACGCGAGAACTAGCTGTCTACGAACCTCGTAAATATTTCATCTAGTGATAGAATTATGATAAATGTTATCATTTTAATATTTAATAAATTTTTAATATTTTTCACTACAAATCCCTCGTCTAAGTATGTCAAGTGTATATTCCAAACAGACCGGTATCGCACTAGGCGTCCAATCTAATTAGGGCTGTCGCTAAATAAATTATGCCTGGTTCAGTTATTGCACCCACTGTTCTAACGTTATTGTACCGGTTTTGCCTTGGAGTGAGCGCTCGTAACAGGCAAGAAGAACTACTATAGATCGATGAAAAGTCAACACCAAGGACAAGAATAAAGGTATAAACTATAAAGGAGGGCTTGCAATTCTTCAGTCGTGAACATGGGTCTTGACTGGTTAAACCATGTTGAACCACATCATTGCTGTGCTATGAAACCATCAACAGTGACATGTGTTGGGTTACTTCTCCAAGAGTGGCTGGTTCTCACCCGCCGCCATTTGATGGAGCTAAATAATTAAAAAAATAAGGTAAGTATTTATGACAATTTTCAATAATAATAATAAAAAAAAAACAAAACTGTTAAATGTTACGTGTATACATGATATTTAAGCCAGAAGAAATAATCCAACGGTACTCGAGTACAATAAAAATTTGTCTATCTTTGTAGATGTAGGTTGATTGGCTGAATTATGTAACTTTCGGCGTTCACATTTTATTTTCGTCCTCATAATCAACGTGCCATTTTAGGTTTACTTATCTCTGACTTTAGATCACATTAATTACATCACTCTTCGCCCGATTGGTTTAATCATATTTACACATTAAAATTTAGATTTGCTCTAATCAAGTGTGCAAGGATACTAATTTATTTATATAGTTATGCATTTTTGTTTTATTATTGATGACTTAATCAACTAACCGTTATTGTGTGAGTCTATATTGTCTATTCTGTATTATTAAGTTAATAATTTTTTTTTTAATTATACACATTTAAGTTGTACAATTATCCTTATTTAATTTTTTTTATTTTTTGATCATTTTATCTTTAAATTTTCTTTTAACTTATTATTTTGTTTGTGTTTCTCTCATTTTTTTTTCTTTTCTAATTCTTTCAAAATTTCTTAATTTATTTTTCTTATTTTAAATATTTTTATACTTTAATTTTAACTATTTAAAATAATGAAAAATTATAATTTATAAATAAATTTGAACACACAAAAAGTGTGCTACTTTTACTAGTTTTGTACTATTCAATTAAGTTTTAACTCCTTCTGTAATTACTCTTGGTTCACATGTTGATTTTCTAAAAAAAACCTTATTCTAATATATTATTTACCATTTCTTTTTTAATTTCTTTATTTTTCAACATATTCCTACTCATTTCTCGTTTTTTCTCTCTTCCTATCTTATTTTATCTCTCTTTTATTTTAATGTTTTGATTTTAATAATATTTTTTTTATCGTTTTTAATGAAAGTATTTCTTTTACTAAAAATATAAGATTATCATTTTATATAATTTGTACATAATTTTGCATAATATTTACTGGTAACTGATCCATTTCGAACTGAAATCTAGTAGTCTTTGAATCGCTTGATTAAGCTTTTACCAACCAATAATTTAAGGATTAAGAAGAAATTAGTGGCGATAACCAGTTTCTCGTTGGTTTTAATGGCCACAAAAAACTACTTGCAGCCAAGCTTCACCTCATCACATAAAATGGCCCGGCCCGTGGATATTCGGTCTGCCCGACAAACCTTGTCTGGTGGTTGCCTCGGCCCTCGCCTCAGCGTGCTTAATTTCCCCGTTTTTATTTGTTTCGCCTATTATCTTGCTCGCCCGCGCTCACGTAAATGTATTGAATGGGAAGAAAACAGAAAATAATGGGAAATGCAGAATATGGCGGTGGATAAAATTTTTCTGGGAACTTCAGGAACCAGTTTTCTGCCATCTCTTCTCGTTGATTTTTTTTTTCTGTGGATTTTAGGCATCTGCACATTGCTTGCTAATAGGTATTCCCGAATTCTCCGTATTTTGATGTCATGTTCTCACCTGTATTGACGTTCTCTCCGTTATGATATCTGCATTCAATCTTGTTGGATTCATATTTCTATCTGCATCATTGTTTGGAGGAAACACCTTGACGTTGGGCCTTACATGTATTTGCTGTTCTTTTTGTAGAACTTAGAATTAGGAAAACTGTCTGTCTTATAGATACTCGAATTTTAATTTTACATGCTTGTCATAATTTGAATTTTTGTTGCTTTGGAATTCTGGTTATTCTGTGAATAAATTCAATTCTCCAAGTTTGAGAGTTCTGGTCGAAGTTTTTGTTGAAAAAGATTACTTTGATAGCAGAAGGAAAATTGAAATCAGTTCATGTTATTGATTGTTAATGCAAATTGAGGACTTGAATTTTGTCTTGGCCATGGCCGAGATTGGTTTTTCCATTTAAAAATCTAATTGGCCGGGGAAGTTGTAGAATCAAAGATATTTGTTCAATCATGCATGAATCATGTTAGATGTTTTGTTATTCTCTTGTCTTGGGTTGATTATTTACCTTCCTTATTTTATTATTTTCTTTCCTTGTGTAGATTTTTTATATTTCTGCTGATTGCGATTAGTTTATAGAATAACATATTTTTATAAGCCTCACACTATAAATTTGGGAGTAAGTCGATAATTTAACACACAAAAGTATAGAGATTAATCACTCTCTTTTTCGCAGTCTCTCTACTGTTTACGTAGGGTATGTTTAATGGAAGATGGAATGAGTAACTCTAAGGACAAAGAAGTCATAGTTGACATTGAGAGTGATAAGGCAAGTCCTGCAGCTCAAGTAAAAAGAGATCCGGTTTTGGGTAACAAACGGGGGAACAGATCATTGAACAGGCTTGCTAGTGGAGTTTTGAATTATAATGGATCAGATGATGATGATGAGACAAGGGTAAAGTCTGATGGCATTTCTGGAGGATCACTGGGAAATCCGCATGAAACCTTGGAGTTGTTGGTAGAGAAGAATCCAAGCGAACAGCCGAGTCAGGGACTCGTGACATTGACAGAAAAGGACCATGAGAAAGAGAGACGGAAGGTTGGAAAAGTTAGGAAGGCTGCCAAACCGCCTCGGCCGCCTAATGGTCCATCCTTGAATGCAGCTGACATGAGGTTGATTAAAGAGATCGCTAAGATTGCCATGAAGAAGCGAGAGAGAGTTGAAAGAATTAAAGCATCAAAAAAGATGCAAGCAGCCAAGTTTTCATCATCATCAACATCGTTATTGTCATCATCATGCAGAAGCACCATCTTGGCCATGGCTATCACAGTTCTCTTCTTGCTTGTGCTCATCTTCCAAGGTGTAGTGCCATCTTGGCCTTGTTTCTTAATTAAATGACGTGTTGCTGTATTTTATTAAATAATTCTACAATCTATGAGGAGATACTGCATGCCATGTTTATTTTATTTTATCTTAAAGCTCTTTCTCAATCGAAAGATAGATATCAACATTTTATATAATATTCTTAGGTCTAAAGCCACTGTCCAGTAAGTTGATTGTTTAAATTCTTTCCGTGCTATCACTTCTTAAAAATCTTTCCATGTCGTCCCCCTCTGTCTGCTTTTCAAATACTGCACATTTATGCACCCACAGAAAGAAACGAAAAGAACTTTCCTCATTGAAAAAATATCATTATGACAGAGATGTTTTGGTTGCCGAAAAATTTCGCTCCTGCTATGTTGCATTCCACCTGAATGTGAGCAAATATATGATTCTTAGTCTTAGTAATTCATTGGATATTCCCATTTAGAAACTTTATCGTTCCCAATATTTATTGCGAAATCTTAGTACTATAGAGAAACCAATATTTTGTGAGAGTTTACACCATGTGTTCAAATTATAGAGCATGCAGATCTTTTGATGCATCTAGAAGATATCAAATACCATGCATGTGTCTCAGATTGACAGAGAGTTAGAGTTTCAGTGTGTTAATGGACACTTATTTGCCAGAAAATGACGTGGAAAGGAAATGATTGATAACTGGTTGATATCAATTCTTCTTGTTGATTGTTTGACCTTGTGGATGCAGACCTGCATAACAGCTCTTTGGTCCAAACTCCAGTTCCCTGGGAAGAAGAAACCTATTACAATACAGACACCGCAGTAAAGGAGTAAAATTGAAGCCACAAAATATTGTTTTTTGTCTTCAAATTTTTGTGATCCTACTCTTGACTGAGCGCAAGTGTTTTCTCTGTGCACATCTAACAGGTGTCGGGTCTTGCAGCCATCCGTTCATATATTCTGTTTAAGGTCATAGGTAACTATCACTACTTTTGTACAAAGCCCATTAAATATTCTCACCGTATTTTTGAAGGATTGATAAGTGGACATGTTTAGGAGGAATTGTTTGAGTTTGTGAATTTCATTGCCTAGTTTGAAAACAGTAAATATATGGCAGCCAGTGGATGTTTAAAAGGGTTGATATATTTTATACGTTGGCAATGGCAACGAGTCGGGTTAATAAGTTGGGAGGGTCAGGTTGAAATTTGAGTGTTGAACACGACTTATCAATTTGAACTCTACGTATTTATTATTTTTGTGAGATCAAAAAATTTGATGTGACCTCTAATTTCGTGAGTCACTTGAATATGATTCATCATCCTCCCAAAAAGAAAAATTCTTTTATAATAATTAAATATTATCAAAACATATTTTATACGTCAAAATTTGATTAATGAAAAGTTCTAAATTTTCATCATACTATATTAGAAAAATATTATCAATCATTTTACATCATCGATTAAATTCATTTGTTTTTAAATGGTGTTTAATTATTAATTTTAAAATTTACTTAAATTTAAGACTGGATTTTTTAAATATTTATAATTTTATCATTTAATTTTATTTAATTATTTTTTATATTTATATAAACATTTATTAAATTTTTTAACATATGTTTACGGATTTGCAAATTAACTTATCAGATAATTTGAAATAGATCCATCTATCTCTTTGGGTCTGTAAGTTCGACTCAATTTCCATAAAAACTTGACAAAACTTTCTAATTTTGAATTAGATTTGGGTTGAGTTTTATAATTGGGTCAGAAATTGCTAAGGTTCTATGTGATTATTATATTATAATAACATGAAAAGGAAAGTCTTCTCTCTACATATTAACATAAAAAAAAACAAGTGCCGATAGTTGCCACAAGAATACCACCTTGTAAAATTTGTTCTTATAGATATTATCCCAAATTCGTTTCATGATTCTTGCTTGTTTGATGGGGAAGGGTATCAGAATAAATTTTTGTTATCTAAAAATGAAATCAAAAGAACAGTTAAATTTTGTGTTGAATGCCAGGAAACAAATTATTCGACTTCTAATGGTGGAAACAAGGTCAGATGTTAAAAACTGATAAAGTAGAACAAAGAAAAAAATTTTAAAAAATATATCCACTTGTGCCACTTACATTTTCATACATTTATTCTTCTTAAAAGAGAATAAATAATGTTTGTTTTCATCATTTAAGCAAATATTTGTTAATCTTTATAAAATCAAACAAAGTAGGCTATGTTGGATTGCACAGTTAATATTATCATTAAAACTTAAAAATCTTACAAATTAAATATTTTACCATACAAATTCTTTTCAAATTTAGATTAAAATTTTTTCCTCTCTTCCTTTCTATAGCTAACCAGTAATTTTGTAATTATTACTAAATTTTAAATATATATAAAAATAATATTACTATACATTCAAATTTTATAAATCAAATATAATTTTATTTATTCTCGAATCTCTCAAATTTTCTTCTCCAAACTAAGCCTTAATGTCTGGCCCATTGAAAAACCCAAATAATTTACAGTTGGCCATCTCTTTGGCCCAAGGCCCAAAGTTCAAAAGAGCCGGTTAATAATTATAAATTGGTTACCGTCGATAATTATAAATCCCAAACCAAAAAAAAGAAAATGGAAAACTAGTCCCCGCCTTTCCCTTAACTACCTTCCCATAAAAAACGAATCTTTCCTTTCCCTACACACACACCCACCTCAAAGGCTGAAACACTAACCCCTCTTTCGAGGGTTTTCTCTTCTTTCCGACCTTCTAAATTGCTCTTTCCATTGTCAAATTTGACGGAGAGGCTCATCGCCGCGAAATTGGAGAAACCTTTTCGTAAATGGGAACGGAGAGGAAGAGGAAGGTTAGTCTGTTCGATGTAGTGGATGAGACAGCGGCACCGGGGAAGATCGCCAGGGCCAACGGGGTAGCTGGAACCGCCCCTACGACGGTCGCGTCGACGATTAACAGGTGGAATGGAAGGCCTTTCTCTCAACGATATTATGATATTTTGGACAAGAGAGAGACTCTTCCTGTGTGGCAGCAGAAAGAGGAGTTTTTGCAGGCTCTTAAAGCCAATCAAACCCTGATTCTTGTTGGTGAAACTGGTAGTGGTAAAACGACTCAGGTTGGTATTGTTACACCTGATAGGTATATGCATATTCTTATGCACTCTTTGATTCATGCTATGTGCAGCTGTTGTTCTGATAGAATCGTATATGTCGAGAATTTCACAGTTGAGCGTAAAAAACCACGACTGTTGTAACTGAATCCTATGTTTTTTAGATTCGGACTTGTTCAGGTGTATGGAAGAGAACCCTGTTTTCGTCTTTTTATGGTTTGCGAGTGACAGAAAATGGAGACTTTGTTGAGAAGATGTCCGAAACTTTTTGGATATTCTGCACACGAGAATGTAACGTGTCCCGTTCCCATTCCCTTTTGAATTATTATAAACTTGCTGTTTGCAATCGCCAGATAGTTGTTAAGAGGAGTAGCAATGTCTTGATTGGCAATTGGAATTTTCAGAATTTGAAGTGTTTACAGTACCATTTCAATCTTAAATTTTCTTCTTTGTTTCTTATCCTTTTTCTTGCTCGTCACCTGCTCTAGTAAAATTAAGTTTCTGGATATTGAAACTTCAGCTTTGTGCAACTTCTAACTGCTCTCCTAACAATGCACACAATCTTATTTGCACAATTATGTACTGATTGCCCGATCCACATTGCATATATTGAACTTTATTTTGTTGCAGATTCCTCAGTTTGTGCTGGATGCTATAGATTTAGAAACTCCGGATAAACGCAGGGAGTTCATGGTTGATGCACTCAGCCTCGGAGGGTGGCTGCTATGCCTGTTTCAAGGAGAGTAGCTGAAGAGATGGATGTGACGAGTGGAGAGGAAGTAGGGTATAGCATTCGATTCGAGGATTGCAGCAGTACATGAACTGTTTTAAAATAAAATTTTTGTAATTGAGAACTTTACTACTCTTTTTTAACTCTCAGGACTTGCCTTCCATGGAATATTTTCCTGATGTTTTTATTTCAGATACTTGACAGATGGTATGCTTTTGAGAGAAGCCATGACAGATCCACTCTTGTAGAGATACAAAGTGATAATTCTTGATGAGGCCCATGAGAGAACTTCGGCAACAGATGTTCTATTTGGGCTTTTGAAAGAAGTGTTGAGAAATAGGCCTGACCTGAAACTAGTAGTTATGAGTGCCACCCTTGAGGCTGAAAAATTTCAAGACTACTTCAATGGTGCACCACTCGTGAAAGTTCCTGGAAGGCTTCACCCAGTTGAGATTTTTTTTGCCCAGGAGCCTGAGAGGGATTATCTTGAATCTGCTATAAAGACAGTCTATCAGATAGATGCGTGTGAAGCTCTTGGTGATATACTTGTCTTTCTTACTGGTGAAGAGGAAATTGAAGATGCATGTAGAAAGTTAGCAAAGGAAATAGCTAATGCTGGGGATCAAGTGGGACCAGTAAAAATAGTACCACTTTATTCAACATTGCCTCCAGCAATGCAGCAGAAGATTTTTGAACCTGCTCCACCCGCAGCAGTGGAAGGTGGTCCTCCTGGAAGGAACATCGTAGTGTCTACAAATATTGCTGAAACATCTTTCACTATTGATGGCATTGTTTATGTCATAGATCCTGGGTTTGCAAAACAAAAAGTTTATAATCCACGAATTCGTGTTGAATCTCTGTTGGTCTCTCCTATATCAAAGGCTAGTGCCCACCACCGTTCTGGACGTGCCGGAAGAACACAGCCTGGAAAATGTTTTCGGCTCTACATGAAAAGAGTTTCCACAACGACCTTGCACCACAAACCTATCTGGAGATACTGCGGTCAAACCTTGCAAACACTGTTCTCACTTTGAAAAAACTTGGGATAGACAATCTTGACCATTTTGATTTTATGGATCCACCTGCTCCAGAGACGCTGATGAGGGCACTGGAGGTTTTGAATTACTTGGGAGCCCTAGATGATGATGGTAACTTAACCAAGTTGGGTGAAATTATGAGCGAGTTTCCCTTGGATCCTCACATGGCAAAAATGCTGGTTGTCAGTCCAGAATTTAATTGTTCCCACGAGATTCTTTCTATGTCTGCTATGCTTTTAGGTATGGAAGTTTACTCTTCTTGTCACACTTGGTGGGTATTAGTCCCATATCTATGACGAAGTAGATAATTTGGTCGAGTCTGTACTTCACAATTGTGAAGTTTATGCTCATGTTGTCTTGCAAGCACAGATGTGCTTCTGTGAATGGTAATTGCAGATATGTAATTGCATACATGAGTGCCGAAGCATTCGTGTATGTGATTGATATTTGAGTGTCCCTTAGGTTGTCATCAGCATCTCTTGTCTGGGATTCATGCCTCTACTGGCATGTACCAAGGATTTATAAGTAAGTGCTGATGCAGATAGTTGCAGTTTCTCAGTATTCTCTCATGAAGCAAATGGTGTCGTCTCGCCTCTATACATCTGCTGACCTTCTGTGGGCCTCCTCTGTGGTATCCAATTTTTTCTCTAGTACCCAATTGCTTTGTCCGGCCCAGGGAGGCTCAAAAAGCTGCAGACGAAGCAAAAGCTCGGTTTGGCCACATTGATGGAGATCATCTCACACTGTTAAATGTGTATCGTGCATACAAACAGAATAGTAAGATTAGATTCTGTAGTTTGTCATGTACTTCCTCTTTTGATTTCAATACTGTCAATAATGTTGTTTCTAAACATTAATTGATTTGCAGAGGAAGATCCACAATGGTGCCATGATAATTTTATCAATCACAGGGCATTGAAATCAGCAGACAATGTTAGACAACAACTAGCACGCATTGTGACCAGATTCAACTTGAAGCTATGCAGTACTGATTTCAACAGCCGTGATTACTATGTGAATATCAGGAAGGCTATGCTGGCTGGATACTTCATGCAGGTCACCCATTTAGAGCATACCAGGCACTATCTCACAGTAAAAGACAACCAAGTATGTGCTCAGAACAATTCTAAACATCAAATTGAAATGCGTATTACACATGGTGTTATTCAGAATTATGTATCTCCATCATTATTGATTGCTTGAATTGCCCTTCCAGGTGGTTCACTTACACCCTTCAAATTGCCTGGACCATAAGCCAGAGTGGGTTATCTACAGTGAATATGTCCTAACAAGCAGGAATTTCATTCGTACAGTAACAGATATTCACGGTGAATGGTCAGTTTTTAACCCTATCTGTCGTAATTTTATAATGCATTTCCTCCCTCCATCCCTCTCTCCCCTTTCCTCTTCTGTTAGCAGGTTACATTATATAGAGTCACTGCCACTCAATACATATGCTTCGTCTCCTTCGTATAAGCGTAATGGCAAAACACTAAATATCAAAGTGTGAAAATAAAATGGTGCTGCTTTCGTGTCCATGCCCTTAGAATATGGTTGCGTGTCCATGGATGGAATCAAAAGGTGCCAAGAGATTGGCTGTGTCCGAATTTCATATTTCCTGTATAAAATTTCATTGGATACAGTTTTGATCCTAACCTTGCATTTTGCTTTTCTTGGGAATCCCTTTTCATGTTTTTCTTGAATTTTCCTTTCTTTATATACGTGCAGGGTGAGGTTATTAACCTCTTTGTACAATGCCCGCTCTCATTATTTGAGGCATAGCTTAATTTCTTTATCAGTGGGCTGTCATTTTCATTTTTCTACGGAGGTCGAAATTCCAAAACGGTCCTTTGCTTCTGATATTTGGAGCCGTTGTTGGTTTGAGTTTCTTACAAAATCATTGGCTATGTTTGTTTGTAAATTTTGAAGGATTAAAATTAGCATGTGCACTTTGGTGTGAATGTTTTTGAATATTACAATAATAGTGTGTATATGTTATTTGGTTAATTGTCTTTTTTTTTTTATATATATATATATAATACCATATAATGATTAAATAAAATGATAGTTTATAAGTCTAATTAGTTTATAGTTTATGAATATATATAGATGAGAGTGTGCGTGTATAGGATTTATATAATGATTTGATTTTGAATAGATGTAAAATTTATATTTTGAATATTTTAAATATACATAGAAGGGAAGGTATTATTCTTGAAGCGTTGTATGTTTGGTTTGCTTAGTGTCTTTGAGGGTCAAAAACTTGGCGAAAATTGTAACCAAATAGAGCCATTGGCTTTTTTTCAAGGGGATGGGGAGTGGGGTGCTGGGTGCAATTGATGACATGAGGTGACTGTAGGAGTGAGTCTTAGGTTGTGGGCTTATAATTGATTGATAACAGGCGCTCTTTTATTTTATTATATTGATTTTAAGGCCTAATGGTAGTTGGCTGTTATAGCTTCTTGCGATATATGTGTATGGGGTTGCGTTGTTTTAAGAAGTGTTGGAAATTTGGGAGGTTGGTTGACATCGCCCCTCATTACTATGATCTGTCAAACTTCCCAAATTGTGAAGCTTTGCAGGAAGCGAGAGATGGCGAGGGAGGAGAACTGGAGTCGGGAAGTGAGCTGAAGATGTTTCTGGGCATTTCCCATTCGTGCTTCCAGGTGTCCTTTTAAATTCCCATAAATCAGCTTGTTTGGATATGCCTACGATGATCGGTAGTTGTCCACATTCCCTTTTGCGACTTCTACCACCTTACAAAAATTACCACAACTGGGCACAAGGAACTGAAAAATCGTCCCCTAAATTCACCTTCAGATGCTGCCGAGGTATCGACGGAGTTGCTGCATACGACGGTCTTTTTCATGGAATTTATACGACTTACAACTTTATTATTTGGTTCTTCTTCTTATGAATTCTATTTCATGCTTATGTTTTTTGAATTGTATATTGTATCCACTTATATCATAGAATCTATTACTTAACTAAGGTCAAGTATTCTAAACATGTGATAATATAATAAAATATAATTTGTGATATTTAAATAACGAAATTAAAATTATTCAAAATTTACAGTGTATTAAAAATTATATAAAATGAGGGGAACGAAGTATTAAGGAAACGAAAAAAACTATGAAAAAAACTATAAATCAAAATATTTAAAAATGGAAGGGTAGTCACGAGTGAATAAAGGAGGATGGGTATTTTAGTCGCTCTAAAGGTTGTGCGCTGAATTTATATGTAGTTACGGCCACATTCTATGCGTTTACATCTATATTTAAACTATTTTTCATGTTTATTATATTCCGTTATATTTTACATGCACTTTACGGTAATTATAATAAAATAAACATATTTTAAAAATGTGAGAATGATGATGAAACATAAATTTTTATATTTTAACAGCGAGATTAAAATTATTCAAAATTTTAGTAATATATAATACGCGACGAAAAATTTATAAGGCAAAGATAACACAAATCAAAATATGACAAAACGGAGGAGAAAAGTTAAAAATTAACAACAGATGGGTATTTAACTTTAATGATCACATGACGGTTATTATAGAGGTCACACGCTTAATATGCTCTCAATTACTGTGCATTTAGCTTCTTACATGTATAATTAACTAACATATCTCACATTTATATTCTATAAACTTCAATATTATCATACTATCAAATTGTTATCACATATTACATATACATAAAAGTATTCAAATTCTAATAATTTCAAAATTTCTCACTCTTGCATCTCAAAATATAACACAATCAAAATCTCCGCTATTCTCATTCTCTTTAAATCAACAACCAAATGTATACACAACACAATTCTTGCTAAATCTTATATTCATAGAAAATGAAACAGTGACCAAAAGCTGTGACACGTGTAAAACACTCGTTTATCACAAGTGTAAATGTTTAGGGAAGGGGAAATGGCCACAACCCTAACATCGTAAAACGATTTTAGAATAATGGGCAGCTGGCCCAACTTGGACTCGCCAGTCGCCACGCAGAAGCACGCTTAAACCCTCGAGCCTACCTACCGCTTTCCACCTCTGAATCCTCTCTGTCTCCGCCAATCCGCCCGCCGATAATTAATGCCCTTTAGCGATCGCGCCTTGTTATAAGTACTTCTTGTTGGCTCTCTCATTCGGCCTCGACCTTGGAGTTATTGATTCGACCAAGTTGAGGTTTTGCTGCTCTGGGATATTGCCCTCAGGTAACTCTTTCTTCTTTATTCCGCATGTTCCGTGATTTACGGTTTTTTGGTGCCCGTTTTTCTGAAGCTAGTCTGTGTCCTGTTATTGTTTTTGGCCTGCTTAATTAAACGTTGACTGGGCATGGAATGAGGTGAGTTTGAAGCATTATTTGTTGATAGTTTTGCTTGTTCTGTTTATAATAATGCCTAGGACTGTTTATTGAAATGCTACGTATTGACGTCTCAGAGTGTTTCTTATCCGACTGCATCAGTCGCTGGGATGGCTCAATTACATGCATTCTCTTCGTGTTCTTCCACCAATCTCCTTTTCAATGGTTCTAGAAGAGGTAGCATTTCATATCGGTATTGCGTGTCTATAAAATTTATTTATTTTTCTCTTGCGCTTCAACTTTTATGTGGGTTCAGCTCAATTTTATGACAAAGTTCACTGCCCCAGGAAAATGGGTTCACAACAAGAGGTATTTTATTGTCAGTTCTGAAATCCTACTTTTAAGAATGATACAATGGATTTCATTGTTTTGAACTTTCCTTTTTCCTCATATTTTGTGATTCTAGCTAGGGGTGAAAGCCGGCGAGTTTCATGGTCTTGCAATTGTTCAAAACAAAACTGACTTTGGTCCAAGTCACGGCAATCACGGTACCAGCCTTACGCTCTATATGGCCAGATTCCCATTCTTTACTCTTCTTTATTTATATGATTATTTTAGCTTTTTCAAAGCAGTTAAGAGTTTAGTAAGTGTGTAGTTTTTCGGTTTTCTATCTTTATGTATGTTTGTACATGCAAGGATGCTTGTCTATTTTAGAGTTTATTGTTAAGCTATAAGCTGGACATAATTATGCACGTGGATGATTCCTTAAAATAAAGCTGTGTGCATTTGCCTTCAGAAAAAAAATGCATATGTCCAATTTTAAGTATTTGTAATTTATTTTATCTAGCATACAATTAATACAGGTGCAGCTATCCAAGCAGTTATGGCAAGTGACAAGCAGCCTCTGACTTCTAGTGGCGTGGATGGAAAAGTATTGTGTAAAAAGTTGAACAAAGTCGTCTTGGCCTACAGTGGTGGTTTAGACACCTCTGTAATTGTACCTTGGCTTAGGTACTTATTTTTTCCTTAATTCTTTCATGGTTGACTTTTTTAGAAAGGACAACTTCTTTTAATGATTAAACCATATCAACATGGATTGCATAATTCAATTTAGTTCCACTATTGATCCCAGAATGTGTGGACAAGCTCTTCTGTGGCCCGGTAAAAGTTTGGGAGTTTTTAGTATTTTTACATTTTTTGTGCTTTGCAGGGAAAATTATGACTGCGAGGTTGTTTGCTTCACTGCTGATGTTGGTCAAGTATGTGTAAACCAACACTAAATAACTGCGTGACTTCATTACAAGTAGATATTCGCATGAAATACTGTACAAATAAAATGAAATGAGTTTAAAAATGAAAACAGAGGAAGAAGAGGGCAGCCAATTATAGTTTAAATCTGTTTATTCTATTTATATTGATCAAATCCTACAAATGTTAGGGGCTGCAAGAATTGGAAGGTTTGGAACAAAAGGCCAAGGCTAGTGGGGCATGTCAATTGGTGGTGAAGGATCTGAAGGAGGAATTTGTGCGAGATTTTATCTTTCCTTGCTTACGAGCTGGTGCTATCTATGAAAGAAAGTATTTGCTTGGAACTTCCATGGCTCGTCCAGTTATTGCAAAGGTACATTTTAGAGCTGAAAACATCGAGTGGAATTTCGGGTTATTCTTGATCTGTTAATTTTTTGGGTTTCTAAAATAAATCCCAACCTTTTGGTCTTCACCTTACGATATTTAAATTAGTTTCATAGTCAAATTTCACTGCTGATGCAGGCAATGGTTGATGTGGCCAAAGAGGTTGGAGCTGATGCTGTTTCTCATGGATGTACAGGAAAAGGAAATGACCAGGCATGGTTCTCAAGTTTCCATATATCTTCTGATTCTCAATGAACCTATTCAGATGTTTTTTCAACTTTAGGAATTGTCTTCTTGTTTGCAGGTCCGCTTTGAGCTCACTTTCTTTGCTCTGAATCCTGAGCTGAGTGTGGTTGCTCCTTGGAGGGAGTGGGATATAAAGGGAAGAGAAGATGCAATTGAATTTGCTAAAAAGCATAATGTGCCTGTTCCAGTGACAAAGAAATCCATCTATAGCCGAGATAGGAATCTTTGGCATCTCAGTCATGAGGTAATTGTGATCTCCTTCACTGTAAGCTTCAAAACCTTGTTAACATTGGTTAAGCTTATGCGACTTGCTCCAACCACAAGATTGATCAATCCAATTTCTGAATTTACCCCCTTCAAATGTCGCGCATGCCTCTGTGGCACCAATGTAAAAGCTCAGTATGTTGTAGTGTCGGCTCTGTTTCATTAATGTTTTGAACTTTCTGATCAACTATTTGCATTTCTGCATTTTTGTGTATGCATTCATTATCTGAGCTAATGTAGGCTGAATTTTTGAGGGATAATAACCTAGAGAACTCTTGGACTGCATATGTATAAGCACATAAGGTCATCATTGAGGCCATTCATTTAAGATCATGCGTGCATAAAGTGGGGTTAGATGTTTGAATTCTTTATTTCAGTGATTCTGACTTGGGAAATTGTTTTCTCAATCATGAATAAAATTTTGATGGGATTGCTGCTAATTACTTTATAGGGAGATGTCTTGGAGGACCCAGCAAATGAGCCAAAGGAGGACATGTACATGTTGACAGTCGACCCAAAAGAGGCACCTGACCAGCCTGAGTTAGTTACCATTGCTTTTTTTCTTCTGTTTCTTGCTGTCTTTTCTCCACTTTGATAGATATATTTTCCTACCATGCATAATATATACTTTTGCTGGATTACTTCTCTCATCTTTGGTCATCTATGCAGGTATGTAAAAATTGGTATAGTTGAGGGTCTCCCTGTTTCAATCAATGGAAAGGAACTCTCCCCTGCATCTCTACTAGCAGAGCTAAATGAGATGGGTGGGAAGCATGGAATTGGCCGAATAGACATGGTTGAAAATCGGCTTGTCGGTATGAAAAGCCGTGGGGTGTATGAAACTCCTGGAGGGACAATCCTATTCGCTGCAGTGCGTGAACTTGAGTCTCTTACACTAGATCGTGAAACCATGCAAATTAAAGATACTCTTGCTCTGAAGTATGCTGAGTTAGTGTATGCTGGCCGCTGGTTTGATCCACTCCGTGAGTCAATGGATGCTTTCATGAAGGAAATCACAAAGACTACTGCTGGATCAGTGACACTCAAGCTCTATAAAGGCTGTGTCAGTGTGACAGGCAGAGAAAGTCCCAGTAGTCTGTACAGGCAAGACATCTCATCATTTGAAAGTGGGAAAATCTACAACCAAGCTGATGCTGCTGGTTTTATCCGGCTCTACGGGTTGCCTATGAGGGTTCGCGCAATGCTTGAGAAAGGCCTATGATGTTTTTAGACGTCTATATTTCTCTTTGTTCTGGATACACTAGCGTTTTAACTTCTCTTTATTAGTATCTGGCCTTGTACGTTGCAAACTTGCAGCTATAACTGCCATTTGAATAATTTGGTAAAATATTAATCCGTTGAATTATTGTTGTCTTAAGCTTGCTGGTTGCCTTCTTGAGAGCAGGACTGGGATTGTTGTTGCAGCAATATGAAGCATGAACTTGATATTTGTTGATTGTAGATGTGGCAGGCATAACTCAAAATTGAATGATCTCATCATATTTGGATAATGAAGTTCGGATTAAATTGCACTAGGATAGTTTTCCAATTCCATGGCTCAAAGCCTAATAAAAGATATTATAGAGCCGAACCTGGTGATTTCTATAATGCATTTGGTGGCTCAATACTTTGCGTCATTGCTAGCTTGCAATTTGTAGTGCACATGATGAAGAGCGGGGATAATCTGTGCTTAGAACCGAGCCATCTTCACTTTAAAACAAAGGCGAACCAGTATGTACCGGAGGCAGTGGAAAATGATCCACTAACCTACACGGGTTGCTCCAAGCTCAAAGTACCCCAGGAAGGTGTGAGGCAGATAGGTACTGGAAGCATTTCAGATGAAATATGGCATCCACACAGTTTTCCCAGCCTTGACTGAGTACGCTGCCGGATGATCCTGTTCCACTTTGCATATTCCATTCTCACCACAATTCAAGAACTTAAGCCCGAGCACCGCACCCCGGCGGGCCAAGAGGCATCTTCGTCTGCCTTTTCTGGCAGACGGGCCCTGCTATATGGGTCTGTCGTGCGATAAGCATGTTCAATTTCTGCTTGCGTTTCATACTTTGTTCGCGGGCAGCCCAGAAGTGGTTCAATCAGTCCCGGTGCACGTATATGCTGAGAGAACGTTCCCAAAAGAAATTTCTTCAGAAATGATCCTACTCTACCCCATCCTTTCAGACTACTCCAATGATGCCCCTGATGCAAGTCCACGTCTTTTGCATAAATACGCATAATACTGGACCGATCTCCCCTCATTTTACACACACATCAACAAGGGATAATAGTGCATGCAGATAATTTGTCGGGTTCTGATACAGCTGTTTGTCAAGGACAGAGAAGCAAAAGAGAGGTGCTCCGTGCATTTGAAAAGAAGCTGAGATCAAAATTACATTTTCTTCCTTCTGAAAATTTTAATTTTGAGGTTAGCTCCCCTCAACTGCATGCATTTCATCCCTCAGGATTAATTCCTTACTTCCTACGGTAATCCTCAATAGATAGACACAGCACAATCTTGATAACTCATTAAGTACTCCTAAACATCCGTGGGGCTCTCCTCAGTTAGCTTAGGTCTGGTTAGGCTAAGTGCATGGCCAATGACAATTATATCAACGCACAGGGCATTGCTTATTAGTAGGCAAGACTAAGAGCTAAGTGACGGCTAATACCATGCCAGAGATCCAGTAGAGGCCTGATACCATGCATGCCCTACCTGCTTTATTTTCTTTGCTAGCTTTCATATAATTGAATGCATTTATAGGACCTTAAAAGAGTAATAATGGAACGGGGTGGCCGTCTTACATACACAGACGTCCATCTTAAACCAAAACATAAACACCCTACATGCAAACTGGCAATTATTTTTCCTGAGCAGGGCGGATCATTACAGTGGCAATTTATGAGGACATTGACAGCTTCACTGCACATTACTGCTGCCGGTTGATCTGGGGAGCGTCTGATAGAGGGCATCAATTTTCACCTGCATGTGGATTTATCAATTCAAGATTAGATATCCATTTTATTTATCATTGTTTACTTGGTCCTGGTCAACAAACACCATTTACCTTATAATGACTGAGCAGTCTGTCTCGTCTCTTCTTTAATGTTGCAGTTACTAAGTCCTTTTCAGACAATTCAAAGAGTTGTGGTTCCAAAATCACACCTTTGATGTACTCAAATCCTCTTAGCTGGTTTAAACAATAAGGACAAAAAGAGGAAGTAAGCCTGTCTGAGAACCATAGAGTAGAAGGCATTTTGCTATTCATGCTAATGCTTTGTCTTAAGGTCTGTGATGTTACTATCACTTGCAGTGTTGCATGCATCAATTGACACTCAAAAGTTGTCCTACATGAAAATCTGTTTCGCTGAATAATTTAATGGGATGTGAACCTTTTTTCTGGCTGTTTATGACTACCATAACTGACCTTGTTTCTCTCAGCCGTAGACTTCAGCTCAAGGAGGATATGATCTTTAAGCTTGTCAAGGGAACATAGGTCCTCGAAGTGCTTCTTGTGGCCATTCTGCAGTGCCCATTTTTTGGCATTTTCTTCGTTGGGCACGACGACGGCAACTAGCATCGACATGAAACTGTCCCCATACACCCATATCTAAACAGAATGACCATATTAAAATAACCACAGATTAAAATAATGCCTAAACTGGATTTAACTTTATTTGATGCTTACATCTTCGATGATAGGGCTAATAGAATAAACTTTTTCTAGATATTCAATGGCAACGTACTCCCCCTGAGACAGCTTAATAAGATTCTTCTTTCTGTCAATGATTTTTACAACCCCATTGGGCAACATCTCTCCAATGTCACCTAAGTATAGTGAAGGTTGAAAAGAAATAGATTAATTTCATATTCATGATCATGTAAAAGTCTTGATGCAGAATTTGGGAAAACCTGTATGAAACCATCCATCTTTAAGGACTTCCTGTGTCAATTCCAAGTTCTTGTAGTATCCCGCAAATGTTGTTTTCCCTCTAAGGCATATTTCACCACGAGAAGGATCTCCAAGCGGATCATAACCCATCTCTGGAACTTCCTCTAGGCGGATCTCAGTATATACAAATGCAGGACCGACTGTTCCTATCATACACATCTCATCTGGAAAGCCAACAGTGGACAAGCCACAGCTTTCTGTCAGTCCTGCACAAGTGACTTTGCATAAGCTTCAAGCATTATACGTACCTGAACTGTAAGATGACATGTTAACCATGTATTTTCCAATACCTTGGTAAGAGAATATATTTGAAATTTGTCCCTATCCGCTTATCCTATGATATTCTACCTCCTACAGTTTATTGGTCTCTTCTAAGTGATTTTTACTCACTCCTTTTGGAACATAAGTAGTTATTTACCGTAGCCTTGTAATACAAAAGCACACGAAGTAACCCTTAGGAATTCTTCCACCTCACTGCTTAATGGTGCACCGCCTGAGACTATGAGACGTATTCTGCCGCCTAACCTGTTCTTGACCTAAACAGGAGCAAATAAAATATGTTATTGACTTTTCTCTGGTTAATTTATGGCCTAAGTCATAATGGTGAAAAGAAATCCATGTATAACTGTATTGAAGTAGAAAACTAAACCAAAGGACAAAGGATAAAGTCAACCTTCCCAAAAGCAAGTAGATCTGCCAAAGGCGATGCTTCTTTCTGTTTGTACCCTCGATTCATCCAGTAAAGTTTGCTGTATATCATCAGATGCAAAGATGTTAGCATCATACATTTTTTTTGCTCGTTTACTTGCATGGGGAATCAAACTTATTGAAGACCAGGAGCCTAATAATAGACACTATTAGAGAGGTTACTACTATTTGTATAGCAGGTGGAAAATTTTTCTCCGCCTCCAGTTGAGTTGCTCAAGTGCTTGTAGGACTCCTGGTGGACAAATAAGCACAACAGTTAAAAACCACTGGCAATATTGGTGCTCGTAAATGCAAATGCACACACATGCAAACAATGGTGAGAAAAGAATTTCATGCCTTCATGCACTCGTTCAAAAACTCGAGGTACTCCAGCCAAAAACGTTGGCTTCAACTCCATTAGATCATCCTTTATTTCCTTGATATCCTTCAATAGGCAGCAGAACAGATGGTCACACATCACAAAAATTGGTAATAGGTTCAAGTCCTGAAAACGCTTTCCTACTAAATATCTTTCCAAAAGTCAATTGCCAAAAAAACAGAATTTCATGTATCTTATTGTTTAAGAGACTAAAAATAATGGAATAAGCTTTGTCTACATGATTGTGATCCTCTGCCATCATGAATTTGAGTGATGAAGTGTTTAAGTAAAAAAGGAACGCTTGAAGACAAGACCGCGACACATTCATTTGAGTTAAGAAGCCCCCAAGGATAAAAGGAAAGAAAAAAAATTTAATATGGCAATGCTTTGCAGGAATGATATCAGTTGAATTTATTAGCTGACATAGCAATACCTAGTGTCAAGAACTAATGTATCTGCATTGAACAAAGAACCATTTCCCATTTTAATATGGATGCAGGCAAGAAAGGGGACTTCAAGCAACTTACGCCATGATAGTAGCCAACTGAAGCACCCTTGTGAAAGAAATATTCTTCAATCATACGATCAAGAATGTGAGCAAGGGGTAGGAAAGATATGTACACATCATCCACCGTCATCTATCAGGGGTCCAATAATCATTAGTGCAATAGTGGGTTAAATAAAATGCAGAACTCTAATATTTATCACATGAAAAGCAGAACAGATGTGTACTAGTTAACAGGAGATGTAATATTAGACATGGGGATAAGTGAATCTCGCATTTTTATCATCCGACAGGCGGACTGCATTAAGAAATTGCACACACCTTGTCTTCAAATTGCTCCATGAAAAGATCAATGCCTCTAATATTTGTTGAAACGTTTTCATGGGTCAATATGACACCTTTAGGATCACCACTTGTCCCACTGGTGTACATAATTGTGCATATGCTAGATGGCTCTGGAGGTGAAATCTCTGCTGGATTTTCTTTTCCCTGACACAAAAGAAGAACTGATAATGAGCAGGAAAGTTCATGCACAGAAATAGAACATCAAAGCATATTAATTATCAAGAAAGAAAAAAACTTCACTTCCAAACCATTCTGTGAGATCTTCGACTTGGACATCAGAAAAGTCATAATATAAAGAAATGAAAAAAGCAGGAAATTTATGTTCAGATATAACAAAACATCATAGCAAACAGAAAATTCTTCAGCTTGGCCATAAGAAAATTCATTAGCCAAAAACAAGATAAATAAAATACGGAAAGGTGCGAAGAGAATTTACCATTTCAATAAACTCATTCCACGAACACATTTTTATGCCAATAGCGGCACCCTTATCTCGCTGGTCCTCTGTCAGTGAAGTGAAGCAAACAATCACTGCAACCAAAGCTAAATCTTAGCAAAAATGTGATTGGCAGGTACAAATAATTTGGATTCAAACTCACGTCTCAGCCTTTGAGTATGAGTGCATTCAGGATTCAAAAGCTGCAACAAGCATTTGGTTAGGTTTTGGAATCCATTCTTGAAACTTTAAGATAGAACTGTTGTTGATAGAACAATAAAGAATTGCATAATAAGTTTTTGATGCTCACTTCTTTCACTTTCTTATCTTGGACAAAAACAACACCAATCTCAGCATGATCTAGTATGTAGTTTACAGCTCCCGGGCCTGCCATATTATGCATCAAAAAATGGATTTACGTAATGCAGCATTTCTTATTCTGACAAGAAAATTTTGAAGTCACACTTCATACGATTAAGAAATATCAGCACAGTGAAGCCATAACAAATGTCTGCTTAATAATTCCACATTAAACACCTCATTCCTAAAAATTTCAAACAGAAATCAACAGAAAAATATTATAAGTTGTAATCCATCAGAAGTAAATTCGAAGAAAAGTAAGGCAGGACGTTTACCAAGGGTATCATATAGAGGAACACAAATTAAGCTGTGAGCGTTGCAGGCCTGAAAACAGATTGACGTTAAAACTTCAAGAACTAACTGAAGGGGAAGATGGAGGAAAGCTGAGAACAAAACCAAGGAAAGTCAGATTCTGATTCATAAACTGACCTCCATCGCCACAATCCACTGAGGACAATTTGATCCATAAATTCCAACTCGAGCGCCCTTAACAACATAAAAATTATATATGATACGTCACTGTGAACCTTTTGATGTAGCATGAAGGTAACAATAAACCGGTATACAAATACAGAATCCCAAATATGCATTTTTCTTACAGGTTCAAAATCATGTGCCCGCAAGGCAGAACCAGCAAGCAGAGCTTCTTCATACACTTCCTTGTAAGTTTTCCAAACATAAGGCCCCCACTGAAGGTGAAATTAAAGACTGAATAAGCACAAGAGAGACTAACATGCAAAAACAAGAGCCCTGCAGATAAAACAATGGCAGCGGGATTAAGACGTCTTTTGCCTCATACCTTCCCATTAACCAACTCACGCCATCCTAGCATCCTATTCCCAGCATGCTCTCTGACCGATGTTCTGCACATTACATTAAGGAGTGTAAATTTGGAAATCAAAACTTTCTAGAACGCTCGCTGCGCAAGATCACCTGAAAACTTCCCAAGCAGTGGACTGACTAGGATCGACAGGCGGATATCCATGCTCGGACATTAGATTCCTATAAACAGGGCCAACGGACGGCTTCCCGTCTCGACCCTTCTTTCCTTCTTCTACCTTCACAGCGAATTCCTTCATTTTCTGCAGGAATCCTTCAAGGTTGACTAAGCAAAACGGAAATTTGATTTGGGCACGCGAGGTGGAGTATGCGTTGCGCACAAAAACATATAAGAAAACTCACAGCTGACCAACCGCCATTAATGCCTTCTGGACTACGTGTCCATAAATACTCTCCACTGACACGTCATAATTAATCGAGAAATGGGAAACAGACCGTTAAATGGGCCAACCAGAGAGTCGATTCATAGTAAATTTTCAAAACATTTGGCATCGCCATTAGAGAGAGTTGTGAAAGCGTTGGTTAAAGGAGAGTGGCGGTGGTGAGAGGCATCACATGTGCACATGGCGAGCGGAAGCAATTACATAAATGGGATCGGCCAGCAGCATCACCAGCACCACCCGCGGAGGAGAGTGGGTGGTTAGAAAAAGTTGTGAGCAGGACTTTTATTGCAGTGGGCAGTCGTCCATTCAATGCCGACGCAGGACTGCTACCTCCACTTTGAGTTGCAATCAATCAAAGCACGATTTCTTTTCAGTCGGGAAAACAACTTTAATCCCTGCCAATTGAACCCGTCCAAGCAAGTAGTGGGATTATTCGAAATGTGTTGCAATTAATTTTGGGGGCTACAATAAAAGCAGCAGTCGTATGAAATTTCCAACTCAGGTGCCCCATAGTTTAGTTTATTAGTCAAACGTGAGAAGAAGATTTTTGTGGTTCCTGCCCGGGGAGGCCGGAAGTTTTCCAGACAGCAGAGAATTTTCATAGGATGTTAGAAGGAATAATAGCTAAGAGAGTGGCAAGGATTAAGTGCCAAGGGTCTGCTCGTTAATTATTATCATTAATGCTAATTAAAGAGGAGAAGGGTTACTCCGAGGGAATCACGACTCCGTTTTAATAAATTTGGCATTAGTGAGATCCAAACAACGCACAGCCCAGCCCAGCCAAGGCTATGGCTAAATTCGTAGAGGAGTCCCATCATTGTACTCTTACACCTCCTACTCAATTCTTCAAGTTGTACGTAATTCATACCCAATACTGCATATGAAAGAATGTATTATCCACACCTGCAATATCAAGTCCCAAATGGGAAGTGCATTATGCGAAGATGTAGGCTGACATTCTGATGGTACTCACTCGACACCATCAGACTAATACCACTAACCAATTGCAATTATGCCCATCTGATTAAATGTTGTGGAAGCATTTAATTTCAGACAACCAGCGTGGTGAATTGTTGTTGACACGAATGCTCAACATGCTGAGTACCGAAAGGGCAGTGCTCTCCTCCAGATTGTAGTCGAAATTGATGATGCTCTACAGAAGCCTTCTCTTCAGAAGCATAGACACAGGATCGTGCCCGGGCTTTACCTTGACCCCAAAATGAACTCGTATCATTTTATTAATAGATCCATACTTAAACTCAATGGATCTAAATTTTTGGTCAATATATATCAAGTTTGGGTATTGACTCAACCCGAACAATAATTTATTTATTTATTTATTTATTGAAAACTAACACTACATGATATATTATTTTAATTAAAATAATCAATTATAATATATTTTATTTCAAAAAATATGTATACTAATTATCTTAGTTATATGTAAGATCTTTCATTTTTTAACATAAACTCAAAATAAAATTATGAGTATTTAGATTCATTGGGTCTTATAGGGTAGGATTTGACCAAGACGCAATTTATTTTATTTAATGAACTTGGGTCTAAGTTTGGGTTTGAGTAAAAAATATTGATATTAGATATGAATTTTGATCTAATTTTAATTTATCAATTTAGGCTTGAATAAAACCTACCCATTGATAAATCTACACGGTAGATAACTCCACCCAACCCCATTAGGAATAGCAATCTACTAAGGTTACATGGATGGATCGAATTCAATCAAATAATCAAATCAAACCCGACTCACTTAAGTTTTGACTAAATCACATCCAATCTAGTTTTGAGCCAAACCTGTAAAAACTCGATTCAATTTCATCAATTTCATATTAAATTCAAATATAAAAAATTATAATTTAGAAATAACATTCAAATCTTGCCACGAGTTACCAAGTCAATTCAAGAGATGGATATTTTAAACAAGCCATTATCCTCAACTTAACCCTTTTATTGTCTACACCAATCAGGGTTCTGACTTATTTCAACTTGAGCCTCAGTACCTCAACTCAAATTTATTAATTTGATATTAAGCTTGTATTCAACATTTCCCCATCCCTAATAATAATCATTACTGCCGCGATGCGACGATTATTAGTAATGGAATGATTTTTCCCTTGACATCAAAATTAAAACCATAATTGGGGGGTAGAATTCAATTCATCCGCAATACTAGAAAGATTACCCTATGCATGTACACCTGCATTGAAAGCTCAACAGTTTTTACAGCAATTTAATGGAACAAAGCGATGAGTGAAGGACAAGGGCGGAGTTGAGGGATGTAATTGAGGTTGAAGCATGATGAAACAGCATGCTGCAGCCCTCGGATCATGACATCTCACTAAATATCTAACGCAGTTCAAAGTTAGGTGCACAATTGAATGAACCTGCAAGTACGAGCGTCGTGCTGTATTTAACATGCACCCGACACGACAAGGAAGCTCAAAGCTTCATCTGATCAGATAAGCCAACTACATCAATTCCAAACACTGCATCCCTCAATGTCCCCCCCTTTTTGATGATCCACCTACCTCTCTCTATAATAATAATAATTAATGATGACGAATGCATGATTATATCAATAAATAAATTAATTACATCTTCAAATGTATTTTTTGATTTATAAAATAAGGAAGAGAGAACTTGAAAAAAGAGCTAAAGTTGAATGAATTCAAATTACGATGAGAGATTACGGATCGAAAAACCTGTAACAAATTAATATTGAAATAAGAACTGTGAAAACACAAAACTCATATGGGTACAAGTTCAGATCAAAACAATAGATGTGGACAGCCTAGGGTTAGAGCATAGTAGAGGCGTGCAAAGGTGAACTTAATTCATTTAGATTGAGATTGGTGCACGATTTGAGATTTTTTGCTAAGAAAATGAAAAGAATGATTAAAGGCTCGCGTTAGAATTTCCATTACCCATCGTCAGAGCAACAGTTTCTATATCAAGTTGCATGGCGGGTTTCTGATGAAGTTATCGGCCGGTAGTCCTCCTTAAGTAATTAAATTTTTAAGCAATGAACTATATACCACCAATGATTGCATTAAACCCTAACAAATTAGTGTAAGAGTGAATACCTGAAAAAAGCTTGTCAAAATAACCCACCCAACCGACGTTCGAAGAATAAAACCCATGTCCCAAGAACCCAAAATCATCCCATCTTCTCTAGATAATCATAGTTTTAAAAATTGGACCAACTTCTAACACAACCCACTAGTCATTCTACGAAACGAAACCAGACAAAAGGCGATAAGAGACATCAAATATTCTTTCGAATGATACGGTCATCCAGATCCACTCCCAACTGCCTGAGCCCATGTTTGTGTTCATGCTCCAAAAAGCTTGGTGGATTGCATCTTGCTAATCATTAAAATAGCAATCTCCACCCTCACCAATGAGATCCTCTTGCTGTGGAATCAGGAATCAAAACTCAAATCCGAAGTCATAATAATAATAGAGTTCCAAAACCGAGTCTCGACTTTTATCTTCACACAGACGCATTTGTACCCCAGTCGTCAATGCAAAAGTTTAATTTACAAACCACCGCCTTACTCCTAGATATACTACAATATTATACACACGCTGCATTGGACCACCATCACTACCGGCAAATGCAAATGCAGCTTCAACCACCAACAGACAAGAATTACACGGCCAGGTTGCAAAATCTTCAGGCCTCTTTCTTTCAGACCAATGACAACATAGAAGAAGCTATGCCTTCAAAATCACTCCTCGCATTCTGGATGACCTCTTCAGTTTCCTTCAGTCTAGCCTGCAACAAATCAATTTCACCATCCTCCTTTTCCTTGGCTGATTCAACAAGCATTAGCTTTTCTTGCAACTTCTCTATATGCCCATTGATCTCCCTTATCTCTTCCTCAATCTTACTCCTCTTGTTATTGTGCTCTAAGACTTGGTCGTTCAGTACCTTTACCTCGTCTACAAGCTTTTCCTGTCTATCTTTTACTCCAAGTAACTCACTTACACGGTTTTGTACAACCTTAACATCAAATCCATGTCTTTCCAAGTCAGCAAGAGTTTCCAAAATGTCATCTGTGACACTTTTAGGATCGCCGAACTGCAATCTGCAAGTTTTTTCAACCACAGTGTTAAATGTCACCATGCAACCTATAGCCAACCCTTCGCGCGAACTTTCTTTAAATTGTTCCAGTGGCTTGAAATGTGGCCTCTGCGGTATCCTTTGGAAAACTTCCAGAGACTCAATTGTTTTCCAAAGACAAGTGTTTTTCACAAAAGGCAAGCTTTGTGGCTCACTTAGAACTGCCGAATCTTTATCTACCAAAGCAGAAACTTTTTCTCCACATTTCGGCTCTCTCTCACTGTCCCCTTCTACCACAACACCATCCCCTTTCTTCTTGCTGTTATCCAAGCATTGACCCACAGTACTTACAGGAGACGGTCCTGCAGAAATTTAAGAATCATCAACCAGGCTGTAAAAACTGGCAAAGCACCAATTGTACACAAATAAGCTTACTTGAGCAATCAGTTACGGATGGAGAGTGCCTCCCTTCTATCCACCTGGAAAGAGGTTGCTCATCAAATTCATTGCTGGGTGCTTCACAGACTTCCACAGCATGGTTAACTTCATTCATTTTCCCTCCAGATGGATCAATTGAATCTACGCAAGGCCAGAAAAGAGAGTATCACCAGAGAGCTAATAGCACATGTAAAGAAAGTAGAAAGCATCAAAGTGCAGGAACTGCTGTCCTGTGTCTCAAATCTTGATAATCATTCTTCACATACAACAAAGGATTCCATATTTATGGCCTTATGGGATAAGGTCAGAGTGCAACTAATAACCACACAGTAGCAGCCCACCTTGAACCAGGAGTGCGACCTTTTCGACCTTAATCTGTCTTCTTCCTCTCTTAGATGAATGATTACCTGGCAGACTGATTGATTTGACAACTTCCTCATCCTGCATCCTGGACAGGAATCTTTTCCGCTTACTTCGTCTTCCATTTTCAGGATCAGAGCAACCATTAGTTTGTCTGTCCTTATCAGATGCCATCTTCTCCTGATTGGGCAATGAGGCCTCCATTTCCATCATCTCCACTTCAGGAATTCTATGTGGATCATCATCTTTTCTGTTCAAATCATCTGAACCGACAACTTCATTTTGAACATTGCCTACAACATCTCATTCATATTCAATGATGAGTAAAGAAAATATAGAAGATCTTTTTCATAATTTTTACTGTAGAGGATGAAAATGAAGAAAGAAAGAAGCCATAAAAAAGGAATACAACATACCTATCACTAGAGTGTGGACGCTTTCCGGCACGATCTTTCTTGGCCTTCCCCTCTTTCTTCTCTCAGTAAGATCTCCAACTTCAAGTTGTTTGTTATCCTACAAATAGGCATAAAAGCAAAAATAAACTGAACAAATACATATTATGAATTGAAATGTAAATAACTGTTGGTATATTCTTTATACTTTTTCTTCTCTCCTTATTCCTGACCCTCATACCTGGCAGCATAAGAGCAGAGGGGTACAGAGTCTGCATAAAGTATATGCAACATTTATTTACTAATACCAATCAAGTGCATAATATTACCATGATGGAGTATCATGTATACATGTTCTAGTATACCCTACAGTTGTAGTAGTTGAAATACACTCATATTCTGATAAAAATACCAAATTTATTTAGTTAGCCAAATTTAGGGGCGAGAAGATTTCTGCCCTTTTTCAAGGTATGAATTCCCCAAGAAGCATCTTCATCAGCTGCAAACCTTTTATATCATTAAAAACTAACTAGATACATTATGTTTGGCTGAAGTGAAAAGTGTAAAGTACAAGACGCAGTGCATGCTAAAATAGAGAAAGCATCCACTTCTTTAATTGAAAGGAAAATCGAAAGAAAGTAATATGCTATGATGTACAAGAAACCCCTCTAAATCCCAGTTTTGTTTCAATCCAATGTTCAGTAGAAAAGAAGACAAATGCTTCACAAGACAAACAGAATTCAATTTTTGATTTTATGAAAAAAAAAACATAAAAAAAGGGGAACTTGTAAAAGATGAAAAATTAATGTTGTCTTCTTCGTAACTTTATGGTATTAATAAGGCTAAGCATTAGGGCTCTATTTTCATACCATACCAGAAAGCAGTATACTTCCCCCCATTTACTCTCCACCGCCCCATATAGGACCCAACAAATCTCCAGAGAAATTATCCCGGTCTCCTTGGTATTTCAATCTAAGGGCCTCCTAAACATTCACTCCTTGGTTTCTCAATCCAGTAATCTCATGCTATTTTTTTCTCTAGCCAATTGCATTGCCTCCATTAACTAGTTTAATAGGAAATCCCTTTTTATTATTAAGCACTGAGTAAAGAAAAGTAGAAAATAATGTTAACGCAGATCAATAAACAATAAAAATTGAGGATAATCACAAAAAACATGCCCTATGAGTCAATTTAATTACTAACCATACCCTTCTTGTTTTTGAAATTACAACAACCTCCATCTAAATTTTGGATATTTACACACTTTCCAGTTTTGGTTATCCATTTAAATTTTGTACATCATCACATATTTTATATCAAGGACACTTATCAAGTAATTAGATACACACCTGCGAATTATCAAATTGGTGTGCACGATAGACCATAAAATGCAACATAATTTGGAATGAAAACGTGTAATATTTAGAAATTTGATTGGATATTAATGAGTTGATGTTCAGTTTCTAAAAACATAGGGTGTATGCATCCTATCTAATCCCAAAAACAAGGTTTGCAGTTTGAAAGGGTGGGGCATAATGTGTAATTTGCTAAAAGCAGGGGGGTTCATAATTAAACCCAAAAATTATTAATATGCAGCAAATAATGAGTCTCATTATCAGTCACCTTCATCTTTTGATTTGTGGAATCACTCCATTGCCGCTTCTGGTCACTCAAAGGATTCAATATTTCCTTTCTGTTGGAATGACGGCCCCTTCCATATTCAGATCCACCCATTTCTGCACATGGCAAACCTATGATAATAGGAAGTTCAGTTTCTTTTTTTGCATGCACATTTTGGACAACTGCAGTGTTTCCCACTGCATCTGGCTCCTTTCCTGCGTATTAACTCCCAATTTTGCTAATTGAATAACAATATACAAATACACATACAAATTTTGAGAGAGGTAATTATAAAAAATCTTTATACCTCTAACATCAACTGAGGGACATTCAAGTTGCAATATTTGTGCACCGCTCCTTTTCAAAGAATAGGGCATGCAGTGAACCTTCTCACCAACATTTCCTATTTCATCAATGTTCCTTTGTCTTCGCCGCTTCATGATTCAAGAGCAACCAATCCAAACATGGAAATCAGTTGTTGCAGTATATGAAAGAACATAGGATTCTAGTTGTTGATTGGAACTATGTAGATATTACTCATGGTCAACAAAGTCATTCTGCATACACATTGAAAGCATATTCTTGTCTGTGATTAGGGGAATTAAACTTAAAATGGATGCAACTACTTCACTAACAAGATGTTTATCCCTCTTATCATACATTAATTATGACTTCAGTAAACTTTCAAACGTAGAGGATCAAATAAATGCTAGGCACCACATAACAGCAGTTGAGACTTACAATTCTCTTCCTCCAAGAAGAATTTTCAGAGGAGTGATTCCAAGTATCAGCTTGTGTGGCTGAGCTGGGTATGCTAGTTACAAAATCTGATTTATCATGTGTAACTTGTTCACATGTTCCAAGTATATTTCCCTTCTGCTGCTCTTCCAAAGGCAGCGATTTCTGTGAAACAGATACATGCTGTCCTCTTTTTGTCAGAGATGCAGCCACATGTGATGTTTTCTGATTATCAGAAGTTAACTGAATAGAGTGATCTTTCTTCATTGTTGATGAAGGCAGACTTAACTGATCACAACTGTTCTTTCTATCACCTGAACTGTTGACTGGAATAGTCACCACAGAGGCACTAGAATTGGCAGATGTGTGATGTTCATTCATTCCAATATCTGAAGTTGGGATTGAGACATCCTGAGATAACTGCCAAAAACCAGGCTTTTAACTACATGCTAACAACTTAATGCCTTAAAATAGAAGAAAGAAAGAAACCAGAGCAACTTTCACACTCTTTTATAATCACTATACAGATGCAACAAAAAGCCCCAGCTTATATTTCTTCAGAAGAGATGTTATACAAGTAAGAAAGAGCCAGAGCCAACTTTTATACTCTTCTAAGAATATATTCACAATACCTATGCAACAAAAAAACCCGTCTATATCTCTTTAGTAGAAATGATATACCACACAACGCATTGTGGCGAAAGTCACCATATTCTCCAAGCAGAGGACCCTCTTTTTTCTCTCCACATATGCATACATATATATACATAGCTATCCTTTTATAAAAAGTTTTGTGCCGTGGTTGAGAAGGTGGATGTTCTTCAATTGGCAAACACAATTTTAATGAAATACACATGGCACAACAAAATAGAACATTTATAAATTTGTCATTCAGTAACTCATTAAGGCCATTTTTCAACCAGATGTACTACTTGCCTTGTGGCACATGCACAACAAAGATAAGAAGGGCAAAATCCTTCTGCTTCCTTCCTCTCGCAAGATAATTTGTTGCTATGGAACATAAAACAACGTAAATCTGTTGTCAAGCTATATGCAACTAATGACAACTTGAAATTACAAGGACTTTTAAGGGAGATAATCATAAGCAAACTATTGAAAAGTAAATCAAAGCCTGATTTAAAGCATTATAAAGGAAATTCTTGAGAGATTGGGAAAACCTGGGAAGAAGAGAACCATTTGCCATCCTTCCACTCCATATGAGGTCTTAATTCTGAGTGACTGAATTCCTTATCTCTTCTCAATTGCTTAAAGAAGACAATGTATCTACTATTCTCAAGCTCTTTTGTAATAACCCCAGTCCACCAGCCAAAATCAAAGAATGCATCTACCTTTTCCAATAAAACAAAATTTTTATCTTTGAGAATTGGGGGACTAGGTCTAATATGAGGGAGATTGAATGTTACTTTAAGCGCCTGAGCCTTGTTATCAGTATCTAAACTACAATACTCCACCAAAAATGCTCCATATCCCAAGTCTTCATGAATTGTGCCTGGGAACCAAACATCCTGGGAATCTTCTGGGTGAAATGATACTTCTACCTTTCGCCCCACGTGAAACATCAATCCTGCTATACTCTTACAAAATTCAAGACAAACAAAAGAATGAAAAAAGGAAGTGATAATACATGCATATCTGAAATGCAATGATTACCATGTTCAAGGGCCCTTATATAATCAACGTATTTCATAGATCAGTAGATTTTGAGACCTATTATGGAACCCCACTAAGAATGAGCAATTATTTTATTTGACAATAGAGTATCTGTACATGCATATTGTGTTTTTTTTTTTTTTAATGAGGAGCCTGTAAAAGTTAAAACACAATAAGCTATAAGAATAGCAAATTACTTTAAGACCATAACTAAAACAATCATCCTAAACTCAAACGCTACACGTCCAATCAGTAGTTGAAAATCACCGCATATTTTAAGAGAAAAGGAACACTATTTTCTCAAACAAATAAGACAGCAGTAAATGGTAGGTAGCAGTGAAGTAGCATGTTTCATACTCCAATTTCTTCTGAAATGCTGACAAAAGGAAATATTGGTGGATACTATAATATCTGAAATATTTGGGCACAATAAGACATTTAGAAAATTCATAGCATAAACTCAGTTAAGAATAGAAACTCCATAGATCTAACAATTACTCAGCAGGAAGCTAATTACAAGCTGCAAGCATGTCAAGCAACAACATAGTCAAAGAACCTAAATAAATTTCTCCAAAGATAAAACCAAGCTCAAAAGCTCAGCAAAACACGGCATGAAAGAGGAATTGACAGCCAAAGAGAAAAAGAAAAAGGAAAAAAGGGAGTGCAACAAGTAACCCTCAGAAAAGGGCAAAAAATATCCACGCCTACACGACTGTTCGTATTTCTTCTCCTAGCCCGCAGTGGATAAATGAAAAGTGTAAATCTCCAAAAAGGCTGAAATTTTTGTAATACCTGCTTCTGGGCCCGGACCCAGCTCCCATTAACCCAATCCCAGTGAACCCTAAGTTCGGCGAACCCAAACTCGAGCTCGTCGGGCGGGTTCTGAAACGTCACGACGTACCTTTCGCCACCTTCCAGCACACGCGTCACGACACCAGTCCACCAACCGTCCTTGTAAAACGCGTCGACGACGTCGCCCGGTTCGAAAGGCTTAACAATCTCTTGCAATGGCGGTGCGGGCCTCACGAACGAAACGTCAACATATTCCCTCAGCCGTTCCGACCCGTCTTCGTGAGCTAACAAATTGTGGTACTCCACGTAGAGTTTTTTCGATTTCTTCTTAGCTCCGTCTGGAGAGGGTTGAATGACGGTGGCAGAAAAATAGACCCCTTTGAAGTCTTCCTCGTCGGTTCGGACTTCGACGGTGGAGCCTTCGGCTAGGTTAACACGGCCACAACGGCCCCGGCGGACAGAGGAACTGTGGTGTTGTAGTGGGTTGAGTTGTGGAGGCGTCGCAGCACCGCTCATTGTTTTGTAGGCTTAGGACTAAATGGCCCCTCCCCCAGACCAAAAGCCCAAAGGCTGCAACCAGACCCCAGGATTTTCTCAATTTTTACTTTTGCTGGGGGGATTGGGGAATGTACATTCAAATTACACTTCGCGTAACTGTGCCCTCCCCCCCAACTTGTTTTTTAAATCTTTATCAAGTTTTGCAAAACCAAAACAGATTTAGACATGCATAACGAAATGGGCACACAAAATCTCACATTTTATGTGCATGTCTCGTTATTATTTCATTCCATTTGATTTTCCAGCAGCGCGATTTTTCTCAAGTGCCAAGGCCTTTCAATTTTTCCTTATACTAATTTCGTTAGTAAATTGCCTATTAAACTCATATTGGTTGATTTTGTTGAATTATTTTTTATATACTATTATAATTTAATTATTTCTTAGAAATTATACTAAAAAATTGTTAAGTACTCGCAAGTTACCATCCTCACATGACAGCGTAAAGAAGTAATTTTGGATTAACATGACACAAACAAAAATAGACTTCAAAAAACCAAAACCCTGCGTTTCTTTAATATTAAAGGCTTTCTTGGGAACGGCATTTAATTCCCTCGTTCGATGCAGTTGCTCTTCTTCAGGACGGCAATGCTTTAAATCATGATTGGGTTTCCGCCTGAACACTCCAAGTAGTATTGCTTCTTTTGGCTAAGTTACTGAAATTACTTTTGAAAATTAAAAAGAGCCACCTCTCCTGACAAGTTGTGGCAAACACTGAAAGACAGTACCAGAGATTCAATTTCCTAGTCAGAGCCTAAAATTAACCTTAACATTACAATATACGTATGTTGATTTATATATACATCACCAAAGGCAATCCCCTCTATTCAAGGACAAATAACAACTAACAACCCATGCAGAACTCGGTTTAATGCTGGCTGACTCACACAAGATAATAAGGAATACTTTATGAATGTCTCTCTCAACCAATCCTCATCCGTCCTCCCAAAATTTGCCCATTATGCTGAGGCTTACAGTCCGGCTTATTTGGTATCTCTGCAATCCCCAGTTAGCTAGAAAGCCTTCTTTCTCAAGCCATTGCTCCCCTTTTGAGATACATTTTTTGTGGAGGCAAACAAGCCTATATGGCTGCCACAAAAACCATAGGACAGTGCTCCAGTGAATTCACACGTACGTCTAGTGAAACATGTTCAACGTAGAGTCAGGACGAGGAGCATCTATTTCCATTAAGCCGAAGCCTTGTGCTTTTGTCGTCTTTTGGCATGAGCAGGTGATTTCGAAATCAAGGCATTGACTTACTTTTGATACACACACACAGAACACGCTGGGCCAAAGTCAGAGGTCACAAAGTGGGTCGCTTAGAACGCTCAATGAATCAGGGGCAAAAGTTCAATCAAGACTGGCAGCTTGCACTACCCACTGCCGAAAACATTTTATGTATCGAGGAAGCAAAAATACTTTGCTTAAATTGCTATATTACCTACCTCCGGAGGTGTACCAGGAGATTGAGTATGTGAAAGATCACATGATGAACCCTCCGCCTTTTTCTACAAAAACTGTTCATGAAAAGGATAAAAGGTTAAGAAACAACCAGAATACTGGCACAGATAAATTCAAGAAACATCCAATAGCTTTAGGTTCAAAACATGCTACAAGCTTCTTTCCATGTTGATGAAGCAAAGATTTGCAACTTCAGCCACTCTCATTGCCAATGGCAATGTTTTGTTCTTAAAGAACAGTTAAAAACTCAGAAAGACAATGTTTGGAACCAAAAAAAATTTATATCCATTTAACCATAACTAAAGCAGTTGCCTGCTTGATCTAATAAAAACTGAATACCAGACCAGACTGGATAGAGCTACGAAGTCCAAGTAATAACCCCAACCAACATTTAACACAATAAATTTTGCAAAAATATTGCAAAATTTAGACATCCAAGTAATAACCCCAACCAACATTTAACACAATAAATTTTGCAAAAATATTGCAAAATTTAGACAATGGACGGTATAATTGTTTCCACAATACCTACTCTTCGTAAGCAGCAATTCTGAAGAAGAATGCAATATCAGAGACAAACAATGCACTTAAAAAGGAGTTGATGACAGATCCCACAAGAGGGCATCAAACATCATGGCTGTCTAGAGAATTCAGGATGTAAAAAAGCATACAATGGACTAGACATAATAAGCGACTTGAATCAGCATCTCCTTTCTTAGTTCAAGACACCTAGCACAGACAGCTGCTTTATCTATACATCCATTGGGAATAAACTCATGCATATCATCTGGAAAATCACCAGTGGTCCAATGCTACAACAGAAACTCGTAGAAATTTAAAAAAAAAAATCCATAATTCACTTTCCAAATCTATACTCTAAGTTATAAATAACAAATGATCTTCAAAATGACATTTATTAGAAATTTAAAACAAAAAATATATTCTGGCAAGATGATCTGAAAGTTACAAAGAGAAATACTAATGTCGTTGTTTAGAAAGCACAGACCAACACCTATGCACTATATTATGGCCAAAGGCAATTATTAAATGTTTATAACGCATACAGAATAAGCTTTTTATTGCTAATTAAATCATCTTCAGTTAGCTCTTGGATATTTGTAAAATAGTAACTTTGACATTGTTAGAAGAGCTCCACATGCAGAATCTGTCACATAATAACTTTGCCTTTTAAAATGCTAATAACATAATAACTACTTCATGAAAATGCTTAAGATATATCAAAGAGAAGACAACGTACAAAAAAAATAAAACAATTTAAATCACAATGTCATTGCCTACCTCCTTTATCTATCAAATATATTAGCAAATACATTGAAGTTGAAATTACAGTACAAGCTGAAGGAGCCGAAAAACACTCCCCAAGATGAAGCTGCATATTTTCTTGATACGTAGTACTACCGGCAAGAGTTTCCCCCAAAGTACGGCATTCCTGATGCCCGTGTTATCTACCATTTCTTACCAACATTACCGATCAACTAAATAAAGAAGATTTGGGTGCAGCCATGTAGGCGGCGAAATAGGGGTATGGAGCGACTAGCAAAATCTTGTTGTCCAATTACATCAACAAAAAGAATCCAACAAAAACCGGCATATCTGATTTGAGCA
Organism: Avicennia marina; assembly: GCA_019155195.1. Classification (NCBI taxonomy): domain Eukaryota; kingdom Viridiplantae; phylum Streptophyta; class Magnoliopsida; order Lamiales; family Acanthaceae; genus Avicennia; species Avicennia marina. Next base: position 14,367,486 of record CM032764.1, read on the forward strand.
TACCACATGAAGAAAAGGCCTTAACAAATAATTGTGATCGTAGAACAGGGAAGCAAATAACTTGTTGCAGGGATGAAAGCATCATCGGAAATAACAGCCTCATCAACCGCAACTGGCCCAATTTCCGATAAGACTGGCAACACTGAGTTTTCAGAAGCCACCAAAAATGAAAGAAAACAATGATTCCCAAAATGACAAGAAAAGGATAAACAGATTTTCTCAATTAAATGCAAAAGAAAAGGTCACGATATAGTAGAACACGGTCTACAAGTCATTTAATCACTTTTTCACGGGAAGCTCACTGAAACTGGGGTTTCGGCAGACCGAATAGTCTACCCTGCCTCGGATATTTTCTTTGATTGTGGAAGAACCCGGCAACAGTAAAAGTTGAAAATAGAAACAAAAAGACAAAAAGGATTTTCTTAAATATCATCATTTGTTATCATACGGGCCTCGTTATCCCAGCGTTCTTGCTGCCTTGTATGAGAGGGCAGAGCAGCTGCTTCGAACCACGCTGCTGCTCAGTCTCTGACGAAGCATCGTAAGGCTCGTACATCAGTGAAAGAGATATAGCAAAACTGAAACTCTAAGAATAAAATAATACAACATAAAAATAATAAAAAGACCGTTTCTAGAACTAGTTCACACAGGAGTATGATCACCTTAACAAGTGGATGCCTGGAAACCTGACCTGAAGAACAGGAAGTCAAGCCCCGAGCACAATCGCATACGTTAACCTCCTGACTCTCAGATTACGCTTTTCATTTCATCTGATTCCCATCAATGTAGGCAATCCACCCGAGAGGGCTTAAACCTGAATCACGTCAAGCAATTCAAATTCAATCATCGCGCATCAAGAAATTAAAGAGATTGTCTAGAGAAAGTTCTCTAAACCTTGCGCGAGCGGGTTTCATCTGAGATTCTTGGGGATGCTTGACCTTCTTCTTTAGCATAGGCAATGCGTTGTCAGGCAATCCTAATACATCCGAAACTCCCAAGTTTTCTCCAAAAATTTTTCAATCAAGTATTTTAATAACAGCGAGAAACGAGAAAAGTCGAAACACGAGATATGGTAATGGTAATAACCCGGGGTGAAATTTGGGTAACCTAGGATCGTTTGAGGAAATGAGACGGGAAATGAGTTAATTTAGAGGGGAAAAAAATCCTATTGCCCTTTTGTTGGGTTATGTTTGCAACTTAATTTTCAATTTAAAACTATCCTCACCACTTCGCATTGTCAAATATATAATTCAACTAAATATTTATTTAAATTTAAATTTAAAATTTATATATATATAATTATTTTTCAATCATTACATCTATTAATAATTAAATTCATATTTATATCTTTTTTTATTTATTCTATAAGATATAATCATTATCCCTATAAACATTAAATCAATCAATTATTATTTATATTATATATATATATATTTAAATAAATTATATAATTAATCTCATCAAAATATTTCTTTCAAATATACTATTTATTTTAAAATAATTCTTATTAAATATTATTTCTAAATGAAAATCTTCTCCAAGCACAGTCTTGGAGTCCAGAGAAAAAAATAAATGTAATTACTTATCTAAAAAGGCAACACAAATTTAGTTCTTCGAGGCGGTTTTTTATTTTTTTATTCCTTTTTTTTATAATTTAACAAATTACGCCATTTATGGGGATTTTGTTAAATTAACCAATCTCGCCATTCCAAACTGTAAAATGACGTCATCCCGCGTTTGGAACGGCGAGATATCTTTTTTTTTAAAAAAATGAATAATGTTTCGTCTGTATTCGTATTAATTGTCTCGAAATACACCGTATCACGTCATTCTAAACGGCGAGATAGAGTCTGATGGACTAGTCCACGAAGTATAAGTTCCGAGGTATATCTTGCCATTTGAAACGGCAAGATCACCTCTGATTAGGCCAGCTCTGATAGACCAGTCCACGAGGCTCAAGTTCCCAGATATATCTCGCCGTTTGAGACGGCGAGATAGCGTCTGATTGGGCCAGCTCACGTGTCTCACTGTTTCAAACGACGAGATTGAGTTCAATTAACGATGTATATCCCGCTGTTTCAAATAGCGGGATAACATCTGATTGGTCTAGCTCGTGAGTCTCGCCGTTTCAAAAGGCAAGATAACTTTAGTTTACACAAACAAGCCCGATCGCTGTTCATCGTCTTCCCCGCGACAATTTCATCCTCTCTTCTCTTCCCCGGCGAATTCTTCCATTCCCCGTGAACACGCCCAAACGGATATCGTCTTGACGACCGAACATCGTCTTGATAGCCGAACACGCCCGAATGGATATCTTCCCGACGGATTTTTGCTGAAAGTTGGCTGACCCGACAGATTTTTACTGAAGGTTGGCCGAACAAGTCTATTTTAAGTTTGAGTGTTTTGATTTTTTAGTCTTAATTTTTACAATTTATTTTTTAATTTGAGTGTTTTAATTTTTCAATCTTAATTGGTAACAAATGTGTTTTTATATTGCAGGAAACTCCAGTTAAAATTTGTGAAAACACGCAAGGCATATTATCAGAATTGATTTCTGATGTGAGTGTTTATATTTTGTTATATTTATGTTCAAAACAAAATTTTTGTGTTGTGGGATAAGCTGTATTTTGTCATTAATTGCTAATTTTTCCTATCATATTAATTGTAGTGTAAATAGGGACAACCAAATAAATTTGAAAATTTTATAAGAATATTAGATGAATAAAAATTGTGCACTTAAATATTTAATACATAAAATTTAAGAATATTAGAAGAATGAAAAAAATGAAGGTTTTTAATGTAGTTATTCTAATTAATTTTTCAATTTAACAAATGGAACCCACTTATAAATCTTTTATCAATTTAACCAATTTATCAAATAAGAATATTAGATGAGTGATAAAATATTTACTTAAAATATATTAAATTCTTATTATGGATGTGATGCTTATATTTACTATATTTGTATATGTCATATTATAGATGTGACGCTTATATTTAATTGCATCATGCATGTGTTCTGTTTGTTTTGAAGATATGGCATTTGAGGGTGATATTCAAATTGTGATGTATTGGGGGGGTTCTATTGTGCAAAATTCGAATTGAATAAGTTACAACATTGGGCCTCATTATTTGCAAAGCATACGTCGCATTACGACTTTTGTTGAATTAGAGACGATGGTGTATGATTTGACTGGAGTGGATCGAAATCATTATGTCATTCATTTGAAAAAAAAAATTGTGTTAAGAGATGCATTTAGGAGACATGATGTGGTCCTACTAGGGATTGATAATGACGTAAATTTGCAATTCTTGTTTAATCTGATCAATCAAGTTATGTATTTAGATCTATACATCGAAATAGAACAGAAAGGCTGTGACAATCAATATAGTGTGCCACGTGTGGAGGGAGAAACAGGTCAAACCTCCCGCCGATCATTCTTTGGAACTCGACAGAGCAGTAGTGTGCCCTTGGTCACTGAAGCGTTGACTTATGTGGTAAATCAGGAGTGTGACATGTTATCTGATCTTAACATACAGGCATCACATTTTAGATAAGAATATGGAGGTAGGGTTGATATGGATGATACAGGCGAGATGCTTCGTGATGCCCATGAGCAACATGTATACCGATCAACATCTGACATCAATAATAGAGATCATCGAGATGAGGGAGATGATGAGGATGATGAAGATGAGGATGCAGTCGATATCAATTCGATGCAGCAGATATTAACAACATCAGATGCCGACCCATCAGCCAATGCATACTATAGACGTGTGCTAGGGCGAGCGAGCACCATGCAAATGCACTCTTCAACTATACCTGAACATGGGACAGAACCACCGATGGTGCCGTTATATTCGTCTGTACCCTTCTTCTCACTAGCAAAGCTAGAAATAACAGCTGACAGTATTGAAAATCCAAGTGGTAGATAGAGCACGTATTATGACGAGCACAAAGGAGAGCTTCATTTGGACATGGTGTTTAAAAGCAAAGGTCATGTCTAAGCAACTATGAAGGATTACTCTGTGAGACATGCAAAGTGAGAGTACCGTATGGTGAAGAGTACGCCCAGTACGTGGAAGGTTAAATGTAGACATACTACAGTTGATGAATTTTGTGACTGGCACCTTAGGGCTTTTTTAAGGCAGAAAATGGGGTTGTAGAAGATAACTAGATATGGTGCAACCCACACTTGTCTCCCAGGGGACCTAAAGATGGATCACACAAATTTGGATAAAAACATGATTGCTACAATACTCGTAGGGTTAGTTCGTGAAAACCCTACTATTGAGATAAAAAATATTATGCAACTTGTCAAAGATCGGTACAGTTATGAGATTAATTATGCAAAGGTATGGTATAGCTTGAAACGAGCTATTGAGAATGTGTATGGCACATGAGAAGACTCAGTTAACAAGTTGCTTGCCTAAATGAAAGCACTACAAATATAGAACACAGGCATTATTGTCGAGTGGAGACACATTGGCACTGGGGTGCCAAATAGAATGATGTTATGTTATTTATTTTGGGCTTTCAAACCTTGCATTGATGGATACCAGCATTGCAGACCGGTAATTTATGTAGATGGCACGCACATATACACGAAGTATCGTCATAAATTATTGATTGCAGTTACTATTGATGCCAATCAGCAAGTGTTACCTCTTACTTATGCCTTAGTAGATGACGAAAATACAGAATCATGGGGTTGGTTTTTGCAGATATTGGAGCGACATATTATCTGTGACAGAGCATATAATTGTCTTCTATCCGATAGACATCCTGGGCTTCTTTTTGCCTTTGAGAACATCGATGCTTTCAAGGCCCCAAGAGGACAACACCGATTTTGTCTTCGACATTTATGTGCAAACATTTTAAAAGCTTTCAAATTTCGACACTTGCGTGATCAATGCTGGACTGCAGGTGCTGAGAACCAAGAGAAAAAATTTCTTCAAACTCTAGACCATATAAAGCAAATTAACTTGAAGGTCTACAACTACTTGGAAGCAATTGATAAAGAAAAATGGGTTCTATCCTTTGATGGAGGCTGGAGATATTGTGTACTGACAACTAATATATCAGAAAGTATTAATGGAGTAATTAAGGGAATACGACGGTTGCCAATATGTTCGATTGTGCAAATGACATTTGATCGGGCTGTCGCTAAATTCAGGCAAAGATTAATGGAGGGTGAAGTTAAGATGGCAGGGGAGGATGAATGGCCCACTTGGCCTGCAAAGACGTATGTAAGGGCAGAGCGCAAATCTGTCCGGCATTTAGTGCAACTATATGATCGAAATGCACAATCGGGACGAGTGATCACAGCATAGGATCTTGGAAGAGGCGGAGGAAATACACACGCTGTGGAACTATGAAGTAGGAATTGCACATGCAAGAAGTGGTTATTACGCGAAATTCCATGCTTACACGCAATAGCTATCAGTAGAAAATATAATGTTAATCCTAAACGGCTAGTGATACCATACTTTTCTATTGGTAGTTATGTACACATATGAAGGGAGATTCAATCTTATTTAGGCCGAGGATTATTGGGATGATCCATCATTCGAGTTAGTCCACAACTCTCACAGGCGTATAATTCATAGGGTTGGGAAGGCCCCGTCGTGTCGAATACAAAATGAAATGGACTGGCTACAATATCGGGCTCGACATCAATCGTGGCAACAGGCCCAACGTCAATTGTAGGATTTAGACATGCTTTCATCCTCCAGTCGTCCTCGTTAGTTTCACATGTGTCTGTAAATTTTATATTTTTAGTAGCTAAACACGGAAGTAGTCTCCGTGCCTGTGTAGTTATTTTTGTATACATTTAAATATTATGTGTGAATATTATTTTTTCAAGTTTTGTGAGTACATATTTGTATACGTGTAAATGTTAGTTTTTATGTTTATATACATATTGTTGTTAATTTGGTGTTTAATTAATGCACAATTTGTCATACAGGACTTTTTCACCATGGCTATGAGAGCTAATCCGGCCCCATTTGATTCGAGTTTGCTATACCTACAGCATAACCATAGGTCAGAGGCTGTGTGGTTAGAAGACATAGATACTACGCTTCGACCACGGCACCAGACTAGGGCACTAGCCAGGATTTCTAATTTTGATGATCGAATCGTGATTTTACTGCATCGACTAGGTTTTTATGGAGTGTATAGGTGTGGACATATATCACTTGATTGACACTTGATCACAGCAATAGTTGAGAGGTGGCGCCGTGAGACTTATACCTTTCATCCTGTGACTGGTGAGGCTACCATTACATTGGAATATGTAGCGTTGATATGGCAACTCCCAGTGGCGGGTGCCTCAATTACAGGAGTTGACGAGCGTTGGGCCATAAGTGTTTGGCAAGAGTATTGTTTGGAGTATTTGAGGTTTGCACCCTCCACAGATGTATTCAGTGGTGCTACTATACCTCTCTCAGTCTTACTTCGGGAGGTTCGACACCAGACCTTAATTGTTGATAGTACAGAGGATGACATGGCTCGATACAATAGTTGTTACGTGTTATTGTTATTAGGATGCAGAATTTTTCCTGATTCATTTGGGGATCGAGTGAAGTTATTATACCTTCGCATGTTAGAGGATGTGAGTAGGACTCAACCATATAGTTGGGGGAGTGCGGCATTGGCATATTTATATTGAGAGTTATGCTCCACGTGTATGCGAGGTAGGCAGACGATTGCTGGTCCACTAGAACTTTTACAGATATGGACTTTGATTAGGATAGCGGAGTTGGGCCCACAGACCCGTGATCGTGGCCTTTACACTGGTCCACTCACTGTACTTGGGGATGTGCAATTACTAGCTGCATCCTTCGGAGCACGGTATATCTCATAAAATTACATGTCTTGTTATGCTATTTTGCAACTGTTATATTTTGTTTTTTTTTTTATGATTTTCACATGTATATAGCTAGACCAAGTCAAGGAAGAGTAACATATCAAATGCATTTCACTCTATTCGCATGATACATGATACATTAGACGGAGAGGCAAAGTCTCAGGTACAAGTAACTTCTGTAATATTAAATATGGATACCACACACTAGACCATGTATATTGCATCTTGTATACAACTAGTTCCATATAACATTACATGTTTCATTTCAGTTTCAATGGCGGCCTTACTCTGATGATGCGTATAAGATGCTACTCGACCATTGTGGCCGACAACTGTGGATGTTCTATGGTCTACTCATCTGCTATGAGATTATTGAGATGCACCGTATTGATCGGGTATTGAGGCAATTCGGAATGCCACAAGGCATTCCTAATGATCCACCACGGGCTCAGGATGCACTACATAACGAGCATAGACGAGGGTGTTCAGGAACTAATTGGGCTCATCACCACGCTGCATACATTCGAGAATGGGCTAGTGATGATCATATCATAAGGGGCCCCATCTTTCCAGATACACGGGTGTCACGAGACTATTTCGAGTGGTACCATCAAGTTACGCGCCGATTTATCACTCCTGGGCATGTATTTGTACATACTGGATATCAGCCTGGCCACATCACTTATTTCCCGCACGTGGTACGCTTTTATATTTGCGTATATACATGTGTGTGTGTGTGTGAATGTCTCTGTTATATTATTCAACAATATGCAAATGATTGGTTGCAGGCACAACAGATGCAACAACTATATTCTGGTAGATATCATCAACAGATTGTCGATAGTGTCGAACAACTATCACAACAATGAGTCCAGCGAGATTTTCCACCATACTACTAGATGGATGACATTGCTTCTGCACATTCCACTTTAGGATGTAGCACACCCTATCACCACGATGTATTAATTCCTGGCACATCATATCAATATGAGGTACCAGGTCCTAGCACTGTAGATCCGGCTGATGTATATGTATCTTAACCACTACATCAGAGCATTCACTCTCCATATACACCACAAGCCGATTCTCCATACACGGTATTTTCAAAGTCTCCATACACTCCCCTTCATGCGTACATTTCACAAGAGCAGCCTTGGCAATACCGTAGATCTCCAATGCCACTTCAGTAGGACTCTATAAGTATCGAAACTCAACAGCCTCATATTTTGCACCATTCTCAAGGAGATCCAGTACCACAAAGAGGACATCGTGCTAGACGATCAACACACTGTGGCACCGGTAGTCATTTGAGGGATGAGGACGAGGATGACGTGTAGTATTTAATATTATTTCTTATATGTATTCAAAATTTTCAATTTTATTGGCATTTATATTGATTTGATTATAATTACATTATATAATTTCATTTAAAAGTTATAACACACATCTTTTAAGCTATTATGTAAATAAATTTTTCCTTTTAAATAAAATCATTATAATTTCAAATTTCAATAAATTATTATTGTAATGTGAATGTCTAAACATAAAACACTCAAAAAGTATTATATAAGATTATAATTTAAAACTCAATTTATTGAAATAAAATTCTTTATTTAAATAAATTTTCTTATTTCAAAAAAATATAATAATTTATATTAATTTATTATAAGATATTATGACATCATCTCGCCGTTCCAAACTGTGAGATGACGTCATTTGTATTTCCCCCCATTGTACGGGTAAAAATACGAAATATTATTTATTTATTTTAAAAAAAGTGTATCTCGCCGTTTGGAACTGCGAGATGACGTCACATGTCGTCAATCTCGCCATATTGGTTAATTTAACAATTTCCCCATAAATGGGATAATTTGTTAAATTATAAAAAAAATAAGAATAAAAAAATAAAAAACCCGTTCTTCGAGTGCTATAAAATTAATTCTATGATAGTTTTTATATTATAATTCTAAGCTACTTGTATGGCTCATGTTTGGAAGGGAATTTTGGCTGGTGATAATGTTTGGTTGAAATTATATTATATTGATAATATATTTGATTGAAAAATTTTATTCTTATTTTGAAAATTTTAATTTGTGTAAATAAATGTATAAATATATGATTGTATGATATAATAATGTATAAGTATAATTATTAGTTTATAGGATATAAATATATATGAATGTCAGTGTGTGCATGTGTGTGTGTGTGTGTAAACATACACATATAAGTATTGATTTAATAAATATAATACTTAAAGAATAAATAGTTAATTATATATATAATAAAGAAAAAAGTTAAATTTAAATTTAAATTTAAAAGAAAATTGCATTAGATTATATGTTTAAAAATATAAAATTAGATAAGACGTTGAGAGTTGAACAATGGATTCCAAACATAGCCGTGGAGTGCAACTATGTGATCAAAGTATATATTATATATAGAGCACTGTTCGTTTTGTAATTATATACTTTAAAAAATATACATTTAATTATTATTATTATTTTTATTTATTTATTTTTCTTATTTTTATATAATTCTCAAAGTTAAATACCTAAAAACACACGACAAATTTTAAAAACAAACAAATCTTTTACTTATATACTCTTTTTCTAATGTAATAGTACCAGTATTATTTGTTTTTATAAGTACCTTTGTTTTCTTTTCTTTTTCTCAATGTGACTTTTTTCATAAGTATAGAAGGTATAATTAAACTAACTAATATAAATTACAAGCATGACAAAAATAATAGTTCATGGGTGTCAGTTTTTTGGTCTTTTGGGGGAGGGGAGGGGGGGTTGAAAAATTATTTAAAACAATAAGAAAGAGAAAGAAAAAAATTTAAAAATTGTAGTAATTGAATTGTGTATATTTTTAAGAGAAAAAAGAAACTAAAAGTAACTATTTGTTAAGCCTAAACACTATTCATCGCTCGGTTTTCTTTTATTTATCTATCATTTCCAACTAAGTTGAATTTCCTTTATTTATTCTTATTTAGCTTGTTCTTTGATTTTTTTCTCTCATTTTATGTAAATATGCAATGAGTTTGAATTTTTAATACTTTATTTTTATTGTTAAAATATAATTTATACCTTATTCTTGTTAATAAGGTTTTATTATAATTTATGTATAAAGTAGACAATTTATGTTACCTTATAAATAACGAAATAAAGTAGATAAAATATATAAATTAATTATAAAATAATATATAAATGTCTTATAATAAAAAAATATTTATATAATAAAGGATAATTTTATGTTTAGACGTGGTAAATTAAATTTTAATATTCCAGTACATATGAAGTAGTGCGTGCAGTTATATACAAGGAAGAGAGGAGAGGATTGCGATCGGAAGAGGGGTGTTTGAGGATGATTTTCGGTAGTAATTGTGTTGTCGTGGCTAATATATTTGATTATAATATTTTAAAAACTTTGATTATATATGTAAAATATATAATAATTATTTAAAAGTACAATAGTACGTAAGAATAATAATTAATTTATAAAATATGAATATAAGTGTACGTGTATACATATATATATATATGTTGATTAATTATAAATAAGTATAATAATTAAAAAATTATTTAATTAATATGTAGAAAAATAAAATTTAAATTTAAATAAAAATTTTGTTGCATAGCATTTTTTGGCTGCGTAAATTTTGATGGATTGTTGAGAGGATGAAAGATGTGAACCAAAGTTACCAAACGTGGCCAATAATTACTATTATTTTACGAGCGTAAACATATACTTCGACATCATTTAACAAATCAGATATCCATAAAACAAATTATGGTTGTCTTACACTATCAATTTGTGTATATCAAGTCAATATGTGATTATTTTGTGAAAGAAAATAATTTACGGAGAGTGGAGAGTGGGGGATCACCATCCGCCGTCGCCTCTGCATTTTCAGATAAAAACAAAAAATGAGGCCGCGAGTCCCAGACTCACAGGCGAAGACCGTCCGTCCAACTGGAATCCCCGAAGCTGACGGAGCAGGAGTTCTAGCTTCTTCCATACGTTCCTTCCCCCATCCAGAACCTTCCCTCCCCCCATTCTCCGCCGTCCGATCGCAACTACCGTACACGCGTCCCAACATATTACAGTAACTTGCCTCCGTTTCACGGCCTATATAATCCCCGCCCCACTTCCCCTCTTCTTACTCCATCACCTGTAAAGACAAAATACAAGCCTTGCCAGTCCCGTTGTGTTTTTTATTTCCATCAGTAGAAACGAGGAAATAAAAACACCCTTGAGATTCATTTTCATTTTGTATTTCTCCTTTTTGCGTTGGTTATCTGCCATGGCTCCTGAACTTGTTTCTGCTGGTGTTAAAGCGGCTGACTTCGCCACACCGGCTGTTCGGCCTAGCAGGGCCTACGTTACCTTCTTGGCGGGCAACGGGGATTATGTTAAAGGCGTCGTGGGGCTCGCCAAGGGCCTGCGGAAGGTAAATTCCGCCTACCCTCTTGTGGTGGCGGTGCTGCCTGACGTGCCGGCAGACCACCGCCGCATATTGGAAGAGCAGGGGTGCATCGTTAGAGAGATCGAGCCCGTGTGCCCACCGGAGAACCAGACGCAGTTTGCCATGGCATATTACGTCATCAATTACTCCAAGCTCCGTATCTGGGAGGTACGTGCGTAGATTTAGTGTGAGTTTTACACGGGTGATTTTTATGTGCGTACATATTTATTTGCATGAGCCCGAGGAAATGGAAGGAAAGGGTCCAGTCGCAATCCAATCATTGGCAAAGGTTCCATCACGCTGTCACATTTGCATTTATTGGAATATTGACAAAGCATGTTGTCATGGGTGCTTTTTCTTTTCTCTTTTTCTTTGTTATTAACTTTTTCCTGATTGTAACCTCGAAATGTAGTCCTAGATCTCAGACGAATCCAATCAAAGAAACGGATGATAATTACGATTCATTTTAATTCTGTGTTGATTTGTCTCCTGTGTAAAGGATTGAAATTTTTGGTTTGTATCGCTATTTATGACTTCAGTTAGTGGAGTACAGCAAGATGATCTACTTAGACGGGGACATCCAAGTCTTCGACAGCATCGATCATCTGTTTGAATTGGAGGACGGGCATTTCTACGCGGTGATGGATTGTTTTTGCGAGAAAACATGGAGCCACACCCCGCAATACCAACTTGGCTACTGCCAGCAGTGCCCAGAGAAGGTGAAGTGGCCCGCGGAATTGGGCCAGCCACCTGCTCTGTACTTCAATGCTGGCATGTTTGTGTTTGAACCCGCCATATCCACCTATGAGAGTCTCCTGAGAACTCTCAGACTCACCCCAACCACTCCTTTTGCGGAGCAGGTAAAGTTACATAATACATGCCTGATACGAGAGATTGGAGTTGCTATTTAATTTTGTGGGTCATCTCAATAAACAGATGACTAATTCGGCCCTTAATTTATGGCAGGATTTCTTGAACATGTTCTTTAGGGACTCGTACAAGCCGATTCCAAATGCGTACAATTTAGTTCTGGCAATGTTATGGCGTCATCCAGAAAACGTTGAGCTTGACAAAGTGAAAGCCGTTCACTATTGCGCGGCGGTGAGTTGAGAGCTTTTTTCTGTTGTTTGCTGCAGTGCTCAGCTTCGGACTGAACTGAAATGTGTGGATGAATGTACAGGGTTCGAAGCCTTGGAGGTACACTGGGAAGGAAGAGAACATGCAAAGAGAAGACATAAAAATGCTGGTCAACAAGTGGTGGTACATTTACAATGACGACTCGTTGGACTACAAGAAAGCCACGGTGCAGAACGACGGAGCTGCGGAGGCCGGAGCATTGCTGCCTCTGATTGCGGCAGCAATAACGGAGGCCAACGCCCCCGCTGCGAAGTACGTAACAGCCCCTTCTGCCGCTTAAAGCCAATGCAGCCGTTGCCAGTGCCGCCGGGTGGGGACGCATGTTGAAGGAAAACCGTTCAGGAATGTCAAAAACAGATGGTGGCACCAGTCTTACCGTTTCTCACTGTTCGTTCTCCCTTGGAAAGGGACATTGGAGTGGCTAAATCTTGTTCGTGGTTGGGGTCTTTGTCTTACTTGGCTTGGTTCTACGTGTGTGTATAAACCTAGTGTAATTGGAAAATGAAGCCAGCTGCTTGCTATCGTTTTACGATTTTGTGTATTTCTTGTTTTGGTTTTGCGTGAAAACAGAAAATGCGTTCTCATGTTTGTTTTGTGTGTGTCGTTTTTGAATTTCCACTGTATGGGCACTGCTCTCGTCTAGGTAAAAGTGATGACCTGCTCTAAGGTCTTTATGGAATTTAACACAGTGTCTGAATCCTTGTAAGTAATGATGTCAAAACTCCAAGCAAGGACATCATTCAACGCCGCTTGTCATCCGTCATTTAAATTAAAAAATTTACCAATTCTAAAACTATTGATTCAATCCATCATTAAATTGAAAAAGTTATCAATCCAAAAATTAGTGGTGGTTCAAATGCAATATTTATATTGTAAATATTTATTAATATATTAAAAATATATAAACTAGTGAATATTAAGAAAAATATTTGAATTTAATTTTAAGCATGTTAAATTATTATTAATAGTTAAATTTGTTGCATTAATATAAAAAACAAACATACCACAAGAAAGAATTTAAGGAAATGAAATGTAAGAAAGAATTATAAATAAGAACCACAAGAAATTCTATTGAAACGAACAGAACTGAAAATAAGCGTCAAACGCCTTGGTAATTCACTCCATTTCCCACACCCCAGCAAAATCAGCGCCTTATTAATCAGGCAATACAACCGCAATTGCGCCAAGAGCGGCGGCGCGGCGCCCTACGAAGTGATCCCAGAGATGGCGGCGAGCCAGGGATTAGAAGAAGGTGGGGAATTTGTTTACCGGATCAGCACCGCTGAGGAGTGGGAGGAGCTGCTGAGAAGCGGCGCTACTTTTGGTGGAGATCTAGACAAATCAACTGCTTGTTTCCACCTTAGCAAGCTCGATCAGGTTCTTCTCCCTCTTGTTCTACTGTCCTCTTTCTTCCCCGCACGCATGCCATTTATATATTAATTGATTATTTCAGACATATACATCAGTGCAAATTAACCTTGACTGGGAGATTTTTCTAGTGGTACTTCTAAATTGGATAACTTTTCTATTACCATTGGCCACGCTTGAAGCTTTTTGCGCTTTTAATGAAAATCATGAATTTGTGATATTAGGTTCCTGGCTGTGTCTAAATTGCTGATTCAGGACCCCAGGAATAATCACGTCGTGCTATGCAAGTTTTCCATAGTTTTGTGTAATTAGTCACTCTCCATTTTTCCCTTCCTTCTTACATTCTTACTTATATTGAACTGGTGGATTTATACTCATAAATCGTACAGCAAATATGCACTAGTTGAATCAATGCTATGAGAATTGGAAATATTGGATCCAAATGCATTGATCTGGGCATCTAGAACTAATTGGTCCTCTGAATGTATCACGGTAGCATTAGCAAGAAGGAACTTTTGTGCTTCCAATGTACCTGAATTTTACTACTGTAATTCACATGTATTGGTTGCGCAGAAGTATTTTCAAATAAAGCATGTGGAATTTTGGGATGTTCTGTCAAATAGAAATGAGCAGTTTCTTCTTTAATTTGAACCCTGAAATTTTTGGTGCTAAATGTGGAAAAAAACACCGTTGTGTTTTAAAAGTACAGTGCTGACTGCTGAAACAACTAATCCAAATAACATCTGGCATGAAAATAACTATCATTGAAGTTGAACCCACAATTTCTTCATTTTTTTCCATTACCTCTTTCAAGTTTTAACTGCTGCACTAGGATCTGCTCATAACTTTCTGTTACTTGATTTCAGAATTAAATGCATGGAAGTATTCTAAATTAAAGAAGTATTCTAAATTAAAGCAAAAACTTGCTTCCGTATTCTAACCTTATGATAACTTTCACAATCATTTGACTTATGACCGATATATTCATTCCATCTCCTCCCCCCCCCCCCCCCCCCCAACCCTAAATTTCAAAGCTTGAAATTAACTTTGCAACTTGTTTCATCTATTTCACTGCAGGTCCAATCAACTTTGCAAAATTTTTTCTTGGAGGTCAAGGCTGATCTATACCTACTCCAAATTGATGCTAAAAAGGTATTTCGGCTGTGCACGTTTAATTGGCCACATATGTGAAATGGTTGATAGTGCTGTGTTAGATTTTGTTGCCAAAGTAGTTCTGTTTAGATAACAGAAATCAGTTGTTACAGCTTGGAGATGGGTTGATTTATGAAGCTGTGGACGACTCCAGTATATTTCCTCATTTTTATGGTCCATCTCGGAGTTTTTGCCCTCTTCCACTGGATGCTGTCACGAAAGCAGAGAAGCTGACCTTCTCGGATGGCAAATTCATGTGCAGCTTGCTGAATTAGACTGAGTTCTAGTATTGTCATGATAAGCATGGATTTTACGTTTCCAGTTGTATTGGTTCTGTATTATGTTTTCTTAACTCATGTTCCATTGTGTAATTTAAAAATGACAATGAGAAAGCAAGATTTTCAGTGTGATTTGATCCAAAATGTCTCCACTTACTCGTTAGTAAGATCGATGGGATTGGGACACAGGCATTGATCAGCCCATGTAAGAGAATTCACCACATAATGGCACCCATTTTAGTGGACGGTGGCCACATTTCCAAGATCACCACAGATTAATTAGTGAATGAATATCTATCCATAGTAAGCTGTGTGAGAGCTATATATTAAGCGGTGCTGATGAATGTTTATTGTGCTGAGGTTTCTTCCTCACATCAAAATCTTACATATCCGAATTGGCTTTTCGCTTTCTTTCCTCACGTTTCCTGTTCTTGTTTTTTGTCTCCCTTTTGTTGCTTCTCAGTGCAACAGAAACCGGTGATTTTCAACTTTGGCGACTCTAACTCTGACACTGGTGGATACGCAGCTGCCATGGGATTCAACTTTGGATATCCAGATGGGCGCACCTTCTTCCATCAACCAACCGGCCGACTACGTGATGGACGTTTGATCATCGATTTTCTCTGTAAACTACAAAAACTCAATCTTCATATTCTTTTAGTTATTGACAGAGAGAACTTTGGGACAATCTGCGGGTGAAATGTACTGAGAAAACGAGTTTTATGCCTTCCTGCCACTGATTATTGAAGATTGCATGTCACAAATTGAGTTTGTTTTAGCACAAGCATGCACGCCCAAGTTTAGAGCTAGTTGTGACTATATATTATTTCTCTGATAAATTTGCAATCGACGTATCTGTGTGGCCCCCCGCTCTTTCATTCCCTTTTCTGGGGTCAGAGGTGACGCACAAGTTGCATTTGTATGCATGCACATCTTGCAAAGTCGCCCTTAGATTAGGCTGATTTTCATGGTTCTTGTACTATTTTCTTCAGGAACTTGAAAGAAATGTTAATATTGTGGTCAAAAGTACACCACCATGGTGGTCCGTGTCTCGTGAACGACCATCGTCTTAATATATACCATTTAAGCAAGTCTCATGATTGAGTCACATATGGCCGAAGTACCCTGTTTATGCAACGTTTAGTTTTCCGTCGTCAACATTTAGAATATTAAAGGGTAAAAATATAAGATCAAGTTTACTACTTGCCTCTTAATTCGCAGGTGAGAATCTGAAGACCAAATATTTGACTCCTTATTTGGAATCGCAGGAACCCAATTTCATAAATGGAGTTAATTTTGCAATAAGCGGCTCAACCACTCTTCCCAGATATGTTCCTTTCAGTTTGAACGTTCAAGTTCTTCAATTCAAACGCTTTCAAAACCGCTCTCTAGACTTCCAATCTAAGGGTATTTATTACAAACCTACCTAGCTAGTTATCAAGTTTGGAATGAACTCTCTCTCTCTCTCTCTCTCAGTCAAATGGTTTGACGCATACAACGTGGGATCAGGTTTCAAAAACTTGATTGGGGAAGAGGGTTTCAGAAACGCACTCTGCACGATTGACATAGGGCAAAACGATCTGTCGGGTGCCTTTAACTCCCTTTCGTACGCTCAAGTTATTGAAAAGATCCCTTCTTTCATTGCTGAAATAAGGGACGCTATGTGGGTAAGCTCACTGTGCCTGTAATACATGTTTTAAGGTCAGGCCTCTGTCTGATCATTGGGTCTTTTTGTGATTTATGTATTCCAGGCTGGTTGGGGGGAAGAATTTTTGGGTACATAACACGGGACCATTGGGTTGTTTACCTGAAAAACTGGCCACGAGAAAAACCAGTGCTTCCGAATTTGATCAGTATGGATGCATTAAGTCTTTGAATGAAGGTGCAAAGGAATTTAACACCCAGCTGGATGCTCCTTGTCAAGATCAACGGTCGCAGATGAGGAACTCCACTATTGTCTACGTGGACGTGTACTCCGTCAAGTACGACCTCATTGCAAATTCTGCCTCTCACGGTGAATCTTTGAAATAGAAAATCTTCTTATAAGTTGCATGATGAGACGCATAGTTACCATGCAATTTTGATATATAATTATATTGTCTTAATGGCGTTAATGGCGTGTTGTGGGTACGGCGGAGCGCCCTACAACTATAATGCCAGCGTTAAATGTCGGGACACAGGATACGACCTGTGCGAGCACGGCTCTCCTTACATAAGCTGGGATGGAGTTCATTACACAGAGGCCGCCGCCGCCATCGTTGCCTCTACGATGCTCTCTGCCAACTATTCCACGCCTCCTCTTCCCTTTAACTTCTTCTGTAACGATGCTTGATTTAAACAAAACAAAACAATTTAATGTGTGGTCACCAACTTAATTAATGTTCAATAAAACTTCCCATATTTTTTATGGGTACAGATGACCTGTGCATTTTTAGTGGGACAACAAGAACAACCCGTGAGACAGGGTTTATCTTTCTTTATAAAAACAGTAAGCAAGCAATAATCCTACAAACTTCAACTGATTATTGATAGGATGAGCATAACAACTGATGGACTAAAATCCAATATTCCTACCCGCATTAGCTCATACTGTATATATTATTATCAGAAGATGGATGTATTCGTTCACCGCATGATTTCATTGCTAAATACGTAGTGCCAGAAATGTCGGCGCCATATTTCTCTGTAGTTTCTGTGGATTGACACGCACGAATCTCTAACATGTCTGTCTGACTAGTGCCATTGACTAGGCCGGGCATCTGCTCATCGAAAGCAAACAGCGTCTGCAGGCTGCAGCTTCGTTGTTTGTTTGGATACGGTGAATGTTTTTATCTTTCAGGTAACAGCCCAGACTTATACAATAATCATGCTTGCTCAACTCTTCACAAATTGAATCTTAATGGGCCATGATTTTCACTTTTGCCGATTCAATGTCTTAGGTGTGGATTTGTAACCTCCACAAGTTGGGCTGTTCTCAAACAATTTCGCCCATATTTTGGAAAACAATTAATGTTGATGGGCCGTAGTACTCTGCTCGTGCGCTCGAAGACAACATGGAGCTACTAACAATATTTTGCTTGAATTTTTATATATAAATATCAACTAGTAGGTTCGCATGGAGGAAAAAAATGATAAATGGATAAATAAATTCTGGGCATTAGTATTCGTGCCACTGTTTGCGCCTGTAATCTAAGAACGTATTGTAGTTAGGAGATGAACCCCAATAATGTCCATGATCATCATGAGTTGGGAGTCCCAAGAATTAACCGTGCAGAATACGATGCCGAATCGCGATTGATCAAAATGCAGCACGTCCAAATCAATGGCTGAGATCCAAAATGAAGTACCCAACATTGACCAACACGTGGCTTTTGTCATAACCTCAAATTTCTCAATAATGTTGCTCCTAAAGAGCTTTGGTGCTAGACAAAATCATTTTGGTACTGCTCTAAAAAGGAGATGAAAAGAATTAAAACACACAACAGCTAGCATTATGCATGAACAGAACTGGAAAACATAAACCAAGCGTCGCCACTGTTATCTTGGAAAAAATAGGGAAAAAGGGAAGATTCCATTTAATATTGGTCACAACTTTAATTATTTATAATTTTGTTCGTATGTTTTACCATTTCAGTGACATGGGCATTATTAGTGTGAGTTAAAGTTTTCCCCATCATGTGTCATGACAACATTGAAAGCAGACAGCAATATCGAATGCGTCCAAATCTTAGGTTTCTTTGAATTAAAATAAACTTAAAACAAAAAGAAAAGGGTTGGAAAAGATGATTTCAATAATGCCGTGCACCGGTTATTTGCAGTGCATGCTACCTCGCAAACTTGAATAGTTTAGAGCCAATTATTGCCATTATTACATTACACATGATTTCTTCACTTTGAAGAAAAAGGGCCATAAAATACAAATATAAAATCGATCAATTAAGGAAGATGGGAAAACGTTTGCTGCACTGACAAGCAGAAGATTCATGCATATGATAGTAGCCTAATGCTAATGAAATGTTTCAGAAGAAATTGTGCGAATGTACCTCGAAAGCTTTTAGTTGGCCAACAGTCTTGAATCAAGAGAGATTCCCTTGTCCCTAGTTGTCCACCATTTTCGAACCTTGGGGGATGTGATAAAAAAGTTTACTGCAATCTCTTCTATTTGAACATATTTTTATTCCCCTTTTCCACCTCCATTGATCTGCCAACCTCGTGTTAAACTGGTTGAATGACTAAGCAGCCTTTTTATTGATTAAATTAAAAAGCATTGTTGATCAAGCTAAAAAGGGAACACTGATTGTTCTTTTTTATTTTAAAGTCTTGAAAGACTCTCAGCTGTTAAAAGACCCATTCTTATTTGTTTTTCCAGCTTTTGTCTATGGAAGTTTTTCCAGTATTGGCATTTTGACGATCAGCTAGGCCAAGTTCGTATATACTTTTTTCGCTATTCATGAGGAACTCGCTCATGTGATCTCGACACTTTGAGTTTATTTATTTAACCAGTTCTTTGAACTTTTTCACTCCCAAAAAGTCAATAATCAAATTGTTTTAAGTAACTCATGCATGTGTCCTTATATTAATGACATTTAATGGGCTGATTGATGTGGATGGAAACACTTTTTAACGAGACGATTGGAACTAATCAAAGTTCATTTATCAACCTTCATAAAAAAAAAACACATTCGAAAGATACTAACATATTTTAAAGTTGATTATCAGTAAATGATATCTGTAGTTTTGGAAATTGGAATGAAAAGTAGGCGTCATATGCATAGGACTGAAAAAACATTTATTACATTTTTTTAACAGAATAAAATCATTGGTTAAATTGGACCGATCGTACCTATTTAAACGGAATTCACCATTCATCCGGTTTTTGGTTCACAAACATAAATGAGAAGGGGTTTCATATTGTCCTTTTATTATGGGAATTCATTCGTGTGTGGTAAACTTTTCAATATCTATTTTTCTACCCATAGAAACATGTTGTTACTTTATTACGTAAGAACATTGAAATAATAAAGTTGCTTCTATTCTAATTGCCATAGAACTAATGGTGGTTGCAAAGAGAGCTTGTATCGGGACACATCTTTGATCCTCATTTCCTGATATGTTTCAAGACAGAATCATCACTTTCAATCATCATGTGGAGAGTGGAAACATAGATAGATTTTACTGCCACTTCCATACACACTTCAACCGACACATGCAGCAAACTAACGTGTATCCTTGCTTTATACACAACAAATTAAAAGTCTTAATTAGCTAATAAATGAATAACATAAAAATTGAGTATCTTAGAGAAGGTGCAAGTAAACATGCACATTATTCTACAACACGCCAATCGTCTTATTCTAAAGACTCCAAAGAGTTTGGGGCACCAATCATTTAGCCAATTTATAAAAATTCAAAACCTTGGCAAGCTGGAGTTGAGCGCGATCTCATACACACACATTTCAAATTAAATAAATAAAAAATTCATTTATCAACATAATATAATTTAATTGTAATTTATGATACATAATATATAAACGGTTGAACTTAATTATTTAAACTTTGGCATAAATATATAACTTTATGTCATGATTTTTTGTTAAAATACAAATACAAAAATCAATATCATATCTCTTTAATATAATATACGTGTGAATGTGTGTGACAATCATAAATAACCTTGATATATATATATATAATATTCAAAATAAGTTAGCATGACATTAAAAAATGAAAATTAATGGCCCCAATTCAAATTTGAAAAGAAAATATGAAGACTTGATTGACATTGCTTAATTAACTGCGCCAATTTGAGCATAACCTGCAATATATTAAAAGAATAAAGGTATTTATTATAAGTGTAAATTAATTGTGAATGATAGTTTTGAAAAATAATTAAAAGACTAAGGAACAATTTAGCAATAATATAGATTATCAACAACTAACTTATGTTCATTATTGTGCTTGTTACGTTTACCCTTAATGATTACCTTTCACTCATTTATTATACTTTATTCAATTTTTTTAAATCTCAACATGCATTGCCATTTTTTTAAGATTTTTCTTTCCAATACACAAGCACATGGATGAATGCAGTGTGTGTGTGTGTGTGTGTGTATAAAATTTTTAAACTGTATTAGAAAATAAAATATGATGAGATAATTTTATTATTATCATTATGATTGAAATTTGGTTAAATAAATCTTATATTTATCATGAAATTTTTTATAAATTTTTATTATATTGAAAAATAATTTTGCATACAGATTAAAGAAGGAGGAGGTTGCCAGTGCCACGAGGCCGTCTATTAATTCTTTCTTTCTATCTAACTTGTAAATAAAAATTAATGGCACGCATTGGCATTCACATGAAAACCCACGTCTTTTATTTTCAATAGATATATCTCCAGGTACAAATAATAAATAATAATAATAATACTATGTTGTCATACGACGCCTTTAGACTGTGCTTGATTACCGGCGGCATCTATTTTTGCGGGCAGCCTACCTTCATTAGTATTTTCATCGGAACTTCACAAACTCTCTCTGTCATTTAAAAAAATGCGTTGTTAATGGTTCCCTGCCTACTGCTGAAAGTTTCACTCTATCTGAATGTGTATTCTCAGCATTTTTCTCGAGGGGGAAAAGGGAACACTAAACAGAGAAGGATAATTCCGTAGAATGATTTCGCCAGCGGTGGCAAGACATTCCTAGGGGAAAAAATAAAGAGTGGCAAGATATCTAATTATATGTATTTCGAAAAAATTAGAAGCAGAACAGTGGAGTGGACTCGGCGAAATGGGACGGACAATGTATTATTAGTCCAACAACCTTGATCAACAGGGGCTCTGCTAATCCATCCGTTTGCTCGCTGGCGCCAATTACCCTTCTGCATTAAAAATCTTGACCCAGTGAGTACAGTACAAATTGGAGAAACCTTAAGGAGGAGATCCGGCCATTACAGACACTGATTGTTTATTGACCGCAAAAATCAAAAGCCAGCTTGTCCTGAACTGTACTCCCCTTTCTCCTTCAATACGAGCTTGTGTATCATGATCGATGCAGAATTAATAATCATTTGACCCTAGCTGCTAGCTGTAGTCGCATGGCGCATCGTGCTACAACACTGTAGAGTCCCCCTTGACCCGCATTTACCTCTCCCCCACACATTCACTCTTTCTTCAACCATCGCTGGAGGAAGAACTGCTCTTCTATATATTTGGCTCTTCCTCGCTTTCTTTTGTGGGTGAACTACGTTGCATTTTCTCGCGATTCACTGGGCACCTTTGTAACCTGCTCCTTTTCAAAAAAATCTTTCAATCCAACTTTTTTTGTTCATCGGAATCTTCCCGTATTCTAACTGGGTTTGGGTTCGGAGTGCCAAGACTTGTTCTTGGGTGTACCTTCTGAAGAAAAAAAAGGGGAGGATTCGTGTACCAAATTTGATGTAAGTTCTTGGTCAAAGTGTTTTCACCATACTCCAGCATTTCATTGGCAATGCAGTTTCACAGTGCAATAGTCCAAGGATTGCCCTAGTCGATTTTCCTTCGAGCGACGTACTGGAGTTGAATACTTCCCAGTTCTGAACAAGGCATCATTGAGTTGTCAATATATGGAAGAAGCATTCGTTCCATTCCGTGGGATTAAGGATGACATTCAAAGGCGGCTTCTCTGCTACAAGCAAGACTGGACGGGTGGATTCAGGGCTAGCTTCAGGTATGCGCTCAGTCTCTTGTGTTCTAACCGAAAAGTTCCTCAAAAGGGTCAATCATTTCCACTACTCAATTTGCTTTCGATTTTGCGCACGCGTATAATTACGCGCTTTCCAGTTGTTTATCACATTAAGTTTCGGTTCAATCTTGGATAGCAAATATTCCTTTCGGTGTAATAGTGTCCCATTAATTTCAGGATATTGGCACCTACCACGTACATATTTTTTGCGTCAGCTATTCCAGTGATATCTTTTGGAGAACAACTGGAGAGGAATACAGGTAACGAAATAGATGCTTAGGTTTCTGTTCCTTTATCATCAGTAAGTTTTGACATTTTAGTTGTTTATCAGATATATGAATTCATGAGAATTGTTGCTCATCAACAAATGCTTATTTGTATTACACAACATCACCGCTGAGAATTATACACGAGTTGTTTACTCTGCTACAAGAAATGGTGCGTAATGATATAAAAGACGAGATCTTATCATGGTGTTGCAGGACTACTCTTGATGAGTGTTTCTAGAATTTAATAGGTTAACATCAAACCTAAATATTGCAGAAGGGGTTTTAACTGCCGTTCAGACATTAGCATCCACTGCAATCTGTGGAATTATACACTCAATCATTGGAGGGCAACCGTTGCTAATTCTGGGAGTTGCTGAGCCTACTGTCATAATGTACACCTTCATGTTCGACTTTGCTAAACAAAGGCCGGATTTGGGTCATGAAATGTTTCTTGCATGGACGGGATGGTGAGCATAACGTTTAGTATGGAGTGTTTTCTGCGTATTTGATTTGTCAAATCATTTGCTAAATGTTTGTTTTATCAAAAAAATTCAGGGTATGCGTTTGGACTGCAGCTCTCTTGTTCTTGTTGGCTATTTTAGGAGCCTGCTCTCTTATCAATAGGTTTACCCGTGTTGCTGGAGAATTGTTCGGAATGCTCATTGCAATGCTCTTTATGCAGCAAGCTATCAAAGTAACGAAACTCCTTGCTTTTGTTTGTCTTGCTACCTCTACTTCTATTATGATTGCAAGCAGATGAATTTCCTAACCACAGCACAAGCTAAATCTCGTCACCATGTTGACAGTTTTTGTTTCAGTTTCTAAATGTTGTTCACTTCCAAAGCATTTGACCGGTTCATTTTAACTCTCTACTTCTCTGATGGTTCATAATCAGGGGCTTGTGGAAGAGTTCCACATACCAAAAAGGGAAGATTCTAGCCTGACCAAGTTTATGCCTTCATGGCGGTTTGCAAATGGCATGTTTGCTTTGGTTCTGTCATTTGGTCTACTGTTAACAGCATTGAGAAGCCGAAAAGCAAGGTCGTGGCGCTATGGATCTGGTGAGTATTGTCTTAGAAACAAGTTCGCAACAGAGTCCATAAAAATTGTAATATGATGATCTTTATATGGGGTCTCCATACAGGTTGGCTTAGGAGTCTTATAGCTGATTACGGGGTGCCACTAATGTTACTGGTATGGACAGCCATATCCTACATACCAGCAAGAACTGTGCCACAAGGGATACCAAGACGTCTCTTCAGCCCAAATCCGTGGTCTCCTGGTGCCTACAAGAACTGGACAGTGATCAAGGCAAGCATGTTTGTTAAATTTATGAAATTGTTGATTTATTTTCCTGTACAAGTTGATAATTTGTGGTGAATTTTGCAGGATATGCTAAACATGCCCATTCTCTACATACTTGGAGCTTTTATTCCAGCAACAATGATTGCAGTACTCTACTATTTTGATCACAGCGTCGCATCTCAGCTGGCTCAGCAGAAAGAATTCAATTTGAGAAAACCACCTTCATTCCATTATGATCTACTGCTTCTTGGGTTTCTTGTATGCAGAATTCATCGTGCTTCTTGATCTTTTGCTTCTACAGTCTACTTAGTGTACCTATTTTGGATCTGAGATTCTTTGTTTTTGTTGTCAGACGTTAATGTGTGGTCTTATTGGCATTCCTCCATCAAATGGTGTAATACCACAGTCGCCAATGCATACAAAAAGTCTGGCAACTCTCAAACACCAGGTGATTTTCCTTCCCCCGCTTTCTGTGCTCCTATAAAAGCTTGATTGTGACGGAAGTATCAAGTAAGAGCTAGTGTCCAAAAATAAATGGAAAAAAATAATTAAGTGAAAAAATGATCCTCCTCTTTTCGATTTTTGCAGCCCAAATTTTTTTCTTGTGTTGTTCTTCTGAAGTTTATTTGTTGATTATACAGTTACTCAGGAACCGACTCGTTGCTACTGCACGCAAGAGTATTCAAAAGAACTCAAGCTTGACACAATTGTATGGAAACATGCAAGAAGCATATCAACAAATGCAGACACCTCTCATCCACCAGGACCAATCACATAGAGTATGACCTACTTTGTTGTGTTGCATGAAATAGCAAAATAACTGTTTCATGGACTTTTTGGTTTTTACATTTTGCCCTTCAGTGTTCTTTGAATATATAAAAGAAAAATCAAGATGGCAGTTAAAATAAATAGGAACATACAAACATTGACTCCTTTAGTTACAGATCAACAATTCACTAAAGTAAGCAATATAAAATCACTCATCAGGGTCTGAAGGAGTTGAAAGAATCAACCATTCAGTTAGCCTCAAGTATGGGAAGCTTTGATGCCCCGGTGGATGAGACAGTTTTTGACGTTGACAAGGAGATTGATGATTTACTGCCTGTCGAGGTGAAAGAACAGCGTCTCAGCAACTTGCTGCAAGCCATTATGGTTGGAGGATGCGTTGCTGCAATGCCCATCTTGAGAATGATTCCAACATCTCTCCTCTGGGGATATTTTGCTTTCATGGCCATTGAAAGTTTACCTGGCAACCAGTTCTGGGAAAGGATATTACTGCTCTTCACTGCACCAAGCAGAAGATACAAGTGCGTACTTGAAAAACTTGAACTTGTCAATTTACCAAAGTGGTGTGTTACTAACTCTTAAGACTGGCTGTTTATGCAACGGGCAGGGTTTTGGAGGACTACCATGCCACTTTCGTGGAAACTGTGCCGTTCAAAAGTATTGCAACATTTACAATCTTCCAAACAACATATTTGCTTCTGTGTTTTGGCATTACATGGGTTCCAATAGCAGGAGTCCTGTTCCCTCTTCTGATTATGCTTTTGGTCCCTGTAAGACAATACATGTTGCCTAAGTTTTTCAAAGGGGCTCATCTTCAAGATTTGGATGCGGCAGACTATGAAGAGGCACCAGCAATACCCTTCAACATTCCAGCCGTAAATCGTTTTCCACACTCATGTTCACCATTAAATCATGGAGTTTTTCTGATGCATCAAAGTCCATGTTGCTTACGTTTGAATCTCAAATTCATATTTTCAGGAGGGCGAACTCGGGGGCAGGCTTTCTTTTGCGGAGGGAGGAGAGATTTTAGATGGAATTATCACCAGAAGTCGTGGTGAGATCAAGCATGTGTGCAGTCCAAAGGTGACAAGTTCATCATCGGCAACCCCTGCAGAAGATGTTAAACAACTCCAGAGCCCCCGCTTGTCTGAGAAAGTGTACAGTCCGAGGATCAGTGAACTGAGAGGAGAGAGAACTCCTCGGAGAGGACCTCTCAGTCCAAGGACTGGAGAAATGGGGCCGTCTAATCTGGGGATAAGTCGTTGCAACTCGACTTCAAACTAGTACTGAGAGTCGTACGTACGCCTGTGGCGGGTTTGAGATGTTTTCTAGTGCTTTGTTTTGTTGTGAAAAATGATCATCTCTCCAACTCCCCTCTAATTAAGGGGAGACTTGTATAATTAGCCTTGTTATGAGACTGATCCCCATTGGTAGCATATGGTAAGTCCATTTGCTTCCCTTGTTCTCTTTCTTTCTGTGCATATGATAATCTCTACTAGTAATAAATCCATGTTCGGAAACTCTCTGTTTCTCTTGTGTGATGATCAGCATTTCATCAGACATCAACCTGAGAATATCATGTGACAACTCGTTTTCACCGGACAACTCAAATGAACTGCGGCCATAGTTTTTCTGAGAAGATTCCTGTTACCCTTGGCAAGTTACTTAGTTACGCACTTCAGTAGAAAATATTGGATTTTGGATACAAAAAGAAAGAAAAACAAAGCTAGAAATTTGATTGGAGTAGGAGAATTGAGGGAAAAGCTTTGCATAAAAGAAATCAACGAAACAATACTTAAAACTATTACAATAGTAATGGAAGAAGGGAGCTGAACGGCTGCTCGTTCGTCTCAGCCAAAACTCAATGCAATCTCCTATATATACTACCAAATACTTAGCCTTAAACAAGGTAATAGTCCTACATACCAACAACTATAATTAAGGAAAATTAATGATAGGAAATAAATCAAGCTATAAAGAAAATTGCCCTCTAAACATCAAAGATTATTGTAAGTCTTCGTTCTCTTCATTGCTTGCACATTCTTGCAACCTTTGAATCGCGTCTTCAACCCTAGAACATGTAACTCCTGTATCGGTACACAACCCTATAGGACTTGACTTGTATCAGCAGCACAAGTACTTCTTTTAGTTAGCCTCAAGTTCGTAGCGTTTATGAGCTTAAAGACTGCACGGCGGCCATATATATGACAGGAAGAAGTGTTCAATTACTGAAAATCTTATACGTCAAAGCTATCGTCGGCTAATCCTGACGGCGGCCATTGAGCAGTTGCATTAATACTCCTTTTCACTAGAGTTGCGCAGATTTCATCGTCAGAAACGGACTACTCCTGGTTTGAAGTTGTCGTTTTGTCTGGTCTATCATTCTCTTAGTGGAAGAAGTGGGCAGCGAACATCATCATCATCATCGACGCAGTGGTCTTGGTGAACAGCATACCCATATATAGCATGCATGCAAAGGGGAAAGAAAGAAGCTGCTTTCACGAAACAAAAAGCAGCGGTGAGAATTGAACCTGAGAAGTAGAGAGGGACCTGAACCTACTCGGATAATTGATTGCATGCATGGAGGAGGATGTTGTGGTTTGACAGCATTGACTTTGGGAAGTGGCCGAAAATGCTGAACGTCTCTTTCTATCTTACTTGCAATCGTATTTTTGCGAATGACGCCACAAGACATGAAAGCAAGCCGGTGCCGATTATTTAGGAGAAAAAGACTGGTGGGGTTCATGAATCATAACATCGTCGTCACTCTTTACAACTTCAATGAGATTTCGAGTAGATATATTAGGCCCAATTGCGGTGGACAATAAACGAGGGGAGAAAAAAGACATTCATTCCCAAAATTGAAAGTCAGGGAGGCAGAAGCAATGCCAAGCTACCAAGAGGTGTGGCCAGCAATTCCCAACACTTTATTTTAAAGTAGAAAATCATGAATGTTTGGCTTCTTTAGGTCATCACGAGACCTTGGACTAAAAGCCTGAATCACTGCTTTCGGTTTTTCTTTTTGTGCGATTGGCGTATTACAGCCGCTAATCTGATGTGATAAACTTACCTAACAATATTCCTCCACTTTAAATTTTAAACCACAACTCTGAGCTGACTGATTGATGAACGCGGTTGGTATCGCCCCTTTCTTTCTACTTCATCAGAGCGTTTGTTAGCGTCACAAGTTTGGTGATGTGAATTGTGAGGGGTCATTTGTGTAACCCATATTTACGTCGAAAGCGCAATTAGCATTATGGGGCCATGTCGGGTTTTGCAGTTGTAGGCTGGAGTGCAGATTGGCATGTGGATTTGGTTTGGGTCAGAATTGTATTTCTAGGCTCAATGCAACTGATATGTTTATTGGTTGGTGGTTAATGGTTTGGGAATGTGGGAATGGGAGGTCCGTTAACCATTGAGCTGGACCATGTTTTCAAAGCTCAAAAACGCTGCCCGGTAGCTGATCTCGAATAAAGCACAGCAGTATGAACTATGAAGTTAAAAGCAAATTATTACTGGGTGGATACCAAAAACGCGTGGCGTAGTTACGTTGTGGCTCATCTGCAGAGCTTCAGCGCCCGCCGCTTTGTAGTTGTTATGTCGCCGTCCTCCGTCCTAAGAACGGACTACCACTTCCATCCTAATTCTGCAATCTCTCCCCCCTGCTTATTCTTTGCCAACGATATTTGGAGTGTCCCCCAAGCTAAAGGCTGAAAAGCATGGGACAATCTATCCACTTTAGTTTACATGGCAATAGTTACACAAAAATTGGGCACCACCTTCATACATGAATCCAACACATTATCTATTACTATAAATCTAACGCCATTGACCAGAAATTTCAGCGGATAGTTTGGCTGCTGCACAACGTTTCCGCGGCATGGGTCCCCCCACCCCTGGCCCTGCATCCCAAACATTTTACTAGAGATTGGGAAGGAGGAGAGGAGGGCTCAAAACTGTTCTGATTCTCTCCCAACTAAACGTTTTTGTATCAGAAAACCTGAGAACAAAGACAATCATCCATCATTCACACCGCCCTCCCCGTTAAACTACCCGCTTCGCTTGATGGACACACAATTATTTCAAGACGGGCACGCATCTGGACAGTCCCAAGTTTCAGGTTCGCATGAACTTCTTGTCGATGAGGTGCGGGTTCACACTACTCACCAACATTGTGGTTCGTGGTAGGGACGCTACCACCATCCCCACCAACTCTTGCTCCCTCTTCTTAAATTCTTAATATATCTTGTTCTAAATTTCTCTCTCCCCTGTCCACAACTCGGTAACGAATGTGACCACAAAACTAAACACCACCTCTCGATCAAATGCTCCAGCATCTTTGTATTCTATTGTCGTCTTTTTTCATAGATTGTGGGATATGCATCATAGAAAAGCCTCCCAATGGACCGTTTGAATTGAACATACATGCAGCCCAGGATTTGCAGAGTTACAGAAATCCCCTATTTCTCACAAAGCAACCCGCTACAAGGTGTTTCCAGTACATTACTTGCTTCAAAGTTCAAATTCAACAGTTTAGTCACGGATAAAGAATGGGTGGAACTTGCAGTAAAAAAAACAACCTACGAAAGGAGATCATTTCGAAAAGGGCACAAACAAATTTCATTTCTCAGTAGAAAATCTCAGAGGTTAGGCCACAAAGCATATCACAGTCCAAGGAACGCACACTGCTTTCTAGCATGCTCTGGAATCAGCTTTCCAAGAAACTCTGCCGGTACGCCCTTGAGCTCTAATCAATCAAAGCAGAAGGAAAATTTCAAAAAATAATGTTTGTGGTGAATTGGACTTGAAAAGATAATTCGTGGTAACACAGAAGAAGCATTTGACAAGAACTCACCATATGGCTTAAAGTTGAACAAAGGTGGAACAAACCGTCCATTTGGTAACCGAACATTTGGATCACGCAACTCATCAAAGAAAGGATGGATCAATGCCTCCATCTGCATCACAAATGAGCAACCACAACCGATAATCATCAGAATCGATCACAACAAAATAATCATGTTAACGCCACAGTTACATAAAAATTGATTAACCAAAATGCTATCTATAAAACCTATTTTATCTACAAGTAATATGTACATGACAAGGTCAATCAACTTAAGTAAAGGAGGGAAACAGATGCATTTAAATGCAGAAAAGGTAAAGGAGAGACTCTTTTTTAAAGAACTTTAACAACCAATTGTCCACCTGGCCATTTGATAGAGCAAGAAAACTGCACAATCTAGCCAGCACCCAGAAACGACTATAAAGAAACATTCAAACCCTAGGTTTTCAATGAAAAGTCAGTAAAGCAACTTGAAGTTTAAATATATTGTCTTCTAGGAATGTGGATGAAAGTAAAAAGCAATGCTTTTTGTACAAGAAAAAAGTATTTTTACTATACTCACCGCAGTGCTTCGCAGATTTGGAGAATACTGTAGCAGCCTAGAAACAAGATCAACAGCTTCTGGTGGCATGCGCTTGTTAAATATCTAAAAATAAAAGGCGAGTCAAGTCACACACGACACAGAAGAACAATCAATGTGTCATTACCTTGTGCCATGGGTGAGCTTTTATTTGGGGGAATTTGAACTCAGTGTAATTCGGATTCATACATTTGATCTCCTCCCTTGTTGGAGTACCCAAAACCTACATGCAAACAAACATGTCTAAAGCGATTATCCATCGGCTTACATAATAAACATGCCACAAGGGACCATTAAGTGCCACATGAATGTGATATATAAAATCCATATCTACATTTTTTCATATAAAAGTATGTATCATTTCAAGTGTTTTTGGCCAATTGTAAAAGTATATTTATGTCCTTAATTAAATATTCATATTTATTAAAAATAAGATTAGTTAAGGAAAAACAAAATTCTATTTAAAATATAAATCTTTTTAGTAGTTGATTTAAAATATAAATCCTTTAGTAGTTGAATACCAATAGGATTCTAATTTATCTAAATTTCTTGTATTGTAATTTATAAATTAATTCAAATAAAAAATTAACAGAATTCTAAATTATCTAGCTACTTGTATAGTTATTAAAATTATTAATTATCTATATTACACATTAAGTGCTTAATTATTTTTTCGATTAATCATAATTAATTTGTTAGAGGACATTAACCTACAACCATATCACTTAACAAATCAAAAATAAAATGATGAGTTAAAATTAAAAACATAAATTTCAACCAAATAAAATTATAGAAGATAAAATAAGTAGCAACACAAATAATATTAGTAATAGTTAAGATTTCAAATATATAAATAAATAAATTATTATCATAACCAACTATTGTTATGAAATAAATAATATGTTATAAACTACTTTAAACATGCAAAATTTGAATGCAAATTTAACAAAATATATGATATTTATTTGATATATGATATTAATTTCATTTTAAATTTTAATTATGCGCAATATAATAATAATAATAATATAGGAGTAGAATAACAATTATTAAGATATGACACATTTTATTGTAAGGAATATACTATTTGTTTGAAAATTTACAAAAAAATTCATCTGAATATAATAACGTGGTAATAAATATATAGTATGAGAAATAAAATATGTTAAAAAAGAAAAATTTATAAATATAAAAATGCATATACATGCAAAAAAGTCGTCAAAAATAGTCAAATTTAATACATAAGTAATTCATTTTAATATACATTATAAATATGCTCTAATTAGCAATGTACAAATATATAAAATATAACACAATAAAATTAATTTTAGAAAATTACAACCTTAAAAATTCACATTAAAATATTAAACATATTACAGAACAATGTTTAATAATAAATTTACATGAGTATGTTTATGGCAAGTCATATTATAATTGCATACCGATTTTCTAAATATCAAATATGAAAAATCAAAAATAAATTAATCTGCTGAAATATATAAATAAATAAATAAATATACTACATAAAAATAATGATCTATGTTATAAATACAAATATTCATATACAATCATAAAAATAAATTTCAATCAAATAAAATTATAGCAGATAAAACAAGTAGCAATATAAGTAATGTTACAATTTAAGATTTTAGATAAATAAATAAATACATTATTATCATATACAACTATTGTTATGAAATAAGTAATACGTTGTAAACTATTTTATATGTGCAGAATTTGACTATAGGTTTAATTACATATATGAAATTTATTTAACATGACCTAATTTTATTTGAAAGTTCAATTATTTTTAATATAATACTATAAAGGCAAAACAACAATTACTAAGATATGAAATATTTTATTGTATGAATAAAGTATACTATTTGTTTGAAAATTTACATACATATTCATTTGAATATAATATTATGCAATACATTTAAAAATAGAAAATAATTTAAAGCATGATTTTGTAATGCACTAAAATCTAATGAAGAAATTTATATGATAAATCAATGTATAATATTAATATGTATAACTTTTGAAGACATAATTTTGTCACAATATTGTAATAAACATATATGCGCACACACACACACACTTATTTGTTTGTTTTTGAAATATTTTCTTTTGAATATGAATGAAAGTAATTTTAGATATAATTTTTTAAGTAACTGAATGCTTTCCTTTAACGTTAAGTTATATAAATTAGTCTCAAACTAATAAAATTATTAAAATGTGGACTTCTGATTGAAGGGATAATATATACTATTTGCTTGAAAACTTACTAATAGATCAATTTGGATATAATATTACAAAAGAGCATTTTAAATTAAAAATAAATTTACAGTATGAAAAATAGAATGATATGTTAAAAAATGATAAATTTATAAAATTTTGTTATAAATATGAAAATCCATAAGCATGCTTAATATAAAATATAACATAATAACATTAAAGTCACAATGTAAAAGAAAAATACTTAAAAACTAGCTTATAAATATTAAAGAATGAAGTTTACTGATAAGTAAATACGAGTTGATTGATAATAAATTATATTATAATTGCTTGAAAATTTAATAATATGATTTGGAAAATATATAAAATAAACTAATGTGTTATAATATAAAAATAAATAAATAATTATACTGCATAAAAATAATTATCTATATTGCAAATACTTATTTTAAACATTTGAATAGAATGCACGTTCTAAATTAATAGATCCCATTGCTACAATAAATTATATAAAAATAATTAGACAGAAAGTTGAAAAATTTCCCCAAGTGAACACCCAAAGGCTTTGAATCAATTACCTAATTCATTAAGGCTTGGGTTCAAGCCTAAAAGGGTGCATGAGTGTGATAAGGAAAATTATATTGTTATAAATAAGGACACTTACTATCAATGTAAAACAATTGAAATGTAGTAGCAAGAACTTTTTATTTGAATTCATTTACCAATAAAATAATTTAAAAAATTTTATTTAAATATAAAAGCTATTGGAGAAGTAAATTAGAAAATGGAAATATAATGCAATAAGACTAATATTAAAACAACAATTCAAAGTTCTACCATGAATTTCCAATAGATCTAAGATGAACAAATTATAGTCTAATTAATTTTAATTTAATATATAATATCCTCTATGTATTTTAATTTTCAGCTATAAATTAATTTTTTTTATCATGTTACATCATAGATGTAAAACTTTTGGCTTAAAGGTATATACTAAGTAACAAAAAAAAAGTAATTTTAATTCAAAAATAGTATATGGAGTTATCTAAATATATGAACTATGAATTTAAAATATAAAAAGTAATCAAAATAATTCGAAAGATTCAATGAAATTTCCATATAAGAGTGCAACACAAAGAGTTCTAAAAATAATTAGATATATATACATATATAAAATTAATTTTAAGTAAATATCCTTAAAAGAATCATTGTTTTCTAAAATTGAATTTTGAAAATGTAAAGATTCTTTCAAGTCAAAACTATTATAGAATTCTAAAAAATCTCACTTTCCCCACATATAAAATAAATTTGAAATTTTCTTCATTCATTTGTATAAATCAAAATTTGAACAACCTTTTGTCACTTTTTTAACTTAACCAAATAGCTTCGAGATAGAAGATAAAAATATATAACTCCTTTCTATTAATCAAAATTCCTTCATATAAATTAAAACTTAACAGGCCTTTTCCTTATTCATTATTTTACTTAATTAGAAGAATCAATTAAAAACAATTTCTTATTGTTAATATAGTAGTGTGAATAAGTCTAACTGTTAAAAATTAAAATTATAATATCCTACATATTTATTTAGATAATTAATCCATTTTTAAAGTTAAGATATTAATATTATTTATGAAATGATAAATACAAAAGTATAAATAATAACCCAATATTTAAAAGAACTATGCCATAAAAATTTTAAAAAAATGAAAGGACATACATAATAAATTTGGAGATAAGAAAGTAATTCAATTTTAAAGAAAACCAATAAAATATATATCAAAATAATCCCATGTTTAAAAGATATATATATATATATATAAAGATTCTAAGTAATATATTAATTCATAAATAAATTCAAAACTAAATAAACATGTCTCAAGTTCTTTGTATTATATAAAATAGTTAGCAAATAATAAATTAGGCAATTGCTAAGCATGATATTTACTCCCACACAAATGTTGTATTTGTGCAAAGGATGTTCTTATTTCTAGCATATATAAAACAAGGCAAGGCTTCAGATAAATATACATACAAAAAAATAATATGTTGCAGAATTAGACTGCCTCATGATTACCTTAATGATTTCAACAAGCTGATCTACGCCACACTCACCAGAAAAAAGTGGCTGCAATTTCCGTACATAACATTGTTCAGCAACTATAGAACTTCATCCCCAAATAAACTGAAGACATATATAACTGATTCACAAACCTGTCCAAGTAATAGCTCTGCCAAAACACATCCTGCAGACCATATGTCAATTGCAGTAGTATACTCTGTTGCACCAAATATCAGTTCTGGAGCTCGATAATACCTTGAACATATATATGAAATGTTTGGCTCTCCTTTGACCTACAAAATTTAGCCACATAAAATAAACAATGCAGCCAATATTAGAAGTCCAAATAGAAGTGTGGATTATAGGAAAGGAATTCCACAAACCAGCATCTTCGCACTTCCAAAATCACATAATTTCACCTGGTGAGTATGTGGATTAGCCTGTATCCAGCATATCATCCGTCAGTCTCTTATTCTTTGCCTAGACAAACATGGACAATGTCATAAACTTACCAATAGATTTTGTGGTTTGATGTCCCTGTGGCAAACTCCAATACTACCATGGATATAAGCCAGTGCTCTGAAAATCTGCCATGAAAAAATTAATTCAGAACAAATGACTTGGCTGGCAAACACGAGTTTAACCAATTCAAATATTGAATTAAATTACTAAAACTTTCTGCAAAATATTGTCAAGCCAATGCGAGTGAAATTAAGTCTACCTGATAAGCATAAAGTTTCACGTATATCATTGGCATTCTCTGACTCAGCTTGTTATAATGTCTAATCACCCTATGAACGGTCTCAGGAACATACTCCAACACCAAGTTAAGGAAAAGCTCGTCCTTCTCAGTTGTTGAAAAGAAACAGTGCTTTAAAGACACAATGTTAGGGTGATCTAGGAGGCGCATAGTTTGTAGCTCACGGTTCTTATACCTCTTATCTTGAAGAACCTTTTTTATGGCAACTGTTTCACCGGTTTCCAGACATTTTGCCTGCACAAGATCATTTTCAAAGATTAATGCCAATTTTGCAGAGGCAGAAGCTATCATTCTTTATTCGTGATGAAAGAAAAGCATGGACAAAAAAAACTTACCTGAAACACCACTCCAAAAGATCCCTGCCCCACAACACGCTCAGCCATATAGCTGATTGTCTAAACAGCCCAAGGATGAAAATGGGTTAACAAAGTAGATAACAAGCACCCCAAGTTTAGCATGGCAAAATCTAAGAGTAATATTTCACCTGTTTTGGCTGTCCATTTCTGCCACCAATTGTTGTCACAATTATATGACCAGTTTCAGTTCCATTTCCATCTACAACAGCAGGTTCCATATCCTATGAAAAATGATAAGACATGTCAACATTTTGTAGCAATGCACTGCATTAAATTGATTCGCTCGAACATAGAATAAGAAATAGAGATAATGTCTCATACCTTGTCATCCCTAAGTCTCATTTCATTTATCTCATCCTGCAGCCTATCCAAACCCCCAGGTTTTTGAATAGGATCTCCAACACTAGATGCAGGAGCTACACCTACTGAGGCCATTTTTCTTATTGTAGAAACAGTGCAGGTTTCCTCTCCAGTTACGCCAGCTCAGACAAGGATGTCCATATCAAAACGAATCTGCAATAAATAAAGTAGCCCATACAACAAAATGGGTGTTAATGAAAGGACAAACAGCAGTAACTCAATGAAAATGCATCAACTCGAATTAATACTGGTTCTTGGCATAATTATATCAAGCAAAAACAAAATTCAAACAAGTCCAAGCGGATGTAGATGAGTCAGATTCATGTGATTTAAGCATGCAAATAGATGCATAGTCAAATTGAACAAGTGTTGTTGCAATTTGCTATTTGATTTGGTTCTATCTTGTACATGCTTGGCGTACATATGCAGGAAAAAAACACAGACTATCAGATAGCATAATGCAGGTAACGTTAGTTTTTTAACACTAACCTAAATTGAAGGTATAATTATTTTGAAAAGCAGTTCCTGGGAGTTTAAGTTTAGAAGATGACAGGGAAGGCCACCACTAGCATAAGAACAGATTGTTCCGAAAACACAAAACTAAAAATTTAAAAGGAAGAAGAAGAGAAGGAAGAGGGGGAGGAGGAACAATATTAATGGCTTGACAACATTAGACAACGAGATCTGGCAAATATCATCAAGTGCAAGGAGCAGTTATTTTTAAAAAATTTGAGAAGGAATTTTCAGAAACGAAACGGTAAGCAAGAAATATCCCGAATAATTCGTGATTCATTCGGAGTCACGCACATATCCAATGAAGACAAGAAGAATCAAAGAAGCAAACCCTAGAACTATTTTTTCAAGGTAACTATTATATTCACCGAAGAATTCAGCAGAAAAATCCGTCCAGGCCAGCGAAAAATCATCGAACTCGAACAAAGTCAATAAACAATCAAACAAAACAGTAGAGGTTTTACCAATATGGTTGGGATAAAGAAATATTTGGAAGCAATCTGCCACAGCTGGATAGACTCGAGCAGCGACGGATCACACGAAACAAAGGCCTGTGCAACAGTATCCTATAAATGTATGCTTGAGGAATTTGTTTTCCAATTGTAATCGCTGTAGCGCAAAGACAATGCGGGACGACTCAGGTCCTCTTCTGTGGCTCTATTGTTTGCTGCGTAAATGGCGAATTGCACAAGCGATCATTTGATGGGAGTGGGTGAACAAGAACAGGACTCCGCCGCCCGCAATGCATATAAAGTAGTGCAATATGATTATAATAACCATGGCCGAAATGGAAATGAAACTACTTTTCCATGCTTTTGACCGTTCAAACGCCTTAGTTGTTTTTCAGAATTATCTTTAATCTCTCTCAATCAGCCACAGTTGATTGTACACGCTTGCTTTGCCTTGGAAGACCAAAATGGCCGGTCCATCATAAATCGAACCACACGGCGCCGTTTGGACTGGGTGAGTATGTTCCCATTTATGTTTTACATGTGCTTGATTGTTACGTCAACCTTCAACGCCAGTTCCGACAGACTACTTTCAAAATATGACAACGCCCAGCTCCATAGTTGTAAAAGAAAATAAATAAATAAATAAAAAGCGATGAAATCGAATAATTATTCCTAAAATGCTATGATATGATTATAAATCTTGTATACTGATTTTGAATATATGGGTCGGGGCTTGGGTGTCATCCTGATTTTGTGTATACGGGTTGGGGCTTGGGTGTCGGGTCGGCCAACGACTTTTGAAGCTTTTAGTTTTCTCCTTCCGGTGTTCATATAACGGTCAACTCTCTGCTCTCTAATACAATTGTCATTTCGAGAACTTAACGATCTCCTTCTTTTAATTAGAAGGAAAAACCCACATTTATAATTTCAACAGCACTTGGACAGGGTCTCGTTGGAGTAGATAGAGAATCCAAGAAGACATGCATAGTTCTTATGGAAATGATGATGGCAGTAAATGGGATGTGTGTTTTAGTCGCTGCAATTATTGCCTTACCCACCTACCGTCTTATGGATAAGCTTTACGGACATTTTATTAATTGACCAAGACGGGCCATAACGCTGTGACTGCCAGTTTCGAGATTATCGAATAATGCAAATGGGACAAGATGCAAGCATAAATAAAACGTGTAGATAATGCGTCGTGGCTGAGGTTAAAGAGGCCTGAGGGGGATCATCCTCATCGTCGTCAAACAGTGAAGTAAGACGTTTGTTCGAAAGAACTAGTGCAGTAATAGCACATGTCCCTAAAATTTAATTAGCTTATTTCAAAAGCCAGCAGCTTAATACAAATTTTCATGTGTTATAATGTAATAGATATAGTAAGGATCGGAAAGTCCGCGTGTGTAAGACGACGTTGTATTTCCTGCATGCCTTGAGGCCAACACTTTGATCTGAATATTGCCATATTTTATTAATTGGTGTGGGAGGAGCAAGCAAATTGTTTGACATCAACTTGGCCACCTGCGTCTCTACACCAATATAGCCTACCCAAGTGCCAGCGCGCAAAAAAAAAAGAAAAAGGACTTTGTCGTATTTTACTAGTGGCAATAAGAAGGACCTGTGAACCAAGTTGTCATGCCATATGTCTAAGTGGATCCGTTTGTGATTTGGTTAACTTCAAATTAATTAGGCTACTCAAAGGAAAACCCTAACTTTCCCAATTCAAATTAAGTGAAACGTTCAAGCCCATTCTACAGAGTTCCAGCATAAAATGTACCTAATTAATCATACGCCAATTTTTTTATTTTGCTAACTTGTAATTTGGTTTGATATCACAGGACCCACTAATTCTTTGTCTGTTTGTTTATTGTGTAATCCTACTTGTTTCATGTGAGCATATTACACAGAAAGGGGCACTTTTCCACTAATCAGATGATTTAAAATTCAAAAGCAGAGAAGGTGCGACTCCCCAAGCCGCTATGTGTGTAAAATTATTAGCCAGCAGTGGCATATATCATGTAGTCCATTTAGGCCATCACGGAACACCTTCCAGTCGAGGATACATCATGAATCAGTACTTTGTTTGTTGTCATGTGTGCCATCTTGTATAGATCGTTTACTCTCCATAATTTGCTTTAAAATATCTGAAATCAGAGCGTTTTGTTTTTCAATTTTAATACCAAAATCTGCCAGTTAGGTGTGCCTGTGGCTTGTAATTTAACTTGCTTCTTCGTTAAACCAAATGATCTGCTGGCATTGTTTCTGGCTCGCGGCTCCCAACTTCGGTTCATCTCGCGACCGGGTAAAGTTACATTTTTTTATTTTTTTTTTGGTTTTTAAATATAAAAAATGTATAAAATAAAAATTTAGGTGAAATATTAAATAAAATAAAAAAAATTATAAGGTAAAAAATAGTTTTTAATAATCTTGTTTTTTATATAGAAATGCTACATGAATTAAACTTATATATGGAATATGTAACATCAATTTTTTTCATGTGGTTAAAAATTTAAACCTTGTGAGAATTTATTTATTTAGTTTAAATATTTCGATATTTTATTTTATTTTATTTGTAATCATTATTTTATTTGATGTCTTTTTTTTTTTTCGTTTGATGTATTTTTTCTATTTTGAAAACAAAAAAATAGCTGATTGATGATGATTCAAGATTTTGTCTGGGTGTACTCGATGAGAGACCAACTTAGCATCACCCAAATCTTAATTTATTCTCGTGTTGAGTTATTTCTTTGTCTAGGCATGACATGTTTGGGTGGGTAATATATACTCGAATCGAAACACAAATTTAAAATATAGTCTTGTTTTGATCTATTTATACTGTATTATTAAATCAATCAAGATTTTTTACTGTATAGTATCAAATTACACAACTATTTTTGTTTAAAATTCTTTTTATTTTTCTATCTTTTTATTTCTCACCTTTCTTTTAAATTATTATTTTAATTGTATTATCTCTCAATTTAATTCTTTTGAACTTTCTTTATTTTCTTGTATCATTTTTAAGCTTTTAATTTTAAATAGTTTTATTTTAATTATTTAAATAAAATAAATTTTAAATTTATAAACGAATTTGCATATACATAAAGTATACAACTTTTACAAGCATGACCCAAATTCGAAATTCAGTTCCAAGACCCAATTAAAAATAAATTTTGATTAGAATTTATCCAGCCCTAAGCTGATCCAACCCTCTTCTCTTCATTCACAATGTTTGGCTATTTGTATTAAATGAGAAATAGTCGTATAAAATTTATTTTATTATGATTAATTTAAAATTCATTTTATCATAATTAACTTTTAGCTGATGCACAAGAATGAATTCAAACAAAAAATTGTAGTGACCAAATAATTACTAATGTAAAAAATGATAAACATTATAATAATTATAAACAAATTTATAGCTAAATTTTAATTTATTTCAATTTTTATGAACAAAGTGAATAATGTTTAGAAAAATGTTAACTATACATATAAATAATTCGTTATGAATGTTTCTATAGCATTTCATACATCAATTCATCGTAAATTTACATACTACCAAATTTCAATGTATAAATATACAATTTCTGCTTCGATTAAAGTAGTTTGTTAACATGCAGGGACAGTGATTTGACAAAAGAATTAGTATTTTAAATTTAATTTTATAAGCAATGCTTTATTGCAATTAAAATTGAATTACTTATCAACTATAGTTTGTCGTGTGTGTGCGCGTGTGTCAAAAACTTGATATTTTGACGGCGTTTGCCTTGTAACAATTAAGTATCACAACTATCTCGACTAATGTAAAAATAAGAAGATAAATAATAATACAAAATACTTATGTTAGAACTTGTAAAAGGTTTACACATTACTATGTACTAGTAAACTAAATGTATAAACCTTTTACAAATTGAAAAAAGGTTGAAATAAAAAACTAAGAATGTAACGTATTAGGACTAATGTATACTAAATGTTGTACGCCAAAGAGTAAAGTCATATTACTTTTTTATATTAATTTCATATCATTCATAAAATTCATATAATAACAAAGAAACAGAGAAAATTGAGTAAATTAAATTTGTGAAAATCACATAAAATAAATAAAACTTGAGTAAGCAAATTAAAAGCACCTTAAAAATTCTACATGAGATTATACAGCATAATCTATGAGTATTGAATAATAATTTATAAAATTTTGGATATTCATACCTTGTTATTATCTTTGTTTGGAAATACAAATTTTAATTAAAAATAAATTTATGTAAATTTGCATCGAAACGTGGCGTGCATTGAATTCGAACTCATTTGTTTATTTTCATAAATGTGAGTTTGGGCTTGGACAATGGACATTGCGTTTCGGTTTGGATATGTTTGGGAAGGTGCTTTTTGTTGGGATATGATGTTTGGTGAATTGTATTGGAAGGAGTATTATATTTAAAATGAAAGTTTTAATGTGATCAATATTACAATTTATTTGAATTTGTATATTTAAATATGTATAAAATATGTAATAACAATTGA
Organism: Avicennia marina; assembly: GCA_019155195.1. Lineage (NCBI taxonomy): Eukaryota > Viridiplantae > Streptophyta > Magnoliopsida > Lamiales > Acanthaceae > Avicennia > Avicennia marina. The sequence goes on from CM032764.1 coordinate 14,409,533, forward strand.
ATAATGTTATTATATATATTGATAATTATTATTTTTTAGGATATATGTGTGTGTGTGTGTGTGTAAGAGTAATTTTGTATGTATAAGTATTGATTTAATTGTGAATAAATATAATGAATAAAAAATAATTAGTTAGCTATATATGTAAGTAAGGAAATTTGAATTTGAAAATTAATAACTAAATTTTTATACAAATTTAAATTTAAAATTTTCTCATCTTATATACATAACTAATTAATTATTTTTTAATTATTATACTTATACATAATCAAATTAATAAATATATATATTACATATATACTTATAATTATTTTTATTTATAACATATAGAATAATCATTATCTTTATAAATTATCACGTCATATAATTATTATATATTTTATACATATATTTAAATAAATTATACTATTTATTCTATTAAAATATTCATTTCAAACATGCTCACCAATCTCAATTCAAATCTTACTATATTCAACTAAAACTCCTTTCCCAAGCATAAGCCAAAATATCTGCCAAGCTTATACCATGTACAAAAATTCGTGTCTCTTGATATATAACCATGAAAGAAAAAAAAATCACAAAATGTGATATATATATATATATATATATACACACACATACATATAGCCCTCATATACTGCATTTTGTCTTGTTCATCGCTATCTAAAAGAAAAATTGAAGTTTGCGATAGATCTTATTTTATAATTCATTCCACAATATTGCGAAACGGACTATCGTTGACTTTGTCGAATAAAAATATAATCAGAACGTCAACCGAGAGAATGGGGCTATTTACTTCAAACTGAAACAACTTTCGTACACGCGTCCGGGCCCCACCTCTGGACACCGTAAAACCTCCACGTGCCCTCAACACTGAGTCATCCGCCAACTCCTGCAGAAATCGGACCGACACCTGTCGATAACCACAATTACTTGTACAGGTAACAGCCGGTTTGAAGACTTGGCTAAACTCTCCTGCATCCCAACTGCATAGGTGGCAATAGTTCACGCCCACCAACTTTCGGTTCTGGTCATAGTTCCTCGTTCCCACGAAATCCGTTCACCTCAATAATTCATCACCTGGCTACCTCATAAGTATTCCGAAGCTGAGATTTCGATTTTTCTGAGGTAACCATCTGAAAGAGGCGGAGCAGCTGATTTTTGTTTTGTATGTGATCGGGAGAGGATGGGAGCTGATGCTGAGGTGGTTTTCCGACAGAGCATCCCCGTGCTGGATGAGCCCTCTTCTCAAGTTGTAAGCTTTTTAACTCAACAAGAACGGCACTTTCTTCCTTTCTTCTTCGTCTTCCCGCAAAAGTTGATCTAGCTTGTTCTTAGGTTTGTTTATACGTATGCATTTATTTCTTGAATGTTTCTTCTGATGTCTGATAGTTTGTCTTTTACAAGTCTTGGATTTGTTAACAATGAGTTGATTGACCCTAATTCCAACAACATAAGGGGGGAGGGGAAGTTGTGCATTTGAGATAGTTAAATTAGCTGAATTGGAAATTGAAAAGCTCTCTCGGAGACTTCTAATTTCGGGGGTAGACAAACTGGAAGAAAAAGCATCTGATAATTGCTTATTCAAGGTACCGAATTGTTGTTAATACTCTACCTTTTCTTTCATTTCCCTTTTTCCTGATAAGATTACTCTGTTAGAATATAGCGTTGCTTTGAAAAATATGTGCTCAATAGCTGTTTTGGGGATCGAGTATTCATCTTATGGAGAGGCTTGTCGCTAGATTTATAGCAGAATCATTGCTTTTCAGCTTAATTTTTCTAGGCCTGCACCTTTTCGCCAAAAATATTTGTGACGATCTCTAACTCTGTCCAATTCAGTGTCTAATTCAATATTTTTTAAGAGCTATCTAGTGGTGCCAAAAAAACTGAAATTGGATAATTTAGAAACAACTCTGCTTGTCTCCAACTGCGGTCATTCTTACTTACTTTCCTGAGACTTTGTGAGCTCAGCTGATCATCGTGGAGGAATTGACGTCTGAGGTTTTACAGCATTGCTTGGGCTGACTAATAATGCCACAATTCAGTGTCACCAGAGATCATTGATTGTAAATTTAACATATTCTTGTGGCAATTTATCCCTTTTTGTTTGTCATTAGTTCTCAATTTGCGCCTCTACATGTTCATTTTAGTAGACTAATTTTAGTATGTTGGCTTAAAATCAGAGATTCTGTTATTTATTTGTCAGGACGTTAAATCTCCTGAAACCCCTACCCTGCAATTTCTTCCAAGCATCCGTTCGGGCAGTTATGCCGACATTGGTCCACGAAGGTTCATGGAAGATGAGCACATAAGGATAGATGATCTGTGTGCACACTTGGGATCAGTTATTAATTTTCCCGGACCTAGTGCCTTCTATGGGGTGAGTGGTTTCTAGCCCTGGTTCTGTTCAGTCCTGTGTTGAGGCATCATAGCATCCTCTGATTTGTTTGATTATATTTCGTTTAGGTATTTGACGGCCATGGAGGACCAGAGGCAGCAGCCTATGTTAGAAGAAATGCAATCAGACTCCTTTTTCAAGATGCTAATTTTCCACCAACTTGTGAAGTTGACGATGCATATGTCGTAGAGGTTGAGAAGTGTCTGAGGAAAGGATTTCTTCTGGCGGACGTGGCTTTGGCTGATGACAGCAGTGTGAGCAGTTCTTCTGGAACTACTGCTTTGACGGCTCTAGTCATTGGAAGGTACAGCTTTATTCTCAATTCTGCCTTCATAAATTGGATTTGATTTACCAGACTTGGGTTTCTGTCTAAGAGAACAAAGGACACCATAAGCTTATAAAATTTTGCTAGAGTCTAGACTCTACCTAAATTGCAGCTTAAACTTGAGGTTGGTGTGGGTGCCGTGCAGTTTGATTATCCGCTTTCTGGTAATTTATCTGTCGTTGACAAGCCTTTACTTGATTCCAGGCTGCTAATGCTGGCCAACGCAGGAGACTGCAGGGCAGTTCTATGCCGGAAAGGTGAGGCAATCGATATGTCACAAGATCACAGGCCAAATTATGCATTGGAGAGGACGCGGATTGAGGAATTGGGTGGATTCGTGGATGGGGGATATCTCAATGGCGTTGTTTCGGTTACTCGGGCGCTAGGAGACTGGGACATGAAGCTGCCCCGAGGTTCTTGTTCGCCCCTCATTGCAGAGCCAGAATTGAGACAAATAATCCTGACAGAGGACGATGAATTCCTGATAATTGGATGTGATGGTATATGGGACGTCATGTCTAGCCAGCGGGCGGTTAATGTGGTGCGACGTGGGCTCAGACGGCACAATGACCCCGAGCAATGCGCCAAGGACCTGGTGATGGAGGCGCTTCGCCTGAACACTTTGGACAATCTCACCGTCATCGTTGTTTGCTTTAATTCCCAGGATCACATGGAGCATGTGCCGGCGCCCGCACGCCCAAAAAGAGTAAGGTGTTGCAGCCTCACTGCGGAGGCATTGTACGGCTTGCGGAGTTACGTGGGTGGAAGCAACCGCTGATTGTCTTGTCCCCCTCCGCAAAAATGTCAACTCCCAGTTATTTTAGGAAAGGAAGCTGTTTGTGGCAGCTCCGCTTCGGCTGAGTGGTATACAACCCTAATAGCATTTTTCTTCAAAATAATTTAAACTCTGTTTGTTGCGGTGTGGGGGAATTCGGGGGTTGACGAGCACAACCATGGGTGGTGTGAGCACTGATAATTGAGAATTGAGTGCGGGAATAATAACTCATTTTCGGCTACTCTGGATTTATTATTCATTTGCCCCTTGATAGCAGACAGCTCATCCCAAGAATTATGACTATCCAGAGCTACTTTACTTGCTCTTCAAATCAAGATCTCCTCAACTTTGTTATGTTGTGAAAGGTCGGAATATGATGCAGCAAAGCGGTCAAGGATTTTCTCATTCCTCAACAAAAACCATGCCTGCTGGTATACCACAATATACAACTTGCTAGACTAAGATCATTCACAAATTTTAAGGGATTGCCGGACATAAAAACACACACATCGTACTCAACAGAAAAGAAACGATGGTGCATTCCCTTCCACTTCTTTATGTATTTTTTCAACCCTTTAAAGGATGCGTTGCCAACGGAGCACACATGGAATGCCATATTTCATATTTGAGTGCTGATTGTTGTAAACTGCTTAAAAACAATGCAGTGAACATAGTTTCGGTGAAATTTTGAAAGATGAGTTCACAATTCCTTTTTCAGAGGAAATACATTAGGAACTAGGATATATTATGCGGCGGATTCAGTTGAGTAGCTTTTGGCAAACCTTGCAAACCGTTCCAAACCACGTACCAGCAAGCTTTCAAGAAAAGGTTGCAGTGCCTAAATAGCAGAACAGGTGAGACTACTTTTTAAGTTCACAAAAAGGTCATGATATGCTAAATTGCAAAGAATTACAGCAACTGTGCCAAATTCAGTTCAGGGATCAATAGCTGTCAAAACCAAAATTAGTTTTGTCACTTCATGCATTCTGGCAATGGCTGTTCCATTAGATTGAGAATACTTACAGATGCCACTGGAGTCAGCAGTTGAGGAACTTCATATGAAACAGTCAGCTGAAATACAAGAAAATCCAATATAAAGACTCATGGAAATTATCCAGCAACTAAAATTGGCTACTTCCAGGGATTTCTCCCCCCTTTCATCTCAATCTTTCTAGCACATATCTAGTAAGCAGAACTCCAGGAGTTGATCCTAGTTACCATTTTGGTATTCTTCACACAAATACATATCACAGACAGGTTCATGGAATACATATTTGACCTCCTTATGAAGCACATTTAAATGTTCAACTTCAAGAACTACTCCCAGTTAAAAGAAGAGATAATCAGAAAAATAAAAAAAATTGAAGGATAACCATCTCAAGTGATAGAATACCGATAGAAAGAGAATTCAGAAGCACATTTCACAAAAACCTATCCAAAAAACATAACTTATAGAAAGATAAAGTGGATAGTTTTCAGAAGCCATACTTCTACCATACAAGAAGAAGGACCTTTAGGGAAAAATCTTACAGCTCCCCTGCAACATTAAGTAGGCAAAAATCAGGGTCAACCATAACTTAATGGAAGCCATCTGCTTATTCTTATTACTCTGTATAACGATAGATATCTGTTGAAATACTACTCTTTAATCTCCCATGCATAGGAATGTCATATAGCATTCTACATTTTCTAACGAATCCAGATTGGAAGTCAATGCATTTTTCATGTCTGAAATCTAAAGATCTCCAACAAAAGATATATTGAACCCTAGGAAGCACTGCCTGCAACACATATTCCATCTCTGGCATAAATATCAAGTATATTTGCTGGAAAAAATTTTTTTGAAAGCATAAAATTAGTTTGGTCATTTCCACAACAGAATTGTTCATCACAAAGTTTCAGTTACCTATTAGGAAGACCCTCCATGGATCTCCAGTGAATTTTCTGGTTAGGTATAGGCTGCAAGAAAGTAACCATGACATTACTTGGTACAAAATGGTACTAAAGATAGCCGAAGAACTAGTGTGATTAATCTTTTTCTCCTTCAGAAGTTACCTGCATATTCCGAGCAAGCCAAGAGAATTCTATATCACGACCAAATGCTTTATACTTCAACGACCATCGTGACAGGTCGGGTTTATCCTTCAATATCTGAAACACAATCAACACATACTTCCCAGCTTTAGAAAAATCAAGAAATAGGCAGCCGTTGTTAGGGAGATGTATTGGTGAAAAAGAATTGAGAACCCAAATGAGGGAAATTTACATTTTCTGAGCCTCATGTTTATGTGTCTCTTGATTCTCGTTTAATCCGGACATGTCCAGGACAGAATATTTCACTGTTAAGAATTGGCCCATATGGGAACAGCCCCCTTTTGAATTTGGTTTGTTCTAGTTAGAAAATTAATAGGGATTTGTTGAGATTTAAGATAACACAAAAGAAAAATGATTCTTGTGAAGAAAAATGCAGCCAAAAAATGTCCACCACTGCTCACCTTTACAGTCGAAATGAAGGGCATCCACTGAGGGATGGCTTCACGATCAGAGTAACATTTATAAGCAACTGAAATAGGCACATCCACTTCCATTTTTACCCTGCAATTGGAAAAGGGATTCCACTTGTAAAATAAAATGCAATCTTGATTGCTTTTGTCATTTCCACTTAATAAATTAACATCAAAATAAGAAACTATAACCATCAGAAAGAAAACAACAATCTCCAGCGCACTGAACGAAGATAAAATAAGTAACTAAATAAGAGAGGGAACTCGATTACGTGCAATCTTGCCATTCCATGACAGGAGAGACGGGTCGTCGGAATTTGACGCCGTTAAGGTAATAGCGAGAGCCTCTCCTTTGGGGGGCATAATATGTGGAAAAGAGAGGGTGCTTGTTGGTGAACAGACGGGGGGATAAGGGTGCGAGCCTGGATCTCTCAGGGCAGACTCTGGTGCGGTTGAGTAGTGCTACCACTGTGGTTGCTGCAGCTGCGGACATTTGGGAGAAGACGGGGATCAGACGGTTTCGGGGATTTTCGGACAGCCTATTTTTTTTAGCCGTCGAGTTCTTGAAGATTTGCGTGTAAATTTGCCGATTGAGACGAACCCCACCCAAAAAAATAAAAAAAGTAAATAAATATGCGGGTAATTAACGGACTTGAAAGTTGAAATCTTGTTCCCAATTCTTGGACGAAAATGAAAGAGTATGTATCTACAGCCCAGGAATGGTGGGCTATGAAACAAGGTGCTGCGTTGTGACTAAGGCCCATTTATTTTTGAAACCTCAATGTAGTTTTTCTTTCTGTTTTGTTTAGGCGCTTAATGATTTCTCACGGGTTGTACGAATAGAACTCATCATTTAAAATTCTACTTTCTGACAGCGGGTGAGGAGCACGTCTCATTCATTAACATTTTTTGAATTATTAATTATGGTGAACTCCGTCTAAATTATTGCAATATTTAATAACTAGGGAAACAGTTAGTCATTTATCGAGCAAGCAAATAATTTACACACTTCATCCCTCTGTATATGTTATTGTTTTCAACGTTGGTGCTGCCCTTTTTTCCCTAACAATGGAGAAAGGTGGGGATTAAGATACTTATTAGATGCATGAGGTGCCACGTTTATGGATAGAATTAAGTAGAATCAAAGACTTAACAGTACCTGTAATAATTGGTTACATCCGAGGACAATGCCTCGAGCTTTGAATCCTACACAGGAAAGACTGAGCAACTAATTAACTAGTGCTGGCAGTAATAATTCGATATCCCTTGCTTTTGCCAGATGATCTATTAAAAGGGCAATCAGCAGATCCAAGACCCGTATAACATTCAGCCAGCACGATATCCACATCACAAGTCTGCACGTCCATCCGTCGCTGACTTCTTCAATATGTCAAAGCCTGCAAGGTGAACAAATCCTTATCACACTTTCAATCAATGTATGATTTCATTTGAATTTGATGTTGATCTATCCTCTCATCTCACAGGTTGGAGGGTAAGGTGGCGATGATCACCGGCGGCGCCAGCGGCATAGGGGAGGCTGCCGCTAGATTGTTTGTCGAGCATGGGGCGGCCGTGGTGGTGGCCGACATACAAGACGAATTGGGCCGCCAAGTTGTCGCCTCAATAAACTCGGAAAAGGTGAGCTATCGTCACTGCGACGTAAGAGACGAGAAACAAGTGGCAGCCACCGTCTGCTACGCCGTGGAAAAGTACGGCAGTCTGGACATCCTGTTCAGCAACGCTGGAGTGATCGGACCTCTGACGAGCGTGTTGGATCTTGATCTTCCTGGGTTGGACGACGCGATGGCTACAAACGTACGCGGAGTCGCCGCCACCATAAAGCACGCGGCCCGGGCCATGGTTGAGAGGAAGACAAAGGGATCCATCGTCTGCACCGCCAGCGTGGCGGCCTGCCTCGGTGGCGCTGGCCCGCATGCTTATTCCGTCTCGAAGCATGCGCTGGTGGGGCTGGTGAAGGCGGCCTGCAGCGAGCTGGGGGCGTATGGGATCAGAATCAACTGCATATCTCCGTTCGGGGTGGCGACGCCTCTGGCGTGCGACGCCTATGGGCTGAAGCCCAGTGAAGTCGAAGCCAACAGCAACGCGGTTGCCAACTTAAAGGGAGTTGTTCTGAAGACCGACCACGTGGCTGACGCGGCGCTGTTTTTCGCGTCCGACGAGTCGGCTTACGTTAGCGGGCAGAACTTGGCGGTGGACGGCGGCTTTTCCGTAGTCAGGCACAATTACTCTTCCTTCTAATTCCATATTTGATTTCCGGTCGTGTTATTGTGGAATTCTTGTAATTATAATTATTATTATTATTGCTGTTGTTTTAATTATCATGGAGATCACTGTTTTGTACTTTTCCGGAAAAGGTAACGGAACTGTGAGTGTTACGTGTGGAACGGACAGTTGACTGCATGTGCCAGTTCCTGGAAATACGCATGTTTATGGGTTTCTTTTTACGCTGCTCCTCGTTGGTCAACGCCTCGAGCCAAACCATTTTCCCTATCTTCTGCGTTATTATTGGGATTGTCGTTGTTCAGAAGAAAGAAGAGAACATATAAACGTACGTTACGTTTTGCGGTAGTATTTCGTTCTTGTAATGAATCTGGTTTCGGAGAATCATTTTTTGTTTTTTTCCCAGAAAGTCTGATGAACGAATGAATCATATTCGACCATCCTCCCGTATTACATTTTTTGTAGCCCATTGCCTCGACATGTTGCGCCCCACGCCCACGGTGTACGATCATTTATATATTATGATTACCAACAAAAGGACTATGGTTATGTTTGTTTTTGTTTCTAGTATTGTTTTTAAATATTTTTTTTTATAATTATGTAAAATTTAAAAAAAAAAAAAAAAGACGAAAATAAAAGTAAAAATGTATAATAATTATAATTTGTATTTTTGGAAGCTATGTTTAGTGCGGGGTGTAAATTGTATTGAGATAGAACAATATATTTAACATAATATTTTTAAATTTTAAATATAATTCAACATATATATAATATATAATAATGATAATATGATGTAATAGTATAAATAAATAATAATAATAATTATTAATTTTTTAAGAGATAAATACTAATAGATAAATAAAGATTACTTTAATTGATAACAATTATAACAATAAAAGGAATAATCAAATAATTAGAGAAGGACAGGCAAATTTTGGATCGAGATGAAAATTTAGGAGAATAATATGCCTAGTTGTTTAAAGTTTGATAGATTATTAAAAGATTGAAAATGTAAATCCAAACATAACCCAAATGAATAAGCATGCCGCCACTCAACGGATTAAACACTTAAAATTAAACGGGAGACGGTAAAAGGTTGTGTTTGACTATATTAGATTAAGACTAACTGCGAACAGCATCAGGCTAGTCTGTTCAATTCCATGCTTGCTTCGAGTTCAAGCAATGCAGCATTGATGTTCTTATACTTCCTACTCATATCCAAAAGGGATCTTCCGTCTCACAGTGGCAAAACCAATGATGAATACTAGGGAGGACGCGCGGCGCACGATGCTGTCCCCCAGATTATCCTTCGCCTATACTTTCCAACGCTTGAACGGTATAGCAAAGAGAGCCCTGCATTTGCTGCCATTTATCATCCTCATATTCGCAGTGGTTCACTTCATAACGGGAAGTAAGGTGGCAACATCCTATCCTTACTATGCCAACTTGGCCCCACCGATAAGATACTGTTCCGCAGACCACACACACAATGTTATATAGCAAAGTAAAAAGTTAAGCTCTCTCCATAACGTCAACGTCACCCTGCACCTTACTCAGGTTTGGTGACTCAACTTTTTCTCCTCCCCTAAACAAAGCCAATGAAACGAAACTAGGCGCGTAAGACATTTTAACAAGCGGAGGAACATGAAGGCAAAATAGAAAATTTTGACAATCCCCTCCGTTTGGCAGGGTTCTTCCAACAGAGAATGAGTTTACATGTCCGCCAAACCTTTCACACATGGATTCTACACGTTATATCCAAGCTCCAATAAAATGAACTACAACAATTAACTCGTGCGGCTGATTCTCAAAACACCTTCAGCACTACTGTAAATGAATAACTGACGTGATCAACAATCGCGTCGGATAGGACGGTGTAACCGGACCCGAATCCGATAATCTCAGGGACGCGAACCGGGCGAAGAACGCCGACCCAACGTAGTAGGATTGGATTGAACCCGATAAGAACGGCCACAATCAGCACACCGGTTCCTGATTGATACGTTACGAATCACTCGAACCAATTCGGAATGACTCGATTTGGGATAGAAACTCACGAGAAATTGAAAGAATCAACTTCAGGGAATTGAGAAGAAACCTGAATTTAATTGAAAACACTCTGTATTATTCATCCTCAACTGAATAACAACTACTATTTATACTAAAACTATCAGACTCTAACCTAAAAAGCCCATATGGCCCAATTTATTAATTAAGCCCATTAATCAATAAAACTAAAATTAATAAATACTAAAATAAAATTCGACGGATCCTTGGATCGCGTCATACCCCTCCTCTTGAAGGCGAATTGTCCTCAATTCGAATCTGTGTCCTCCTGGATCAAACACGAATCTCTGGAAGTCCTTTAACCCTTCAACGCCTCGTTGAAACTTCAGTTTTATCTTCTTATGAGTCCAGCATAGAAATATCGGCAACAAACTATATAAAGGAATACAAAAGGGCACTGATGACTTATTCGGATATGCATGTGTAACCTCTGCAGATAAAACTATCTTCAACTCTTGTACAGTATAATTGGACATAGAATCTGCTAGATAGTCGAATAGATCAATGTACACGTGGCTCTGTAGAAGTTTAATCTCCCAATCCTTGGCTTGTTCTTCATGCTTGTGGTTGTCCTCAACTTCCACTTTAATTTCTATGGCTTCTTCTATCTCACCTTTATCCCTTTCAATTTCTACTGATTCCGTTACTTCTTTCCGTTCACTTTTCTCCTTAGTTTCCTGATGTGTGTTATCACTGCCATTATCTTCATGTTGTACATCATCCGATGGCATCTTCTTTGCAATTTTCACTTGAGTCAAAGATGGCGTCTCGATGGATGGGCCTTTCTTCTCTCCCAAAGCTTTGCTAATGCCGATATGGGTATCAACTTTCTCGTTTCGACATTCACTCATGCTATGCCCACGCTGAAAGCAATTAAGACACACCCGAATTTGACTTCTAATATGAGAATCCGATACCTTGGATGGCTTGTTATACTCATCCACATTCGATCCATAATTTTTGATATTATCAAGCCTTGATGGTGTATATTTATTTCTTGTCTCCTCGTAGCCTCTTCGATCTTGTCTTACTGGCCTGACATGATGCCCACGTCCATCCCTAGCCTGAGCTCGGCTTGGCACGGGACTGCCTCTGCATCCAGTCGGTCTGGACAGTAAACTGTCTCTTTCTAGGGTTGCAGCTTGAGACGCTTCTACGCGCCCTAACCGATCTTGCATATCTATCATCCTGTCCTACATACCCTTCACGCTTCTGGTGAGCTTTTTCAATTCATTAGAGAGAGAATTGAATAAGAACTTAGTCTCGTTAGGGCCATTACCTTGGTCTGAATATTGATTGGCCATTCAACGTGATTAAAGTTGAGATGCGGGCCTAACACATCCCTAAAATAAATACATAGATAAATAAATAAACTCCTCTCCTTTTTTTTTTGGCCCCCCTTTTTTTGCCTCTCTTTTCCTTTTTTTTTTTGGCCTTTTTTTTTTTAAAAAAAATTTAGTAACCAAACAGGCCCTTAAGCAGAAATAAAAATTCTGAGACAAACAGGCCCTTAAGCAGAAATAAAAATTCTGCAGCCAAACAGGCCCTTAGTCTAAAACGAAAAACTGTAACCAAACACGACCTTACCACGTCAGCGGATGGTCCAGCCCAGTAGCAGCTTCTGATTCAGCCCAATCTCTTCTTGGCCCAATACAATTCTGGCCCAACTTAGTTTTTTTTTGTAGGCTCCTCAAACGTGGCCCAAATCCTCCTCCGGCCTAACTCTTGCCTTGGCTCAACAGAATTCTTTTTTTTTTTTTAGCCCAATTACAAAATATTTTCTTTCCTGGCCCAAACAAACTTGGGCCCAATACTTACTGTCGACCCAGTCAATTCCCAGCCCGATCCAATTTTCTTTTTTTTTTTTCTTTTTTCCTTTTCTTCTTCGCTTGCGGGCGGCGGCGGCGGCGCGGCTGGTGCAATCTTTTCGTCGGCATTTCTCGCGGCTACGGCCGATTTCGATCGGCCCAATCGTCGGCAAGGCCTAGGCGGCTTCAGCGGCGGCGTCAGGCAGCAGTGTCAGGCAGAATCGCGCAGTTGGCGGCGGAAAACCCGAGCGGCGTTCGCGGCGTCGTGGCGGCGAAATAACGCCTCTTCCGACGGCAATTCGGCCCAAGGAGGGGTGGGCTTGCGGTGGCGGTTATTTTAGGACCGATTGCGGCCGTGTATCGTTCGAGACGACAGCAAAATCGGTTGTGTTGCGGTTGGTGTGGCGACGGCAACGGCGACGCAGATTCCTTTTTTTTTATTTCTTCGGCGGCGCCTGCGGCGGCGGTTGATTGCTACGTGAATCGGTTGAACGGTGCAAATTTTGCGACGGCAACGGCGGTGGTGCGACGACGGCTATTGCCCTTTTTTTTTATTTTGATTTTTTTTTTGATACTCCGAATTGTGTATCGAATTAGAATTCGACACAAGATGGCTCTGATACCAAATTGACGTGATCAACGATCGCGTCGGATAGGACGATGTAACCGGACCCGAATCCGATAACCCCAAGGACGCGAACCGGGCAAAAAACGCCGACCCAACGTAGTAGGATTGAATTGAACCCAATAAGAACGACCACAATCAGCACACCGGTTGCTGATTGATACGTTACGAATTACTCGAACGAATTCGGAATGACTCGATTTGGGATAGAAACTCACGAGAAATTGAAAGAATCAACTTCAGGGAATTGAGAAGAAACCTGAATTTAATTGAAAACACTCTGTATTATTCATCCTCAACTGAATAACAACTACTATTTATACTAAAACTATCAGACTCTAACCTAAAAAGCCCATATAGCCCAATTTATTAATTAAGCCCATTAATCAATAAAACTAAAATTAATAAATACTAAAATAAAATTCGACGAATCCTTGGATCGCGTCAATAACACCACTATCCCGCACTAAAATATCAGCTAGTCTTTTTTTTCCTCATCAGTTGATGTAGAACTACAAATATAATTAGGCAAATTTCAAGCCCAAATTATATGACAACATCAGGTGAATGATAGAGCAACATAGAAATTGTACATAATGAATTCTACCAGAACTTCCAGCATGACAAGAAACACAAAGCGAGAAACCAAAAGAGGATATTTAAGCGCTCGCCCTCAAATAATGGCTACAGACATAGCATGTTTCTATTCCACATTTATCTCAAATATACATACATATATAACAATGAGGAGAACATGAACTTAATTCAAATGTTAAGCAAGCCACCACCATTATCCAGCATAGGTATTCAACCAAAGTTGAATGATTCATTCTAGAAAGTGGAATTCAATCATTCATGACACGTATATATCTAGCAGACAGCTCCAAAAAAGATTACTGGAGCTTATGATAATAGCTTTAATTGAACATCCCGTTTTCTACTATTACCTTCATCGTGTATGTATGAGCAGTCGACTCAGTTTCCAATATCAATTGCAAATTTAACTTTTTGACGCATGTGAATGAGTGGTTTCTTTCAATCTTTTCAAAACTATACAAAAATCTTTTTAAACGAACAAGAAATTCTTTCAAAGTTGAACCAGAATAAAATTAAATTTCAATAAGTAGATATAACCTAGTGGCCAAAAAACATGAGCCAAGTTACTCAGGAATTAAAATTTACCCACCACACTAAGCAGCCACGGGAAATGAGACAATAGCAGCTAGTTCCCAGGGGTAACATCAAACATTTGGTTACAGATTATACTAGTCCGATCAAATTTCAGGCCAAACAATTTATTGACAAATGTAACAAGTGAAGGCGGAAAGCTAGCATAGAATATTTCTGCAAAAGAGCAGAATAATATGGTTCGGTTGAGTTACAATTCAATATTAGTAACGAACAGTCAGAACAGAATCAATAACGGAAATGCAACGTTCCTATCCACAAACCACATACAAAAAGCATATGGAAGAATATCAAAATTTGCGGTGAAAATTAAAGACTAATTATGGATTAAAATGACAATTGCAAACGACCGGTATTGAATGTAGATAAAATTAAATTTTAATGCAAACAACAGAAAATCACTTCCACAAATATCCATAGTCCGAAAAAGCTACATAATGGTCATGATAAACAAAAATCGTTCACAAAAGAGGACGTAACATATAAAATCTCTCACGAGACTTAAATTCCAAATCTCAATCGCCACCGGCCTTATTGTAGACGTATGTGAGCCCACACTTACCACAGTAGTGCCTGTCAAAATGATTTGCCATGAAAGTTCCCGCACCACACTCAGCATTCGGGCACTCTTTCCTCAGCCTCTGCACCTTTCCAGAATCGTCAACTTTGTAAAACTGGAGCACTGCTAGCTTAACCTTCTTCTTCTTGTGCTTGATTTTCTTCGGCTTAGTATAGGTCTTCTTCTTACGCTTCTTAGCGCCACCGCGGAGACGGAGGACTAGGTGGAGAGTCGACTCCTTCTGGATGTTGTAGTCGGCGAGCGTGCGACCGTCCTCGAGCTGTTTTCCGGCGAAGATAAGGCGCTGCTGGTCTGGTGGAATGCCTTCCTTGTCCTGGATCTTGGACTTGACGTTGTCTATGGTGTCGGAGGATTCAACCTCCAGGGTAATAGTCTTACCCGTAAGGGTTTTGACGAAGATCTGCATCTTCGCGGCGGAGGAGAGCAACTGCTAGGGCTCCGGGGCGGACGATACGACAGAGCTAGAAATATGAGATAGCGGTCGCGCGGCGTAAAAATATTAGGGTTTGGAGGGAGAGGGTTGTTGTCTTGGGCCAATTGGACCAGATTGACAAAGCTCTGTTGGTGGGCCTACTCATGAAAGTCGGCCCATTTTATTTGAGGTGGTGGAAGCGTATCTCCCACCTAAAGAGGGCAAATGCCAATTTGATTATTGTCGGCTACAACAACCCTTCAACGGAAATGAAATCCTGCCGGAAAATAAAAGAGCTGGTGAAACGAAATCCCATCGGACGAGAAAACAGTTAGTGAGGTGGTGGGCAGAGACGAATCTAAGTTTTCACTTTTGAGGAGACCAAAATTATTTCTTTTAATTTTTGTAATGATTAGAGATTATTTATTTATTTTCAAAAACAAATAAATTTGAACATAGTTTTTATTTTAAAATAATTTTCCCATTTGCCATGGTACAAAATCATATTTGCTTGTCGTGGTAAAATGATTTTATTTTTCTATCATAGCATTTTTATGTTTTTTAATTATATATTCTAGGAACATATTCTCAAATATAATAAAAATTAGATATTGGTTTTAAAGCGTACAAACACTTTGATATATGTAAAGTATTGCACAGTATATTTATATTTATTTGATAAATTAATATTACTTAATCAGTATTCTTGTAATAAATATACCAATAACAAAATAAAATCGAAAATCTCCAAAACTACTTGTTATAGTACATAAAATATTATTAAATTTAATTGTACATGAACAACACAAATATATGCATCTCGATATTAGACAAAGAATCACAAAAATGGATTATATTTTTTATTTAACATATCATCTAATGCTAATAACAAGTTAATGCTAAATTAATTATATAGTAATGTGATATTAATTAACAAAAAGAAAAAAACTATTATTAACAAAACAAAATGTATATTAAACTATCAAAAAAAATTTATAGCATTTGTAATATACATAACTAGTTTTGTAGAAGTTATCTTTAAAATGTCAACGAAATAAAAAAAAAAATCTTGGAATACACAAATATAATATTTACCGACATATATTAAATATTACAATATAAAATAATATCTTTTTTTAGATTATATATTTACAGACATATATATAATATTACAATATTTATAATAACTATAATAATGAGGGTGAATTAATTTAGGGGCTTAAGATTATAAATTGATTTAATATCTAGTACATATTACATATATACCAGAGTATGACCGGTGCTATCTACAGACAACCATATTTTATTTTTATTTTTTATGTAAAAATTTTAAAAATGAATTAATTTTTTATTATATTGAATACAGTTCATAGTTAAAAATTATTTTCAATAGAATAGCAACACAAAATTAATTAAAAATAAAAACTCATGATCATGTTTAACATATACAAAGAATTATGTCCATTAGTCCAAACAGAGTACATTGTTTTCATTTTGCAATAATAATAATGATGATGATGATGAGAATTTATATATGCATGTATTAAATTTAAATATAATTTAAGTTACTAATTCTAGGATGTGCTAAATTTCAACAAATTAAAACCCTTAACATCAAGCTTTTAAAATGAAAAAAAAAAAAACACAACTACATATGAAATAATTATCAAAGTAACTAGTTAAAAATTGCTATTGAAATAACACTAAAAATTTTAACCAATGTTACTTTGAAATATACAAGTGAATTAGTTTTCCAAAGATAGAATAAAAGTTAATTAGAATATATAATGAAATGATACTCGTAATTTTGTTTGTTCATAATATCATCTTTCATAGATGATGTGAATACAAATTGTACCAACCAACAGGCAAAATAAAATTGCTTAATAGGTTTAAATTATTTAATAAATAAATTTATTGTTTATGTATTTTTCTAACATCGAAATTATAATAATTTATAAAAACAATTAACATATACATATATGTGTATCAATAATAAGTAATTTTATGAAAACAATTAACATATACATATATATGAGTAAAAGTTATAATAGAGACAAAAGAAATTACAACACGGCATAAAAAAAAAACCAAAATTCTTTCATATTTATGAATGTTGATATTTGTATAAAAAAATTAACATAAAGGTTTTTTATTATTTTATTATAAATTAAATGTTGAATGTGATGAAGTTGGTAAATAATAATCACAACAAATAAATTCCATTCAAAATATTAATTGAAAAGCACTAGAGTGATGTAAAATAATCAAAAAATATAATGCATGTTAATAAAAGAAATTCCCAGACATAAGTATCGATGACCATGTTAGAGAAGATAAAGCATTTAGATGACAATTATAACAAAAGATAAAATTAGTTGAAATGCTTGATCAACTAAAGTTACAAGTATATAATTATCGTAACCAATTACTATAAAGTAAGTAAGAACGTCAGATCCACAAATATATTAATTTGTGTCTATTGATCTGTCCACGTATACACTAGTTAAGTTGATCATTTTTTTATCAATGATTTTAAAATGTTTATGAATTTATTATGCAAGTCTAAGTAATAAAATACGCTAGCTTTTGAATATTCAATTGTTTAAAATTGTTTAGGTTTTTATATTTTAATGTGACCTATTGCTACTCAAGATATATCTATCATCATTTAATTGAATCTATTACTCAAAATGCATGATCTCCTAGATTCACTTTTGCTAAGCATAGAAAAATTGTATTCACAATTGTTTTACGGATTATAAAAATCCACTTCCACTATATTCTATAGCTATTATAATCATAAGAATTGACAAATTTTTTATACATCCAAACCACAACAATTATAAATAACATTTAAAAATCTATAATTTCTTAGTTTCTCTTTCACTAATTTTAGAAAAGACTATATTTATTATTGTTTCACAAATTATAGAAATTCACTTCCACTATTATTCCATAATCATTATAATCATAAAGAATGGACCAAATTCTTAAGCATTTAAAGCATAACAATTATAAATAATAATTCAAAGACACTTGATCAATGAACATAAGTTACATTGACAATGCAAGATTCCAAATTTAAATTTGGTTCAATAAAGCCAAATAATAACCCATTCAAGTGCAAGAACTAATTATTTCCAAATTAAGAAACATATGGAATTTAAAAGTAAAGATGCTTAGTCTTGTAATAGAATGGTGGTGATGAATTCTTTAATGCTTCCTAAACTTCCTTGTTTCTAAAAGTTTTATTTTTTCTTATTTTTTCTCTTCTATTTTAGTCCAAGAAGCTCCCCCTTTTGTCTTCAAACATTAGTTTTTTAATATTCATCTTTTTTTGCTTGCAATTTTTTTAAAAAACTTTTCCCATTGTTTTATATTGTTTCTATGCGCTTGTTATGTAACTGCATGACATCTCATGTGGCAAAGTATTTGAACATGTTTAGAGCATAAATTTTCTTTTCATGCGGTTGCATGATAAGAGCATCTTGATCACATGACAACATCATATTAATTATATGAATTTAACCATTTTTAATGTGGTTTTCATACTGTTTTAGTATCGACAATACATGAATTTTAGTTATCTGATGTAATATTTATACTGTTTTAGCAGTAATAATGTAAAATATATAGGTAGTAGTGAAAAATATTACAATCGAGCTTAAAATCAAGAACAAATTTGTAATTTCTTTACTCACTTGTAATATTTTTCAAGAAATGATGGTGATTCATTAGAATATATTTGTTATATCAATAAATTAGAGATGATGAAGGCTCCACCTAATCTTCATTCCCATTCGTCATTTGTTATGCAAGTTGAACTAATATAACTCATCTGTCACATGTTATGCAAGTTGAACTAACATAATTCATCTGTCCTTTGTGACCGGCTTGGTCTGGCCAGTCCAACTGGGTTAATTGGGAACAACTGGCGGGTCTGATCTTTTTTTTAATTTTTTGTTTTATGTTTTATTCTTCTTCTTTTTTTTTTTTTGAGAAGAAAAAGAAAAAAATAGAGAAAGAGGAGGAATAAGAAGAAGAGGAAAAGGAAGGAAAGGGAGAAAAGGAAATAGATGAGAGATAGAAAAAATGAAAATAAATAATTAGATTGAAATATAATAAAAAATAAATAAATAATAAAATGTAAAAAAAGAAAAAATATTATACAATAATAACTGTTTAAATAAATATTTATTATTATTTTTATCTTTGTATATGAATAAATAAATAAGTTATTAATTAACAACCAATAAATCAATTATTATTATTTAATTTGTTTGACTTTTAAAAATAAATAAATAATTATATATTTTTTACACAAATAATAATTATACATTGATTAATATATAAATTAATTATGTAATTTAAAAATATTATTAACATATTTTTAATTTTTTTGTATTAAAACAACAAATATATAATAAAAAATACTAACTAACTGATTTTTTAATCTGATTGAGCCGATCGTGGTTAAATACGATGTATGTTCAAAACTAGGTTTGTCTTTTACTTTTACTTTTACCAAAATATAATTGTCACTTATATGTTTATGTCAAGTAGCGGCTGCAACTGCAGTTGGCAACCGTGCGCGTCGATGAGAGTAAGGGGTTGGAGACGCCTTTCATATAAAAACAAAGGGCCCTTCAAATTTCACAAATAACTGTTATTCGTTGTTATCGGCATCATCTCAAGAAATGGATAAGAAAAGTGGGGACCCGAGAGCGGTGAGGCCTGTTGCGTGCCTTAGATCGACCTTTTGTTGAAATCTTCACCGTCTCTGCCCTCTTCTTCGCCCATTTTCACATCTGTCGAGAAAAGAAAATATACCATAAAAATAAAATCCTCAGCTAAGCTTCCGTCGCCATATGGAGCCCGCTGGCACCATTGTCTTCACCTCCGTCGGCAGACCCTTTTACGGCTTCGATATTTTCTCTGTCCAGCTTCGGTTCGAGTCCTCGGCCTGTTGGGATTACGCTGAGCACCGCCTCACCGACGGTACATCCATCAATTTTAACGGTCAGTTTGTTAATGAGGACAAGACTCTTGTCTACGTCTCCGAGAGAACAGGGTCGGCCCAGATTTTCTTGAATCGTTCGGGAGACGCCCATCCCCAACGACATCTCTCTCCAACAAAAAGCCTCTTCCACGATCGTCCGGTCATCAAGAATGAGAAGCTCTACTTCATTTCAACTCACGAAAGGCCCGAGAAGCCGTTCAAGAGCTGGTCTGCTCTCTACTCGAGTCGGGTCGACGAGAAGCGTGCGGTGCGGTTAACGCCTTTTGATTCTGTTGATTACAGCCCAGCCATCTCACAATCTGGGAAGCTTATTGCCGTGGCTTCCTACGGGCCTAGACCTTGGGGCGGTGAATTTCATGACCTCCAAACGGATATTGTCGTTTTCCGAGGATCGGATCCAACGAAGCGCGTCCTAGTATGCCACCACGGCGGTTGGCCTGCGTGGTCGGGTGACTCGACCGTGTACTTCCATTGCCAAGCGGACGATGGATGGTGGAGCATTTTCAGAGCCGATTTACCCAATGATTTTATGTCCTCCGGTGCCTCACTTGCACCTGTCCGTGTCACCCCGCCGGGTCTTCACTGCTTCACGCCTGCAGCTATGCATAACAGCAAAAGAATAATAGTCGCTACTAGGCGAAAGGGCAAGAATTATCGCCATATTGAGATTTTCGATGCTGAATCTAATGAGTTCCATCCGGTAACCGAGCTACTGAACCCCAATTTCCACCACTACAATCCGTTTGTTTCTCCAGAATCTACTTTTCTTGGATACCATCGGTTCCGAGGTGAGGCGGTCTCGGGCGACTCAACGATTCCCCACCTTGACCCAGTAATTTGTCCAATTCAAGGGCTTCGCATGCTCAGGCTCAACGGTTCTTTCCCTGCCTTTTCACGTTCTGGAGATCTTATTGCATTCAACCACGACTTTGATCTGAATTCTGGAGTTAAAATTATCAAAACAGATGGTTCGAAAAGATGGACGTTGTTGGAGAATCGCACAGCCTTTTATAATTCGTGGAGCCCGTGGAGCCCAGCTGATAACAACGTTATCTTCACGTCTATTGGGCCTATCTTTCAGTCAGCGGCAGCAACTGTACAGATTGCTCGGGTCAGGTTTGATCCGGCGCATCTATCGGATGATTGTGACAAGCTCCCCGTGAGTATCAAAATCCTCACCAAAGAAGGCACGGCCAACAATGCTTTCCCATCTTGCTCACCTGATGGTAAATCTGTGGTGCTTCGGTCAGGCCGTTCCGGGCACAAAAATCTGTACGTAGTTGATGCAGTTAACGGGGAAGTTGATGGCGGAATCCGACAATTGACCGAAGGGCCGTGGATCGACACAATGCCAAGCTGGTCACCAGATGGAAAATTAATTGCATTCTCATCCAATCGACACAATCCGGATAACGTGGATGCCTTCGGAATCTACTTGATGAAGCCCGACGGCACGGATGTTAGAAGAGTTGGAGTGGCGGGTTTTGAAGAGGAAAGGGAGAGACTAAACCATGTATGCTTCAGCGCGAATGGAGAGTGGCTGCTATTCACGGCAAATTTGGGTGGAGTGACCGCGGAGCCGGTGTCGCTTCCAAATCACTACCAGCCATACGGGGACTTGTACTTGGTGAGAGTGGACGGGAGCAAACTGCAGAGATTGACGTTCAACGGATATGAGAATGGGACGTCGGCGTGGCACCCAAAAGTGCTGTGGGACGAAGAGCTCCAGTTTCGTGGCTTGTCATTGAGAGGTGGAAGAGGGGAAAATGGAGAGGATAAGTTGAAGGGTCAATTTGATGATCCCTTGTGGATCCGATGTGGTTTTTGAATTTGCCAGTGATAATTATGCTTGCTCCTTGAGAAGTTGGGAGGAAATGAGTTGTGAAAAAAAGGGAGCTGCAGCAGCCTGCAGATGTCTAGTTTTCCTTGTAATGACGGGCCAATTATCTGTGATGGTCATTTGGTATTGTTTCAAACTCTCCTGCTGTGGATGTGTGTGCAGGCTTGCATTCAAACTGATTTGACTGTTTTGGGCATTTTTTTTTCATATCATTGAAACTGAAGGTCGTGTAATTCATTACCTTTAGAATATATTATCATTCTTCCCTGTGGCTATTAAAGGTTTATCTCACTAAACTTTGGCATGATAGTTCATTATTTGGCCAAAATATGTTGATACTAGTGGGCAGGGATATATACCAATGAATTACTTGCAAGTATTCTTTAACTCGAGTTTTATTGTGAAATTGGAAATAGAGTAGAACACGAATATAGTTGAGTCGAAACCTTTGGGATTCTTTTATCAAACTTGAAAGTTAATGTTTGAGGTTGAATATAATGTCAACCGGGAGAACCTTGAATCATCTTCAGTTGAGTTGAACAGGGGTTATGCCCACTTAATTTGATATTTTGTACCTTCTACTTATAAATTGGAACTTGAATCTAGTTTTTAGCTTTTATTTTTAAAAAAAAATTATGTAAAAAAAAGAGAAATCAAATAGAAAATTTAAAAAGTATATGAGTGTATTGTCTTGTTGTATAAAAAATGTAAATAAACATGGTACATATGTCCGAGTATAATCAATAAGGTAATATAAAATTACAAATTCACAATATTCAAATAACAAAGGCTTTGTTTGTTTTTAAATTTTTATGCGTGTTTTTAAGTATTTTTATTTCGATAATTGTGTAAAAATAAGAGAAAAAAAGAGATAAAATTTAAGAAGTTTAATAATTAAGTGTTTAGTTTTTGAGTACATAATTTAAAAACAAACAAAGCCAATGATTTCGCTCTAACACTTTGTATAACACAACCAAAAATTTTGAGTATTAGTCATCGGAGTAATGCTTTAATGCGTGGGAAATAAAAATGTGATAAGATGTTTTTGTGTGCAAATTAAACCAAATTAGCAGGTAGAGATTTGAGTGTGCAATGCCTAGATTGCATGGCATAACTTGTTGGTTGGCGTTAAAGATATGAAATGAGAACTTGTCCAGGGTATAACATGTAACATGTACCAAATTTTAGTGTTACACATTTGCTCTTTGTTTTCCAAATTTTATTAGTTTATCACTGTTATTGTTACATAATTTTTGAAACAAATTATATATAAAAGCATACAAATAAAAATAAAAAAGAACATAGTTCATATTTTTCTCCAAAAACTTTTGCAGAAATACAAAAAATAATAAAAAAAGAAAAGAATAAGGAATATGTGAAGAAAGCTCTTCGACGTTGGGCATCTAGACTTCAGTCTGTCCCTGAGCCAATTATTTCGGGTTTTTCATTGTTTAACTTAATTATTTTTTTTAAAATGTCTTTATTTTAAAATTATTCACTAAACTAATTTAATTCTATAATTTAAAATCACATAATTAATTAAAAAATAATAAATTATGTAATTTTAAATCATGAAATTGCCCTGCAAAATATGATTTCAGTAATTCAAAATCATGAAATTGAGCTAAAAAAAAAGTGATTTCGCGAGATTCCACGAACTTGTACAGTAAAAATGGCAGAGAATCTGTAACGGCATTGAATGCCCTTTGACCGAGCTGAGCATGCCTCTTGCTATTTCTTCCGTGGCCGATGCTCCTTCCTCTCGCACCATCTTCTCGACGCTTTAGCAGCAATCTCTGTCCTCTGTTGACATTTCCTCTCTTCTATCACTAGTCGGCGTTTAATGGCAATATCCTCTTTTTTTATTTTAATTAAATTAATATTTTATATATCTAGATTTAATTTAAAATTTAATTTTTATAATTAAGATCTATATTTTTATTTATATTTTTAGATTATATGTTTGAGGCAATATTTGGTATGTAAGTACTTGAGTATTATTTGACAAGATTTCTTGTATATTATTTTTAGATTAAATTAAATATCCATTAAATTGTCCTGTGATTTAAAATTGTATTTAGTTAAAATAAATTATCATCTAATTGATAGAATTTTTTATTTAAAGATGTATTTAGTTTGATATCAATTTGTGTTTAATTAAAATAAACTGTCGTCTAATTGATTGAATTTGTTATTTACAGATGTATTTAGTTTGATATCAATTTAAATTTTCAAACTTGTCTAGAGAAAATATTTGGTTTTGAATTAAATTTACTTTTTCAGATTTCATTTAAGGCTGTGTTTGATATGCAACTTTCAAATTTTCAAATTTATATTTTCAGGCATGTACACAATTTTTATTATATAATATAATTTCATATTTTTTTATTATATGTTTATATTTTTTATTATTTTTAAGAATGTTATTATATTCATACATGTTGAATATGTGAATATGATACATAAGTGGAGAAATATACTTGAATTAATTTAACAATTTAATAATTTTAGTTTATTATTCATATCTTGTATTTGAATTAATCAAAAATTTATTTTCTATTAGTTTGATATGTTTATGTATGTATACTTCACAAAAATTATACATGCTTCGTAATTTGTTCTAATAATTTTAAAATATATTTAATTAAATATATAACAAATAATTAGAGTTTATTTTAAATATCTATTTATATATTATATATTATATGTTAGAGTGTAATAATTTCATATGATTTTAACATGGACACGCAACATTTGATTAGTTTTCAAATTTAAGGCCGTGTTTGGTTTTTAGAGTCAGACAACATTTAGTTGTTTTGATTTAAGACAATGTTTGATTTAAGGCAATGTCTGGGCTGACACCTTCAATAGACGTCTTACTTCACAAGTCACTAATAGCTACTGACTATGCTTTGAAGATGTGTGTAGAACAAAATTCTTGAATAACAAGAAAACTTAGTGTAAAATTGAATAATTTGGATCAAATGAATTTTATGGGTTATACTCTCTAAATTTAATCTTTTGATTCTTCTTTCAAGAACGCTTAACTTAAAAATTGGACAATTTTTAAGGAAAACGCTTGTGCTTGATCTTCTATGAGGGTTGTTAGGTCCTTAGCAACGCTAATTTTTGAATTTAGCACTATAATTTTGGATCAAACATTGGATTTAGGGACTTAAATGGAGAACGTGTTGAATTTGGTAACGAACTCCTTGAATTGAATAAAGAACACGATGAACTTCTTTGAATTTTGGCGAAGAATATAACGAACTTTTTGAATTTAGCGAAGAACACGAGAAACTTCTTGAATTTAGTGAAGAATGCGATGAACTTCTAAAATTTGATAAAGAATACTTTGAATGTTCTTGGGAATTTTAGACAGAATAGAGAGTTTCGAGTCTTCAACTATTTCACTTTCTAGACTTCTGTCTCTTTTTTATAGGGTTTGACCTCTATTTATAGTTGTAGGAGAGATAGAGTGACTGCATTAGCCTGCTGACATGGCATGATTTCATTGGTCATTAGAGTTTGAACTGTATCTAACAATTTAACAAAGTATTCATCAATCGGACTTCTAACAGGATTCTATCATTTAGAGTCTTCATCTCTTATATTTCTAACAGAATTCTGCAACATAAAGTCTTTATCTCTTAGTCTTCTAACAGAATTTACCACTTACTGCCATTTGATTGGTCGATAAAAATATTATTTATTTATTTTAGGAATTATATTTATTTAAATTCTTAAATAAATAAAAAATGATTTAATTAATATTATAATGTCATATTTTTTACTTAACATTATTTAATTGATAGACAAAATTTATGTATTTATAAATACCATCTCAATACTTATTCATGAAAAGTTCACTTTTTAATAAATAAGTCTCGTTTTTTTTTTAATTTAAAAGAAAAACCTCTTTTGTTTAGCTGAGCTTTTTGAACTTATTGACCCATCATTTTATTCACAGCATCAATCCGTAAACCCATCAAAATCTAGGCATGTAAAGCTGGCTGCTTGTCAAATTCTTCCCAGTGGCAACGGGAACATGGATACTTTATCAAAGATAGGCACCCAAAGCTGACATGGATGTCCGAACACAGGACATACCCTTTTGTACTGATCCAACTCAGAGTTTGAATTTCACACAAATTTTATCCTTTAATCATTTATAAATAATTTCTGAATGTTCCTCTGGGCTTTGCAAACAATTCATGCCTTCTTCCCTTTCAAGGCCAGGGGTTGACTATAACACTTTTGCAACGGGACCACTTAGGCTCATGAGATAAAGGTAAGCCTTTTCGTTCCTTTTCTGATCTTTGTTCTTCAGTTTTCTCCCTTCTTTTTGTGCTTGCTAGCCTCAGCGGCGCCGCACAATGCTGGAGTCTGAACGCCATTCACTACATCTATGGTGGCATCCAAACTTTGAGAATCGCTATGGTCTTGGAGGCGATGGCTTGGTAGTGGCAATGCAGCTTAGCCCAGACTCTGGCAGTGGCAGGAGCAATGGTGATGCGGATTCCTAGAGATGTCAGTTGTTCTCATGGTGGGTGGCCGACGCTAGTACAGCGACTTTTGACTACGGTAGTGCCTAGGAAAACACGAAACGACGGCCATGGTGTTGAGGTGCGAAGCGGCGATGGTAGGCAGTCGTGGCGTCCATTTGGAGATGGTTGCACTGGATTGTTGCATTTTGACAGTCACAATGTGTGGACAATGATGCTGATTTGAAATTTTACAGAAATCAATACGCTCTTGATATAGCACTGAGAGATGTAGGAGATTTTTACGGGATTGTGTTGTATTATATATTTATATATTTATTAAGAGTTATTTAGATAAATATATTTGTATGAATGATTTTGAAATTTTCATATTTTGTTATTTATTACTCGGATATCACAATGTCAGAAATAGAAATAAAATGGTGTACATGTAATTATAACATACACACTAGTTATAATTGAAATCTATACTGATTGGTTAAAAATAGATAATAGTATTAAATTATAATAATAATTAATATAAAAGTAATTTTCTTAATTTACTTTCTTTAACAATTTTTTTATTAAATTAATATTGTCATATATTATTTTAATAAAGACATTTTTACGTAACACAAAATTTTGTTAGGAAAATTTTATATTCTCAAACTTCACATTACAATATTAGCTTTTGAATTATTTGTGTATAAAATTTCTTTATTATCGTATAGTAATTAATTATATTCTTTTCAATTGATTAATTTTCGTAATCTTATATCATGGAAATAATCCACATCTCCTTTTCTTTTTCTTTTTGTTTTATCATATATCACGTAAATGGTATTTGTTTCTCTTTTTTTGGTAATTTTTATCATTTTCGTGATATGATTTTATGAGAATGGGCTTTTTGGTTTTTTTTAAATTAATTTTATAATTTTGAATCACAAAATTGAGTTAATTTTGTAATAGAATTATTTTACAAAATAGAAACAGAATTATTTTACAAAATAGAAAATTTTTTTAGGTTAACAGTGAAAAAACCCGATTATTTGTGCGCTCGGTCTCTCGCTCACCCTCTCTCTCTCTTCAGCACAAAACCCTAGAATCCAATTTTCGTACGCACCATCACCTCAAATTACTGATTCCGTTTCTTAAGCATCTCCCTCCCTCCCTCTCTGATTTTCTCATTTTCTTAAAGAAGAAAAAAATTTGTTTCTGTCTCTGGAAACCGTGGTTTAATCTATTTACTTATCCACCGCTGCGAATTGAACCCGGATTCAGAGGGGATGGACGATAGCTGCGCCGTTTGTGCGGAAACTCTGGAGTGGGTGGCTTATGGTGCTTGTGGCCACAAAGATGTTTGTTCCACCTGCGTTGCTCGCCTCCGATTTATCTGCGATGATCATCGCTGCTGCATTTGCAAGACCGAATCGGCCGTCGTTTTTGTCACCAAGGTTCTTTTCTTCTGAATTCCGCAAATTTTCAATCTCTTTGATCTTGCGCTCTTATGCCAAAGATTTAATAATATGTTCGATTAACGAACTTTGGAATTTCTGTTTTAAGTTATTTGGATGCATTCATATTCTAAAGAAAGTGAAATTTGCAACCTACTTTTGATTTGGAAAGTAATTGTTGCTGGAAACAACTCTCAGAATTCTTTTGTTTACTAATCAAAATATTGCCTGTGCATCGAAACTCTTGCCTAAATTATTAATTTTACTTTTCTCACTACACTCAGGCTTTGGGAGATTATACCAAGACTATTGGCGATTTTTCGCTATTGCCTTCTGAAGTTAAAGAGGGCAGAGTGGGACAATATTGGTATCATGACGATACGCAGGCGTTCTTTGATGATTTGGATCACTATAAGATGATCAAGGCCATGTGCAAGCTTTCTTGTAGCGTGTGCGATAAAATGGAAGACCTGCCTGATGATGCTTCCCGGAGCAGGGCGAAGTTTAGGAACATTGAGCAGCTAAAGGGTCATTTATTTCACAAGCATGGGTTGCTCATGTGCAATTTGTGTTTGGAAGGAAGAAAGGTATGTCGTTGCATTCTTCAATCTTCCTATACTCATTTAACTAATCTTAATCTTTGTTTATTTTTTATTTGTTATGAGTAAGTACCACTCATTACAATGCAGGCATGTGTTTACACGCGCACGCGCACACACATGCACATATTGCTTTGGAGTCTCTAAAGATGGGTTGGATGTTCACTTGCGTATTCAGGACAATATGTGACATGGAATCTATGCTGATATTGATGTCTGTCTTTCAGACTTTGAAGTTCTATTAAATGAGTAGGATATATCACCACATCTGTGGCAATGCTAAGAAATGCTGCCTATCATTTAGCCTGTGAGTTTGAAACTGACTTCTTTTTGAGATGTACATTCCCAGATCGAAGTGCAAAATGTAAATTAATAATGGTTTTGGGCGTAGAACTTGTCAACAGTTCAGAGGTTGCTTTTTGAGCTATAGTCTGAGGATACTGTTGCTTGCAACATTGATTGATACACCATAAAAGTAACAAAGTTGAAACATCCCTAACAATCTTGCCTGTTGTTAAACTAGTTTTACTGCTGATCAATCTTTTTGATGAGGATGAGTTCTAGTTGATGCAATGACCTGATAAGATGCTAGTGAGTTCTCAGGTTTTCATTTGTGAACAAAAGTTGTACTCGAGATCACAGCTGACTCAGCATATAGCCACAGGTGATTCAGAGGTGGATGGAACAGAAAGTGAAAGAGGTGGCTTCATGGGGCATCCCATGTGTGAATTCTGCCGAACTTCATTTTATGGGGACAATGAGCTTTATACTCACATGTCTACTGAACATTACACTTGTCACATATGTCAAAGGTAGCCTTTTTACTTTTTCATAATGAAAAGTGAGTTGACTGGTCCGCATATTGAATGGTGAATCATGTTCTCCCTTATTTGCAGGCAGCATCCTGGACAATATGAATACTACAAGAACTATGATGACTTGGAGGTACAGAATCATTGGCTGATGATTATGTAATTTCACATTTGATTTTTCATTTTACTTGAGGTAACTTGGCCTTTTCAGATTCATTTTCGTCGAGATCATTTCCTATGTGAGGATGAGGGCTGCCTTGCCAAAAAGTTCATTGTCTTCCAATCTGAAGCTGAATTGAAGGTTGGATACACTCAGAATGGGAGTGTTCTGTTTACGTCTTTCTACTTGTTGATCCTTCTTTATTTCTCACTCCTTTTCTTTTTCTTATGTATCAGAGGCATAATACTTTGGAGCACGGAGGGCGTATGTCTCGTTCAAAACGCAATGCTGCTCTCCAGGCATGTTTCTCCTAAATATACCAAAAGATTAATTTATAACTAACTAATTTTACTTTGTCATTTGATCGTCTGCTTCTTGCTTGCTTGCTTGGGATGGGAGGATTTAAGTTCGTGAATGTTTGTCAAGCAGCGATCCAATTGATTGGACTTCTCCATGTGTTTGTTGCCTAATTTCCATGATGGCATGAGTATGTGTGTTTATAAGTGCTGTTGCTTGTGTAGATACCAACCAGTTTTCGATATAGACGAAGTAGTGAGCAAGAGAGGGAGAGGCGTCATGGAAGAGGGCGTACATTTCTTCGGGATCCTACAGATGGTGAACTTTCCTTGGCGATCCAAGCAAGCCTTGAGACGGCAGGTGCTGCACAATCTAATTCTCAGGCTACCACTGATCACGGAGAAGTTACTGGTGTCGAGTCACTTGTTCCACCAATTGAATCTGTAGCTATCACAGACCCTGAGCCACCTTCAAGGTACCTGCAAGCATTGTCCCTGAGTTCAAGAAATGAAACACTGGAAGAATCTTCATTTCCTCCTCTTCCAGTGGCTCCTGGAAGTAATCGACCAAATTCTCATCATGGTGCCCTCCGTAAGAAAACTATGGCAGATCGACTTCGCAGACAGGGAAACAGAAAGATGAGCTCCTCAGCTCCTGCTTGGTCAGCAGCGAGTCATACACCTGCACGGCCTGTGATTGGCCCTCATTCTCGTCCTTCAATAAATGCTGTTTCTGGATCAGCATCTAGTTCTGGACAGAGCAGATTGGTAACAGAAGTTGGATCCACATCTAGTAACTCGAGTAATGCTCAGGCTCGCCCACCATTAGTTGCTAGTACTTCATCTGCTGGTTCTTTAATTTCATCGAGGGCTTCAGGAAGTGCAAGTAATATCACTCATTCTTCATCTGCACCTAATCTCTCTGAACGTGAATCTCTTCAGTCTTCAACTACAGATTTTCCTCCAGTTTCAGCAACACAGACACGCAAGTCATTGAACACTGATCAAGCTTTTAGGAATTTAGAAGATGTTCATACAGCAAACAAATCTCTGGTGGAGAAAATGCGTGTCGCTCTTGGGTTCGATGAAGAGAAATTCAGTGCTTTTAAAGAAATATCTGGTGAATACCGTCAAGGTTCAATTGATGCTGAGACATATCTAGCGTGTGTTGAGCAATTTGGTTTGTCGCACCTTGTTTATGAGATGGCTGGACTCTTGCCTAATGCACAGAAGCAAAAGGAGCTGATTGAAGCGTACATTCTTAATATGGCATACAATACGCCCAAAGAGAATGGTTGGAGTAATGAAATAAAAGATAGTAATGGTTCCAAAAAAGGCAAAGGCAAGTTGCTAGATTCTGGCAACAGCAGTGTCAAAAACAATTTAGCTGATAATGTCATAAACACGGTGAAAGAACTACAGTCAAGCTACCTAGCTTCAGAAGATGACGTTGAAGTGTTGTCCAGGGATGGATATCGTGCCGCCAAGGGCAAATCAAAACAAGTGGTTGATGATTCACTGTCAAAATTAAGTGGGCCTAGTGAATCTACAAAACTGAAGAGCCAGAGTGAGTCAATATCTTCTGGTTCTGGATTGAGTCAACAAAATTCAGTTAATGCTGGCCGGAAAAGTAAACAACGGAAGAAAACCTCTAAGTTTCACAGAGTCCGCCTTGGCGATGGTTCTGCTGAAGCACTCGTAGATCTAAAAAGTAGTGACCCTGACCCTGGTCCAAACGTGAAGAAAACTTCATTCAATGAAAGTTTGCCTGCTCGTGGTGTGTGGAGAAATGGAGGAGGTCAGAAGCTATTGGCAATGACTTCAAGGGGGCCTAAAAAATAGTCTGTTGAGGCACTGAGTTGACAACTTGTGGAAACCAAGATTACCTATTTGGCCGTGTTGAGTTGACATTATATCAGTTTGAGCTGGTCTTTTCTGGATTAGTTTGCCTTTGGAGAACGATTTTTGGCCGAAGCAGCATCTCTGCTTTGATTTGGATACTTGTTCATAGCGTTGTACTTCTGATTAAGCTAAATGTTCAGAGGCATGGGGATGGTGCTTCCCTTCATATTTACATGATCAAATGAATCTTCTTTTCTCATCGTTTTCACATTTCTTCATCTCTGAAGATACTCTGCTCTATTTGAATGTACTGCTGCGGACTCTAGGAAACTTTATCTGGTTATTGGGACAAAATGTGCAGTGCCGTGCTTGTGTTCTGGATGGAGCACTTAATGCTTTTGCCGCGGTCGCTCGGAGCTTGTACGTTATATTAGAGGGTGCACGCTCCCATCACAGGCCCACTGCAATGCTAGCAAATTCAGATTCCACGAATGCTGGTGTTGCTGGCTTCCAGTTTGGTCTGAATCGGCATCGTTGTGTTCTTTATATATTTGCACAACGACTTTAAAATCAATAATAAACTATCCCATTAAGCAGGAGACTTGTGCAGTAGTTGCATTCTAGTTTTTACATCTTTTCATTCCATTCAAGTACACGCTGAGTACCTTATCCATGCAGATGAGTTTATTTTTCCCTTTTTCTCCTCTTTCTTATTTTTAAATGTTCATATGTTTTAACGCTACTTGAAATTCCCGACTGGATAACAAAAATCAGACATTGACGGAATAAGTGAAAAGCCAATTAAGGGCAATAGTATTTGTGTCATTTAAATGCAACAACACTTGAGAATCTTACAGGAGAGTTTAACAAATGAAAACCATTTGATTTGGGTTGTGACCAAGAGACATAATTAGCTAGGGGAGAGTGGATCGGAACATTTAATTAATTGAGGACACGACCAAAGGTTTTCTCGCTGCTGTAGCACATGTAGAGGAACCCATCTTCATCCTTGAATGAATCATACACAGACTCAATCACGCTTGCTGCAGAAAAAACAAAAACAAAAAGGGTAAATAGCATGTAACAACTATTCTTTCTTTCTTTTTTTCTCAATAAAAGACGAGAAGGGACTTGAAATTTTACATGTTTGTGGCAAGGTATCGTTCACAAATACAAAGAGAGCTTTCCCAGACGCCAAATGAAGCCTCCCACTCAGGATGTGGATAAATTGGCCAACAGACATGTCGCGAGGTACCAGGTATCTATCGGCAAAGTAGAACAAAAAAAACAGAAAAAAAAAAAAGGAGAAAATTTAAGAACATGAATTTTTGTGACAATAACCAGGGGCCAAATTCTTGGAAAGAGGCAATTCATATTAAAACAACGTAATGGTCATTAATCAACCCGAGATGGCGTATGGGAAAATCTAAGAAACAGTTTTTAGGCATACATGGACATATGCACCTGCACAAGAAGGCAAAACATACGCAGATGGACCAAACAATTACAAGTTCAACAAACCCTAAGAGGAGATGTTAATAGCAAGCCTCCAAAATGAAAAAATGATGGATTATCTGCAAGCTGAGGTTTGGACATAGGTAAAACTTCACAATAAAACTTACTTCTTCTTCTCCATCTCGGGAAGGTCAGACTTCGTATATCTTTCAACCACCACCTGCAAGCACATAATGACGTGGACTTAAATTACCATGTTAACCTAAAAAAACCTATTGTGAAGCACTTAAGCAGAATTGCAGATCTTGAGACAAAATTATCAGGAGAGAACTCACGGGGACACGATCGGGATATTTGGCGATGATGTCTCGTGATTCTCGCAGCCTTTCCTCTGTAATTTAGAATTATTAATGCAATAATTATTATTTCTAGGGTACACAGAGGAGAGCTGCGAATTTAACATAAAAAGCAAAAGCACGGGCACGAACCATAAGAAAATTCTTCCTTGAAGGGTTGGGTATTGGCTTTGCCCATCTTCAAGTCTTGTTCCGATCAGAATTGGCCGAGAGAGAGAGAGAGAGAGAATAATCCAGAAAATCAAATGGTCACTCCTTGCACGTAATTATTGACAATGATGGCTTGCGTAATCGAGGAACCAAACTCATTTTCTTTTGTATATTAAATACTACTTGCGTCCTTGAACAACAACAAGCGGGGATAGCTCAGTTGGGAGAGCGTCAGACTGAAGATCTGAAGGTCGCGTGTTCGATCCACGCTCACCGCAATTCTACACTTTTTCCTCTCTTGCCCCTTGGAAGAAGATTGGATAATCGTAATCGTAATGGGTCGAGCCAACTCGTACTCCGATAATATTATGATTTGGAGTCTTGGAAGTCCACATTTCGTCAGAGCAGCAGACCATAAAATAGACAACAGAGAAGAAAAGCAGTAGGCATTGAAGGAGACAAAAGTGCGTTAGGCGCTCACAGCGGGCATCGTTTACACAGCCAAGACCATTAGAGTTACGGTCATAATTTTAATTACGCACACTCAAACGCAAAAACAGAACC
This sequence comes from Avicennia marina, assembly GCA_019155195.1. Taxonomy (NCBI): domain Eukaryota; kingdom Viridiplantae; phylum Streptophyta; class Magnoliopsida; order Lamiales; family Acanthaceae; genus Avicennia; species Avicennia marina. Next base: position 14,443,491 of record CM032764.1, read on the forward strand.
ATACAGTTGTCCCTGAAATCTTCTCTAGGTCTAGACAGCCATTCATTGCAACTGCCTGCCTCAGCTCCAGACTCTAGAAGTTGTTCACAAATGCACACGAGTACGAATTACTAAATCTTTCTTCTTTTTTAATCACCCGTTATCTCAGCTGGAACCATACTCCAGCATCTCCCACCTGAATGGACGGAACACAAACATAACTCGAGGTGAGCTCTTGAAAAGAAGAGCCACACAAACACACACAGCAGCTATCGCCAACATCGAGAGCATTGCAGGCCTGTAAAGCAGAGCTCGACTGCCCCTTCTACAAGCAAGATTCTGAGCGCAAACACCACAGGCTTTCTGAACACGTTTTCTCTCTGACCTTCCGATCTCAAAATTACTAGTGGCTTCTATATTTGGCTTCCGGTTGATGCCGTCATCTGAAACCCTGTCGGATACATCAACAACTACATGTTCGGGAGACACCTTGCTGTTGATTTTCCTCTGAACAAGGTGAATATAAGCGTAATGTCCTCTCAGTCGAGCATAATCCTCGGGACTGAATCCCGCACCATCGAGGGCACCCTTCCATGCTCCAATTCCCACCTGAAAGATGTTAATTTATAAAGCCAGTCCAGTACATTGCGCAGATATTATTCAAGTAAAATGGCTTTACAACTCCTTCAGAATTAATCCTGCCGCTCAATTAGCTCTAGTTTTATAATAAATATAGACCGACACTGTTTCTCTTCCATGCTTGCTGCCCAATATTTACAGAATACACATATAAGTCAAAGAGGTAAGAAGAACAAGTTTACCTTTCCGGGATCCTCAGTCAAGGCGTCCAAGATGTCTTCAGATCCATCCCTACCAGCCGCCACATGAAGAGGTGTCAGACCTCCAGGTCCTGCAACGTCAGGTCTAAACAAGGAGCTTTGTTCAATTTCAACCAGGGATTTGTATTCCAGACTTAGTTTATCCGCTACTTTTTCAGGGACATATCTCAACAACATCTCCACCAAAGATCTTGAATTTCTCCTCACGGCTCTGTGGAGCAGACCCATTTCAGACAGAGCAAACTTCAAGAAGGGCTGCTCTCCACCACCCACAATTCCATAGAAAAGAATATTCAGGAGCTTATTTACAACTGAACACCAATCACGATCCATCGAGAACTCAACAAGATACTTGAACCGTTCAAATGGGAAAAACCCGAAGTTATGATTTTCATGTCCATATTGGGACTTTGAATGAAATTTATGGAGAAGCCACCCCATTTCGTGTATAAATTCCATGGCTTGATCTCGCACATTAAATCTCCCTAATCCTCCCTGCAAATTTTGTACATCCATAAATTCTATTTCTTTTTCTAGCATACGAATCTCAGTGCAAACATCATCCTCAGCAACTATGAAGGGAAAGAAGCTGCTGCTGAGACCACGATCTTCAACCTGAATGTTAAGAGCAATTTATAGTTAGCAAGAAAATTATAAAATGAAAAATTTTAAATTGCATGGGAACCCCCACAGTCTGGTTCTTGAGAATTCGGTTTGAGTATATGACAAAAAAAAAAAATCAAGATGCAGAAGTTCCTCAGTAAGGAATTTTAAGTCAATGCAAGTCATTATAAATAAATTAGCAGGGGATTCATCATACAAACAAAATCCATGCCTTATTACCACTATACAACAACTTGATGCACCATACGTAATATGGAAAAAGCTTGCCTCTACAATGAACAATTTTTACTGTATGCAGAATATATTATCACCTCGATAAAACCTCTTCCGTTTACTGCGGGAATAGAACAGGAAAATGTAAGACATTGAACATGTCCCCCGAGGCCATGGACATGTTCCATTGGCTTGCTGTTAGCTTCCAGATAATTTCCTTCCAGCGCACAGAGAAACCTTTCAAACATAGGATAACATTAATTTTCATAATTAACCAGACTGATGACAATATAATAATTTCCGAAGGTTTGAGGAAATATTGGATGTCAAAGCATATGTTGCATTGCTTTCATTGGATCCATGAATAAAGCAAGGACAGGCTCATTGTATGGCAAATGATAACGCATACCTTGTGGAAGGTCGCAATAAATTAAAACCTTTGACAAAGAATTGGGCTTGCCCAGATGACGTTACAGCAATGGGTTTCACACTCAGGATAGTGCTGTAGTCATCGGCCCCAAGAGGCAATGATGTGCTAACAACTACCTGACCTGCATTGACAAATAGGTTCAAATGACTTATCCTCAAACAACCATTTAACTGTTGATGTTAAAAACCAAAGATGACGAAATAAATGATATTTTGAGACAGTGAGAACATTCAAAGAACAAACCATTATAGACAAATGCCATCTGATTCTGCACCCTGGCATAGATCCATCCGGTACTCCAAAACTTGGCATCATCTGAGAAACTCAGAAGCCTGCTTAGACTGGAGCTCAGGTCACAATAAAGCTACCAAAAGAAAGCAGGAAAAGAAACAGAAACAATTAGATTTTGGCAACTGCGCCAGCTCAATTAATTTGGAGTTCCAATTCCTCAATCATGTTTCTTTAGTACTATAAGAAGCCGCACCTCGTCCCATGCAGACTCAGATAGACGAAGATAGATAGTCAAAATGACACAACCTGGTCTAATGTAACTCTCTATGTCAGTAGGACTGTGGGATAACCAATCAAAAATCTGCAAGTTCAGAATTCACAGAGTTAAATTGTCAGAGAGAAAGATGGCATAGAATGACAAGGCACTTCTGAAAGAAAAAGTGACCCGTGCTTGTAATAGAAATGTATGTGTTACTAAACAGAAGTCAAAAAATACCTTTGCTCGTAAATCAATGGGAAAATCACTAGGTTCTTTCCCAAATAGTTTGAAAACAATGCGATCAGTGTGGCTCTGTAATGAAATAAGTCAAAAGGAGAAGAAAAAACTTGAAGGTTAACAAGTTACACAAAAGAAATTTCTGAATAAAATAGTTTCCAATAAACTTATCCTAGAATCATTTTGAAATTAGGGATTGATGAAAGAACTTTGACATAGCCAACATCCTTTGATCCAGTGAATGACATCTTTTGAACTTAGTAGGACATGAAGTTGACGAACATGCGTAATTAACTGGATTGTTTACAAAAAGGAACTTCCTCTAATAACTGTTAGTTACCTCAGATGGGGGTGGCAGGCTCTCTTCATCAATATAATACTCAATGACAGCACAATAATATAAACACTTCAATGAATGCAACAGAACACAAATAAAATGACTAACAGAAAACAGACAGAGAGATCTCCTCGAAAGTAATAAAAAGGAATTCAGAAGATGAGAAATTGTCACTTAAGCCTCTAAACATATTGATGAGCGAACAAATACATCTGCTAAACTAACAAGGACAAACCCAAGACTTGGGCAATGTGAGCGTCTTTTTACATTTTTCAATGAATGATGACCCAGAGTCTTCAACAGTTTAGAGGAAAACTGAGTTTACCTGAGCTTCTCCAGTGGAACTTGATGGTGACTGTGCAGATGCAGAATCTGAATTTCCACTAGTCTGAGGAGGACTTGATTGATGAGATGCTTGTTGCACCCATGGACACCCAATAGAAACAGTTCGTAGATCCTGTGGAACAGTTGATCTTTCTATTTCGTCCATGCCATCATCAGAATCAACATAAACATCATTCAAATCAAAATTATTCATTTTACTCCTTCCGGCAGAAGTCTCCCTGCCTTGAGCATAAATTTGAGAACTAGTTTGGTTGTGTAATACAATGCCTGGCCTCTGAGATGAGGCACGTAAATCCCCATCCTTCTTTGCACTTTCATCATGAGTTATTGTACAGTGCTCCTGCCTAGATCTTTGTTTTGGAAAGCCATTTGAGAGTAGCATAGATATTAATTCTGAGTTTCCCAGTGAAGGTAAATTGTCGAGCAAGTTTTGAGATTCCTGCAGATGTGCAGATATTTTTCTTTCCCAATGCAAGGATCCCTGACCAGAAAGGCTTCGCAGAAGATGAGACAGGAGATGGCGATCATCTGTGTGATTTGACCTATTGGCTGCAAATCATGGAAATCAGAAGAAGGTAGTCAATCTTAGAAATCTAGCAAAGGTCAAATAGTGAATCGCAAGTTTGGATGATCATATCCCATGAGCTAGAATATTTCATAAACAGGGATGAACATTTTCTTACAGTGCATATTGGAGAGCATCTTCAGTATGCTCATTAGCAGATAATCACTTGCCCAACTGTCGTTGACTGGAATGTTACTATTGGCATTGTCAGTTTGTGTTTTCCTCCTCCTCTTGTTGTGTCCAGCCAAGCGTCGGCGGCAACTTCTCTTTCCTTCATCAAACTCTTGAAGTGCATGAAACCTGAATGCGTGGATAACCAACAGGCATCGAATCAAGTATTCATTTAAGACCATATAAATTTACCAATACACTAAGCTAAATTAAAAGGGCCATAGTATTGGATGCTGAGAGTGCAGGAGCAAAAAACGTAAGCCTTGAAAATTGTGTCCCAGCAACAGGATGCTCAGCACAATCAATTACATAGCAGAAATAGCAAATAAAAATCCAAAAGGCTTCGTATTTCACATGCTAATTATAATAAATCCTTATTCATGATATAATTGATTATAGGCAATAAAAATAATGTAGCATATTGAACATTTAAAGACATAAATACGTTTGTAGACCACCTCACTATGCATACATCGACTTGGAAAATTGACTAGCATACTTTTATTTCTAATCGTTCTCCTCAAAGGATAATACTTTTCAATTTTTCTTTTTTGGGTCAATTTGATTCATGTCTATCACTCAATGCCATCTAACAAACATAAGAGTGGAATCAATTAATAATTCGCGATGAACTAGATATGCTTTATTAAGGCCATTACTTTTCAAGCTTCACTGCATCCCTAAACTCACTTGTATCAGTAGCCATTTTAGTGTCTGGATGACTTGCACTTGTAAATTATAGCCACCATAGTAATGATCCAAGAATACGAACTGACCTGCTGCACTGCTGGCAGAAACGCTGCATTTGACTTCCCACGAGTGCCTGGCTAGCCTTGGAATGCATCTCACAGACCTTGTGTCGTCTGTGATAGTCTTTAGACTTGCTCAGATCGGCCCTGCAATCCTCAACCTGGCAAACTGCGCGATTAGGGGTATCCCCATCCAACTTGGTCTTCTTTCCGGCTGTAACTTCCCCGTTCCCGGAAGTTGCATACCCACGCCCACCAAGGTTCAGAGTAAGATTGTCACCAGGCCCCTCAGCCAAATTGCTACCGTCTACTGCATTGGCCCTTCTTTTCTTGTCCAAATCCCTATTATCTTTCGCAAGTCCATGGTTCAATTCGTCAGAATTGGAGGAAGAGCTATTGGAAGAAGCCCTAGTTGTGGTGATTCCAGTCTCGAGCGGAAACAGTTGTCTGCTTTGATAATTAGAAGAAGTGCGATTGAGAGGGGTAGCAATGAAGAGGTCGCCGTCCCACCTCCAGTCATTGGGATCCCACTCCAGGCTTCGTTTTCCCAACGCTCTCAATTCAGTAGAAGGCGCGCCATAATACAGCTGAGCTTCAGCCCCAATTGTAGCCTCCATAAGACAAACCGGGCAAGAAGAGCAAAAAAGTAAGGGCGCTTAAATGAATTCAGATCAGAAGTCAGAGTCCTGAAGTTCCCAAGTCTTAGTTTTTCTCAGAATTGGAGGAAGAGAAACCCCACGGCTCCATGATTCCAATTTAAAGCAACCCCCAGAAGGAAACTCGAGCCTCAAATACTCTCTGCAATTCGAACATGGGATAAGACGCAACAAGTGTTGGGGCAGTGGAGTATCAAGATAGGAAAGCAAAGAATAGAAGTTAGAAAGAGTTGGGCAGAGGAGGAAGGGAAGAATAAAAATATAAAGACAAGTTGGGTGTGGGGGCGGTGGCGAAAAGGTGCGGATGAGGGGTGGGTGGGTTATGGATGTAGAGAGAGAGAGAGAGAGAGAGAGAGAGAGAGAGCTGTGCGAGAAGAGGGGGGCTGAATGGTGAGAGGGTATTTGTGGTTTGGCTTCTTTACTTGGTCTCTTATGTACCGCGCTACCCGCACTTCACGCTGTAACACAACCAGCTATTTCTTTCTTCCTTCACCTCGCTCCTATTCCATGCAGCAATCCTAAATTTTGATACAGGCTGAAAGAATAATACGAATGGGAAATGGTAAAGGTGGTAAACAAAATGTAGAGAGAGAGGGAGAATGGTTAGCTAGTGATGAAGTGGACGGATGAAAAAGATGCTCAGCTTTAGGGTGTATGGAAATGGAGGACCAGTCACTGGCTGTGGTGTTCAGTATTATATTCATATTCCATTCCCCCACACACCTACACTCATTATGCTGACCTTTTTTTCCTCATTTTTGTTATTTGTATCTGATCTTTTAACGTCATCATGATCATAGACACACACATATAAATACTTGAAGAAAAATTACCACTGGCGGCCCCCCGCTCCTGGTCTTCTTGTTGGATCCTGCAGAAATGCGGATAAGCGTGCCAATTTCATCCATATGAAAACAAACACCATGAATTTTTTTTACTTTTTTCTTAACTGTAACCATCCATAATAAATAATAAATGCAGGTGGTACAAATTAATGGCTGTCAGGCCCCATGCCTTTCCCAAATAACAAAAAATGAAGGACATTATTGTCGCATCAATGATGATGTTTTGCTTCGTTTTACTTTGACCCATGCATTGACTTGGTCCACTCTTGCTAACCCCCGTCTGTCATTGTTATGACTCGTATTTAACATTGTAACAAATTTTCCAAAGTGCTCATTCAATTATTCAAATACGTAGTTATGTGATTTTGGTTGCATAGAATAATGAGCATGCAGTGAATGGATTAAGAAGTGGTGAATTTGCAAAGAAGAAAAAAGGAATAAAGTTGGGAGTGTTAAGTGTAATGGTGCAAGTCCTAGTCGAGCCGACAGTGGGGGTGGGGCGCTATGTGTGGTGGAACCTACAGCCTACAAAGTCGCGAATTTGTAATGCCACCCCACCCACATGCTCTTGCCCCCCCCTCTTCAACCCCCTTCTCTCCCTCTCTCTCTCTCTCTCTCCCCATTTGGATCTGATTTTGGGGTACCGTGGTGTTTGTTTATATTTTCAAATGTGTATTTATTTTTTATATTTGTTTTAAAAAAATATATGATAAAAAATTAAAAATAAAACTTAAATTTTATAATGGTTGTGACGTACATTTTTAGATAGTATGATGCAAAAATACTGGCACTTCAGCCGTGACTCTGGTTGTTTAAGCAAAGAAAAGGGAACGGGATACGCCACACTCTGTTGCGTTCACTTCTTTCAGTATTTATTTGTTTTCTTTTAAATTTTAATATATACTTTTAAATATTTTTATCTTAAAAATTATATAAAAATAAAAAAAAAGAAATAAATAAAAAAGAACGGTAATAATTAAATATGGGTTTTTAGATTCTGAATAATTACAAAACAAACTTGGCCTTTAGATTCACTCTATAAGTTTTTCAAAATATAAATATTAAATAAAAAATAAATTCCAAACTCATATTTTTGCAACTTTTATTTTGTTACACTTTTCACTTTTGTGAATTGAATATCTTCACATGTTCAGAAGAAAAAATGTCTCAGGGTATCTAGATACGAACGAAAACAAAATCGGCGGACAAAATGACATTGTCCCTTCCATCTCCCAATGATTGCAAATTGATTTAGTAATTATCACATCACATTTGTTCCATTTTATTAGAAATCACTATAATAACAGTAATAAAGGGATGATTACCACTAAAAAAAAATCCAATTTTATTTCCTTTTTAAAGAACTGACCCAAAAAATGGGGAGATAAAAAATACAGGCCATTGCTAGGATCGAGTTTCTGGCAATTAAAAAGCTGGCAACCCAGATCACAGTTTTAGTAGAATTTTTTAAAAAAAGTTAAATTCAAACATTTAAATAAATAAATAAGAGCTCTTATGCATTTTTCTTTAAAAAATAAATGAATAAGACAGTAAAAAATAAAATGACAACCAAACGCGGTCTCCTTCCTCAGCCAGATCCAAATCGCAGCGCAGTAGTTTGGGCTTCTTCTACCACTAATGAGCAACCACGTCGCCGTCGATTCGCTAGTCTATGCTTTGTGGAGAGTCTTCAATCGCCATCATATTTGTAGTTAACCGATGTGATTTTAAATAACTTGTGTAATTGAAACTGATTTTGTTAATTGGAGTGATTTTGAATATTTTGTGTAATAGAAACTTGTTCTTTTGTGCATTTTTTGCAGAAATTAAGTGTCGTTAATTTGTACATTTAAATGTTTTTGGTGAAGTTGCTGTCGAAATTAAATTTTTGAGTTTAGTTTAATTTTTTGAGTATTGATAAATATTTTGGGTGTTAGTTCTATTTTTTTGGGTTGTTAAATTTATTGTTAATTTATAAAATTTAAATGTTCTTAATAATGTTGTTGATGAAATTGGCTTTTGGATAATTGTGAAATTTTTTTAGTGTTGTTAAACATATTAGCTGTTGTTAAATTTGTTATTAGTTTGTAAATTTAAAAATTTTGGGTATTAGTTAAAATTTTTTGAGTGTTTTTAAATTTGTAAATCTAAATGTTTTCAATAATGTTATTGTTGAAATTAGATTTTTAAGTATTGATAAAATTTTTTGTGTGTTAGTTAAAATTTTTGATAGTTAGTTAAGTTAATGTAAAATATAACATATAAATCAAAGAAGTATATAATTAGTTTAAAATGCCGAAAAGTATGGGTTTGTTCATATATTATGCATAACGATATTGTTTTTTCAATGTTACCTACACGCTTATCTTGATTCATTTTTAATCATTGAAATAATAGAAAAGAGCGAAGAGTGTTAAGGTATAGTCTAACTACGAAATTAGTTATTTAAAACTCTATTATGTTGTATTTGTTGTAATTTTATATTTAAACACATGTACAAAAGTTATTTAGCGTATTATTGTATTTGAGAATTTTATTTTCATATTCTTTTATATTTTGTTCATACAATATATGTATTGACATTACATAGAGTTAGGTTACATAATATATTTTATTATGTTAAGTATATACATTTGTTTATGTTTATGTTTATGTTTATTATATTGTATTATATCCAACAGGTTAATATACTTATAGTATGTATGTTTGTTCAATGGATTCATATTTTTATCGATTTGTGTTTTTATTATTCAATGTTTATGGATATAATGTTTTATGTATTACATAGTTCATTTAACTTAGAATTTTGTGTGTTAGATTATTACACAGTTGTTAATTATTTAATACCGTTAATTTAGGTTTGTATTACTAGTCAACAATTACAACAAAGAATTTTAAATTTCTTACGTAATTATTTGCTATAAATAATTGTATGTAGATTATAAAAATATGTATTAGCAAAAAATGTTATAACATAAGTGAATAATTAGTAGATACAATTAAATATCAGCAAAAACATAAGGAAAATATTTATTCAGAAATTAAATACTTGTGAAATATTTTTATTATATATTAATTAATTTCATTGGCATTTATAAAAAAATGTGAATAAAAAAAATTTGTGTAGTGGAACCAATTAATAAAATATATATTTTTAGTAATTGGCATTTATTGAATATTTATTTATATGATACCATACCAAATAATGGAAATTATTTGAAGGTTAAAATATATATTAAAATATTGTGTGAATTTTTCAGTAATATTGAATTGTAGTTTTATTATATGAATTATTAAATGTACCTAAAATATTGTAGTAGAACTATTAATGAAATAATTTTTAGCAAGTAAAGAAATAATAAGAATATCCAACAAGCATGTAAAAACAATATATTAAAATATTGTATGAATTTTTTAGCAGTATTGCATTTTAGTTATATTATTTGAATTATTAACTATAACTAAAATATTACAGTGGAACTATGAATATTCTACATTTCGATGTAACAATTAAACATACCTAAAATATATTTTAATTACTTTTGATATGAATAATTAGGTATTAGTTACTACAATAATTTGTAATAATTAAAGAAGTAATAGATGTCACAGGAATATTAAAATTTTTACAATTATTTTTTATAGGAACAAGTAGTTATTTGTTAGTGACATAATTTTTATAAAGTAAAAAAATTATAGGAATATCCAACAAGCATGTAGTAAACATTTTGTAAAGAAATATAGATACTTCCCCTGATATTTATATACAAAATTTAAAAATCATATATTAAATTATATGTTGAATGTATACCTAAATTTATGCTTTGATGTAATTTATATCAATTTTGGCTTCATAATGATTTAGTATTGCATACTTCATTTGTGTTAAATCACGAATACGAATCTCAAAAAACAATTTTAATAAAGTTTGATGAGGGTTGTTATTTGAGGTTTTGTTTAAACCCTATCAATGAATTATATTTTTAAAATTGTTTATAAAATTTGAGGCATTGACACGAAATCAGAGGGGTCAAAATTTGTTTAATGAGGTAGAAGAGAAATAGAATGAAGATGTTAATGAATTACCCACATTAACAGAATCACTTGGGACCATGGGGTTTCATGATAATCCAGGAGTGTAGGAATGTGATGTAGAACTTAACTTTCATGGTGAGAAAATCATGGGAGGCAAGCTAGGGAATACAGAGACAAAATATCAGTTTGAGCCGACATTACAGGATAAGGCACTAGGTGTTTATTGGGTTAATTTTGACCTAAATTGGAGAGCTATAAATATCCCTTCAAACAATGGTAGGAAAAATGGTGAGGAGATTGAGGATGAGATTGCCACAACACAGTTGGGGTTAGGTATATGACAAGATGAAACGGGTCCCTCGAGTTAGTCAAGCTTGCAAAGTGGTACTATGCCACCAAGATACTTGTCAATTTAGTTCTTATAGCGTCTATCTAGAGACTATGATCAAGATAGTATAGCTATTCCATTAGGTACATGGGACTAATTCTACAAAGAGGATAGTGGAGAGTTAGTTGCTCTTATGAATTTTATGAATAAAGAGCTTGCTATTGCAATTGTGAAGGAGTACTCATTTAATGTACCATGACGTGAATACAAAGTTGTGAAGAACATTCTTTAGGCGTAGAAAGTATGATGTAAGCACAGCACGAATGAAGGAGGTGTAGAAGGGAATTGCAGGCTATTTTGAAACTAATGTTGGATTATTAGAAGTTTACTAAGTACGCGAGCCCACACACTTTTTTTCCTAATTTGATATCAATGCACCATAAGAATTTAGATATGAGCACAATAGCACAGTTATTAGTGGGGATAGTCCATCGAGACCTATCATATGAGATAAAGTTTATAATGTAAACAATTAAAGACATGTACAAGTTTGAATGTTCTTATGCTAAGATGTGGCACAGGTTGAGGTGGGCTTTGGAGATGGTTTATCAGAATATGAGAGTTTAGTGCAGAAGTTATCAGCATATATGCTTGATCTCCAAAAATATAATCTCGGGACCATCATCAAGTGGCGACATGTGGAATGTGGCACACGGAGCCATTACACATTGGGGTATGTAGTTTAGACTTTGAAACTGTGTGTAGATGAATATCAGCACTGTTGTAATGTCATAAGCGTTGGTGAGATACATTTATATGTCAAATACCAGCACAAGATAGTTATTACTGTGGCCTTATATGTGAACCATAAGGTGTTGGCCCTGACATTTGCCATTGTTGATGAGGAGAGCATAAACTCTTTGTATTGGTTTCTTACTTTATTAAGTTAGCATGTTGTTCGACAAAGGACTCCTACTTGTTTGAAATCTGATCAAAATGCTAGTTTGCTAGTTGCTGTAGAACATATTCTCGAGTTTTGACCACCTCATAGGGTTAACCGATTCTGTTTGAGGCATGTGTGTGCCAACTTCACTAAGACATTCAACAATCAAGCTTTAAAAGATTTGTGTTAGATGGCAAGCTCAACGCACGAGCTCATCAAGGTCGAAAGGTGCATGGCCAATATTAATAGTTTGAATCCAACAGCATATAACTGGTTGATAATAATTGACTATGAAAAGTGGGCTCTTGTACATTACTATGAATATAAAGTAGGAATACTAATGACAAACATTTTGGAGTCCTTAAATAAAGTGTTCAAGGCTGCATGGCGGCTCTTGATTTCTACTATTATGCAGCTTAAAATTGAGCATGTCATTGCATTCTTTTTAGATAGATTAATTGAGGCCATAGGCTTGCAGCTAAGACTGGCCCACATGTCCAGCTAAGATGTACAGGGACGCCAAGCAAGAGTTTGTACGGTAAATATCACAATTGATTGACTGGCGCACCTTATTAGCAGATGTGCGCACAGTACACCAAGAGGGTCATTGCAGGATTGATTATTTTGTGAGTATCACACAACAAATGTGCAATTATAGAAAATGGGTGCATATCAGATTCTATGCTCACATGTGATGCATATTTGTAAAAAGTACAATATGAATCCCAAGGACCCTGTCAACCTTTTTACTCTATTAATTAGTAGGTGGCCACATATTCAAGACAGCTTGAGGCTGTGTGGAGTGAGAAGTATTAGGACCTTCCACTATTTGCACTAGTGCACAATGTAGAGTGTTAACAGTGGGGATGATGAGGTCGAGACCGGATGACACATATACATAATGAGATAGATCGTAGTAAAGTGTGAGCTAGGTAGAGAGTACAACATGGAGATATTGATCTAGGGGCACTGAGTTTCCGACCTTTGTAAGCCTACTCCTCGCTTTTATGTATGTTGATTTGTGTAAAATATATCACATATTTCGACTATCTCAAGTTGAGATAATTATTTTATGTTTGATATTATTATATGTATTTTATGTATTCCATTTGGTACATGAAACTTGACATGATTTGCTCATTAACTCTCTATTGTTTGTCATATAATAATAAGTCCTTCGTAATTTTTTCTAGTTTTTCAAAATTATAATAGCTCACTATATTTGCTAACATAAACAAGCATCATTCAACTAACTTGATGTCAATTGAGTCTTAATTTTTTTCTTGTTGTACAGTTGATGAATAATGTAATAGTCTATTATGTGGCCTAATACAAACTAATATTGTTTGACTAACAGGATATTCACTGGCTCTTATATGCACTCCAACCAAATTGATTGATCATTGCTTCAGTTGTAGTTGGAGCATTGCTTAGAGGATGTGTAGATGAGACAAATTGATAATACAGTAATGCCGACCGCACCTAATAGTTATCGAATGAAATTTCAAGAGGTTGACATTTGTGTATTGGACATTTGCGTCACATTAGCTTGTACGACATCTACAAATTTGACACTTACTATTAGATCATCATTTCATTACTACTCTTGTTTAGAGATTAGGAAATGTACACGTTCTATTTTGTATTAGGTGAGGCAATTGTTACTTTCGATCGTTTGGCATTTGCCAATCACTAGAGAGTGAGTGACGCAGTTTGAGCACACATAATTTGATTGGCAAACTATATGAGAGGATGCCCTAGGATAATGTCTGGATGTTAGGTACTTGAGGGGTTTCTCTATATCCCCGTGGATGATTTATATCCATCTCTATGATCATTGTATATGTGTAGATAGCTCCCAGGTAGAGGCTGAGCAGTGGGCATGAGGATTTGCTGTGCTTATTTTGGGTGGCACTGTATTCTGCGTTGCATTAAAGGCTTAAGTCAGTTTGCTGTATTTGAGTCATCTTATGCCTGAGATTGTGAGCTGTTATAGAGTTAGAGGGTTAAGACCTTAGCATGCCTGCACCCAAGGCTATATGCTGCATGCATGCAATAGAGGTCCACACCTACGGGGTTAGCTTTACTAGTGTGGTAGATTTATATATAATGACACACATACTGTAACTATTTTTAATTTATATAAGAATATATTAAAATTCTACGTGCAGATATAGGCTTGGTAACGCATTTTAGGGGCATGTCCATATCTATCAGTATAGCGTTTGACATAGGGCGCTTAGAGATAATCGGAGGTGTTGCACTTCCAGTTGGACTTTGTGGCTCCATGTAAGTTACTGAATTAAAATGGTTTACATACTAATTTGTAATCTTTATAGATTTTGTGCATACATGCATGATTACACCCTTTCATTTCTTTTCAGGTTGACGAGTCGTAGGCGGTAGTTGACAGAGATTTGGAGTAATAACGTATGCATACTTCGGGAGATTTTAGACTCTGAGGCCTGGGCATAAGTATGACAATAATTCTACGTAATTAGCATTCAACAGTATTTTTGTTACACTTGTTGCTTAGCATTTTCCACAATTTGTAATTGCTCAATTTGAGTGGCAGCCCTACGCCCTTGAGACATTTGCATTATTGCCACCATGGGCTGGTTGTGAAATGTGGACGTACGAAGGACCATTATATGTTATAACATAGTGGAGATGTATTGTGTAGATTGAGTATTATGGCAATTCGGGATGCTGTAGACCATTCCAGATGATCCCTACTTTTAGGAGAACAGTTTGCACATGATTGACCACAAAGGCACTCATGTTAGGGATTAAGAGATATACCATCATGAATACAATGCAAAATGGAGGGGCAAAGTTAGCATTCATGAGGGTATCCGTTATGATGATTGCATGTCTCATGTGGTATATGGATACCTAGATTGGTATCACTAGGTTACTCAATGCATCATTAGTCTCCACACTCTCATGTTCACAGTGGTTTTCAATAGGGAGGACGTAAATTTTTGCAATACACAGTATGTGCATATTAATTCTCTTATGTATTTTATGTTATATGTGTAAAAAACAAACAATCATATTTTTGTATTTTACCGTTATTACGAGGCTGTATATTGCGAGATACTAATTTGGTAGAGGATTTCAATATAGTATGTGACGTCAGTAGGCTTCTCGATGATTGTTTGGCTAGGTTCTTCTGTTTGTACATACAATTGGATGCTTTAGATCCATAGTAATCAACGAGCATGCACGGACTATCATTGTGGCTATAGGACGTGCCATCGTCCTTGTGTCATTTGGCTTTAGATGATGTTACATTCCTATACCTTGAGACCCATAGTCATACTGACATAATCCAGGGATATGTCGAATTTTATTTTAATATTTTTTATTTTTATTTTTATTTGTTAGAGGCTTTATTAATAAGTTGGATCATATAGACTTTTTAGGTTAGAGTTTGATAAGATTTAGTATAAATATTATTTTTATTCAGTTGAAAAACAAGAATCTTGGATATGTTTGAATTAAGAATTATGAAACTATCCAATTTTCTCTAAATTTGAGAATACTCAAATTGATTCAACAGGGAGTGATCCTTGTGTGAATTGTGACGTATTAATTGATTGTCGGCGTATCGATTATGACTATCCTATCACGTCATTTATCAGTTTTGGGCTCAATTTTAGATTCAATACATTGGGTCAAGCACTTTGATAAACAGTTCATGTTCTTGGAATTCAATTTGGATTTAATCTAATTTTTATTCTTTCGCTGTGTTCCTGATGGCGTTAGTTGGTATCAGATCGAGGTAGTATCGAATCCTAATTCGATATACTTTCTGGTTGAAAAAAAATAAAAAAAATCAAAAAAAGAGATGCAGCTGCAGCAGTTGTAGAACGTCGCCACCGCTGCCTCCAAGCCAGAACCACCGCTGTCGGTCAAGCCTTGACGACTACAGCAACGCTTCGAGGAGGGTCACTTGCCCCACCTGCCACCGGTGTTGCCGTCGATTGGATGCCAGGGACAGCAGATTTCTGGAAAATCTGGCCGAGGGCCACCGCGTCGTAATCCTGCTGGTTCGCTCGATCAGCTAGAAATTTTGCCATGACACCACCGCCTGGAGCTACGCGAACCCCTGGTGAACCTTCCTTACCCTTTTCGACAAGGAATCCCTCCCCCCCCCCCCCCCCCCCCCCCACGGTGCTGTTGCCGCCGTTTCTCAAACTTGCTTCCTTCGCGCAGAAGAAAAAAAATTTTTTTTTGGGGCCACATTTGGGCCAAAAGTGTTGGTTTTGTCTCTGTTAGGCCAAACTTTAACTTGAGCTAAAAGAGTTATTGGGCCAAAGGTATTAGGCCGAATGAATTCAACAAAAAAAAAGGAAAAAAAGAAGAAGATTGGGTCGGGCCAGATTATCTTTGGGTAGAAAAGAAAAAGTTAATGTTGGGCCATTGCGGGTCAGGTTAGTCATTTGTTCTTGCGCTGAATTATTGTTGGGCCAGAATTAAAAAAAATTCGCTGGGCCTATTGTGCTATTGGGCTAGGTCAGATTTTAATGTTTTAGTTATTGGGCTCATTATTGTTGGACTTGGTAAGGCTTTGTTTGGCTGCTGCAATTTCTTATTTAATTAAGGACTCGTTTAGTTGCTAGGTTTTGAGGGAAAAAAATAGTGGGCAAAAAAATACACAAAAAAAATACAAAAAGGCAGAAAAAAAAGTGAAAAGGTGTGATAAAAAAAATTGATAGGAAAAAAAATAGAGAGCAAAAAAAAAAAAAGGAGTGAAAACAATATAAAAAAATTAGAGAGAAAGGAAATTTATTTGTACTTATTTCTACAGGTTGTCAGATGATCATGCATATTACAAGAAATGAGTGTTTGACAAAATTTAAAAGTTGTTCAAAGCAGTGGATAGTAAAATTGTCTTGCAAGAGACATTCATATTTTGAGACACAAGAAGACAAGAAATAGACATACACTATCAAGGTACTATCATGACAAATATTATGGATTGAATTGGAATGAGTATGACGAGACATCCAAGGTATCTGATTCTTATATTGAAAGTCAATCTTGGTTGTATTTTAATTATTTTCAGTGTGGACATAGCATGAGTGAATGTCGAAATGAGGAAGTTGATATGCGTATTGGCATTAGTAAAGTTATGAGAGATAAGAAAAGTCCACTAGTAGATATACCATTTTTGACTGAAGTGAAGATTGTAAATGATACGCTATTGAAGAAAATATAATATGAGACTAGCAACAGTTCTAGCACCCACTTAGAAATTGAAAAGAAGAAAATTGTGAAAGAAGAAATAATAGAAGTTGTAGTAGAAATTGATGAGAATAAAGTTGAGGAAGAAGAATTTATAAAACTGGAAGTGGAGGTTAAAGACAAGAACAAAAATAGGAATGAAGAGTCATTAAAATAATGGGAAGTCAATCTCATAAAGAGTTACAAATATGTTGACCCATTTGACCTTTTAGTGCTACTTTTGTTTGTTTGTGATTTTCAAGACTTGGAATTTTTGCCAATTGAGGAGATTTCGTGTATATGTCTACGTAATTACTTAGATAATGCACTTATCATTCTGCATGGCTCATTGTTAATATATTATCGTTAGTCTTGTGCTGTCGCATAGATATTTCACATGCACGTGTAGAGGTGTTAGTCAACCAAGTAGCTCGACTCGACTCGACTCGACTCGGTCGAGCAACTCGGTTAAAGCTCGACTCGATGTAGTAATCTAGTCGAGCTCGAGTATTTCGTGGAAATACTCGAGCTTGATTTTTTTTTTTTTACCAAAAATAATTTATACTCTGTAGTGCACTTAACTCAAGCTTGAGCTCGGGCTCGACTCGAGCTCAACTCGATAAACTCGAGCTCCAAGCCTAGCGAGCTTGAATTTGAGTTGTAAAATTTTGCTCAAACTTGAGTCGAGCTTGTCAAAAATTAACTCGAGTCAAGCTTGAGTAGATTACTACTCGAGTTCGACTCGACTTGATTCCATCCCTATGCATGTGTTTGACTTGATAGCATTGGAAAAGAGTGATTGTGGAGCATCAAGAAGATTCTATAAATTAGTGTTTGATCCCAAATGACACAAGTTTGAACTAAGAACAATTCGCCTTCAAGAGAAGGGGTATGACACGATCCAGGGATCCGTCAAATTTTATTTTAATATTTTTTATTTTTATTTGTTAATGAGCTTTATTAATAAGTTAGGCTATATGGACTTTTTAAGTTAGAGTTTGATAAAATTTAGTATAAATAGTATTTTTATTTAGTTGAAACACAAAGATCTTGGATATATTTGAATTAAGAGTTATGAAACTACGAAATTTTCTCTTGATTTGATAATAGTCAAATTGATTCAATAGGGAGTGATCCTTGTGTGAATCGTGACGTATCAATCGATTGTTGGCGTATCAATTATGATCATTGTATCGAGTCTTTTATCAATTGTTGGACTCAATTTTGGATTCAATACGTTGGGTCGGGTATTTTGATGTACAGTTCACATTCTTGAAATTCAATTTGGATTCAATCTAATTTTTATGCTTCCGCTGTGTTCTTGATCGCGTCAGTTGGGAGACGGTTTTAATCAATTCAAGATCCTTTCCAAATTTCCTGAAATTATGCGTTCAATTTCTTGTGAATTTCAATCTCCTAAATCGAGACATTCTGGAGTGGTCTATGTGATTTGTGATGTATCAATCAGTATTTGGTGTGTTGATTGTAGTTGTCTACATCGTGTTCAATCCAATCAACAAGATTGATACAATGTAGACTTTGGGGTATTGGAGGTTATCTACCATTGAGCAATACGCTACCGTTGATGTGGGACTGGAGGTTATCTACCTTGAGCTACACATTTTTTGTTGTATAGGCTATAGTTAAGATTTCTTTGTTCTTTTTATGATTTATTATCTTGTTATATATATATAAATCAAGATTTCGATACTAATTCGTTTCATAAACTTTTCTACTCATATTTCATTATCTATATTACTCCTGCATAAATATTTTAAATTCAACATAATATCAAAATCATTTAACAATTAATACAATTTGTAAAATATAAATACAAATTTTATGGTTTGATAAAATGATCGAAAAATGTTGAAAAGTAAAAGTAATTGACACAATGTTATTATATAAATTGAAAGCCAGAAACTTTATGATGTAAGAAAATAATTTATGGGGTTTGACATTTTTTAAAAAAATAAAACTTTATATATATATATATTTTATTATATATTTTTA
This sequence comes from Avicennia marina, assembly GCA_019155195.1. NCBI lineage: Eukaryota > Viridiplantae > Streptophyta > Magnoliopsida > Lamiales > Acanthaceae > Avicennia > Avicennia marina. The sequence continues at coordinate 14,462,522 of CM032764.1, forward strand.
ACATAAATTATTTATATATTTTTTTGTTACTTTATTTTTTTGCATTTTTTTGATATCCGGCTGGATTAATAAGTTTTTTTGGGTCTGAAGTCAGACCCATTTAATTTTTGTTTTTGATAGAGTTATTTTTCTAATTAATTATTTAAAATTTTTTTAAACAAAAACCCTATGTTTGCATGCATAATTTGGGAAGGAAAAAAAACGATGCAAAAATTTAGATATAGTGTAAAACTCAAAAAGTGATAAAATTTATTGTGCAATATATTTAAAAGTTTGTATTTTGATAAAAGCCCAATATGCTACAGTATTATATATGTATGTTTGTATGTATCGGGTCGAATGTGTAAATGCCTATTATTTAATTTTGTTACTAGTACATATACAGTGAAATGATAGTAGCTACAGTTTTCATGAGTTATTTTGAATACGCTACAAATCATTATGCACCGAATCCTTCGTCTCATACTATGTATACTGATAACAAATGCCAGTTATTTTGCTAAATGATAGTAGTATTGGCAATAAAATAAGTCATATAGGGTCTCATTAAAATGTATTTTTCACTTTCAGTCCGCGTTCTACACAATTAGAAGATTATACACTTGTCCGAATAAACCAAGTACTTACTCTCATTACATGCAACATTTTTTAGTACATAGCAAATTGTAATTACTTATATTTAGAAAATTTTACACATATCTTAAAATTAAGCATTAGGTATATTTACATATGATTTGTAATCTTCATTCGAGTAGGGTCGAAACCAGCAGAGGGCCCATCGCATCATGAACCCTCAACAATTCAATGCTTTACTCTTTCCCTGTATTTTTTATATAGAGTGATGACGTAAATTAATTTATTATACATAATAAATACATGAAGATGTAATAGACATCTGTAGACCGAACAGAGGAATAAGAACTACTTACGCCGCAATTAGATGATAACTTTATTTTAAAAAATTAATGTTTGAAGTAAGGAAAAATTTTGAGAGTAAACAATAAAGGTTTTGGAGTAATTAGATAAGTTTTTTTCAGAAAAAAGCATAATGATAAATATGTGATATAAAGCAATGATCGGTGTATGGTGTGAAAAGTTTTTACATATATTTTTGAGAATAAAATATCGAAGTAATTTTATTATATGTATTTTAATTAATTAAGAAAAATTATAGTTTTATTATAATTAATATTATTGATATTATTATTATTATTATTTTCTTGTTATTGTTATCGTTGTTTTTATTGTTACTGTTATTGTTATTATTATTATTATTTGTGAAAGTGAAGAGTAGAAAACAAAGATAAGACGTGCACGCAGAGAAAAGACAATAGTAGACGGTTTAGATGATATACCGGTGGAGGAAGGGAACATACAGTTAAATATAACACATGAACATATGCATGCAGGAGATATTTTAGCATTGCATGCATGGAGATTCTCCATCCAACAAACCCATCAACAAGATGCAAATTTGCTTCGCAGTTACCACCCAACCTGACAGAGAGGCGCCTACCCCCTTCAATTTCCAAATACTTTACTCGTAGTCGTATACGAGGATCATGGACATTAATTAATTTAATTGTAGGGACACACAAATTTATAAATGTATATACTTACGAAGCGGCGCACAAGGGATTCTTCATAACAATCACGTACGCGACTCACATGCATCCAAATAATTTAAATTTCATGATGATTACTAGCGTATCTAAACTATGTATATGTGTGTGTGTGTGTGAGTGTTGTACTGCAAGGCTTAATGGTCCAATGAGAACATGCATCATTACACGCTCATGTAGATGGTTACAAAATTAAGTTTTTTCAACTCTCAAGTGGCTTCAACTATCATGATTGAAGTTCATTGGCGTGGGTTGGCATGTTTTGTTTGTGTCTTAAGATCTCAGCCATTAATTAGGTCTATTTTAACATATAATATTGAAATCAAACTTTGGGGTACGCACATTCCTATTCGAGGGCTTCAATTCCCAAATTTACATTATTCTCATGATTTTAAATTATATTTTGATTGTTTGTGTGAATGAACTCCTCCTCTGTCTATCTATTACTATTAAGAATGCACGAAGGCCTCACGATAACAGTCGTCTTAAGTATTTTTATAGTTACACCCTATTATTTTGTAAATTTTAGAAATTAGAATATATGTATATATACAGAGAGAGAGAGAGAGAGAGAGAGAGAGAGAGAGATTAATTCTAATATGGATTATGAAGTAAATTCACTCCTATCAACTTCCCCATTTCTTCACGTAATGTCCTCCCCCGCACTCATCATCCCCGCTACCTCTAAAGAGGCAGCTTATGGTTAAAGCATCCCTTCTTACTTACTGTATTTCTTGGTCAACCCCAGTCTCTTGATGGGAAGAACAGGTTTGCATTAATTTTGTAACCATCTACATGAGCGTGTACAACTCTGGAGCAACCCTGTTCCCTACGTTAAAAGGTTTGTTAGGAGAAATTGAGATTTCTTGCATCTAACATTAGGGAGATATTAAGACAGATAAGGAACCGACGTCGAAGAGCGAGAAATCAATAAAATTGCAAGAAGAATATGCTATGAGCACGAGGCAAGAGGTAGACAGGTGAGCAGTTGATGGGTAAATTCAAGTCCAGTCTTGCCAAACTGAAATGGGGGGTGAGGGCTTTGGTAGAAGTAGATGAAGGCTCATGAAACTAAGCTCGCAGAAGATGTATTAACAGGAATGCCAATTGCATAAGCACGTAGAGCAGGAGCAATGATTTGTTGCTATTAACAAATAAGCTTTGACCACACTGGAAGTTCACGTTGCCAATTGCAATTTGCAAATTTGGCAGCCATATTTGAATGGAATGTAATTTCATTTTTGCTTTTTATTTTCATGCCTTATTTTAATTTTCCTAAGGACATTGTATAATTATTCTGCATGATTGGGGCCCAACATATGAACGTGATTTGGGTGTTGTTGCCCTTCCATCAAATTCAGGGCCTTGCGAGTTATTTTGACACTTCTTTTATTGTAACAATCTTAAAGAGTCGAAAGATTATTACATTATTACTATATCTTTTATAATTGTATAAATTTTTATATATTCATAAACATATGCATTATTTATTTATCAGTTTACACATGATCGGGTGTGCATGACTGTTAATACTATACTATTATTTTAATAAAGATTTTTAATTACACAAAATAAATTTACATAATTATTTTTATTTCAAAATTTTTTATTCTTTCTATCATTTTCTTCCATTTTTTCATCCAACTTACAATTTATATTTATAAGTTCTTTTAGATTTTATAATATTTTAAATTCTTTTCATATATTATTATTTTTCTTTTAAATATTTTTATACAATGTAAAATCACATAGCCTTCTTATTTAATTTTTAATTTTTCTATTTGTGTTCTCTCTTTCTCTTCCTTCTAAAATCTCTTAATATTTCTTTAGTTTATTGTTTTAAGTATTCTTCGTACTTTTTAATATTAAATAATTTTAATTTTATTAAGTAAAACACAATAATTTCATAATTTATAAGTGTGAAAATTTGACTAGTCTATATAATATTTAAAATACAATAACTTTTATAATTCATAAATATACGTATAGAGTTATGTACCTTATAATAATTTTAATTAATGGAGAAACATACATGAACTATACAGTAAAACACACCAATCTAACAGAAAAATGATCACAAACAGACGTCTGTCTTTCGCTCGCGCAACAAGAAGCCAAACATACATAAACATGTAAAATGGCATCTCAATCTTGTTGATGTCTTCAGTGACCTCGATCGAGGCTACCCATTAATCATCAATCAATTATTACTATAGCTTTTGCGTTGGGATGATTAAACGCTTTTGGTTAATAATCCTATCACGTATTCACGTGAACATGCAATACTCTGTCTTCATCGATACAAGGCAAGAAAATAGCCACGAGCTTATATTTAATATATGTCTTTTTTCATAGTATACAATTGAATTTGTTTTATCACATATGCAAACATATGTTTCGGTATGAAGCCTAATTTTCATTTACCATGGCTATATATATAGTTATATATGAAGATTTTTCTTTATAATTTTATCTCCCCAGTCTGCAAGAAAAATACATGTACAGTTGTTTTCTTGATTTTGATTTATTAGAATTAATGAAACCAAGAAGTTTGAGAGGAAAATTTGTAATTCATTATTTTACTTTTCCGAAATTAGTCCCGCTCTCTTGCTCTTTCTATACGTCTCTCTCTTTTGTTTTTCATGAAACTGTTGTTGCATATTATACTATTCAAAATTATCATGAAATAATTCACCTAAGACACCACTAAATAACATTAAATTATGACTAATAAATATGATGGAATAATATTATCTTAGTTGAGAAATTGTCCATAGTATAAAGGGGTTAAATGTCAAAATCGATTCGTTGGATAGAGCACATTAACAGTCAAACCGGGACCCCCTCTGTCTTTTTATTTAAAAAAGTTTAAATATATAGAAAGAAAGTAAATGAAAAGTAGGATTGTGAAGTGATACATCGGACGGTCAGCATTTTATTTTACCAAATCCCGGTCCAGATTTGGCTGACTAATCGCCGGATTCGACTCCCCCCGGATCTTGTCATTTTGACCGCCCAGTCCCCTAATCACACCGACACCATCGTCTTTCTGGACTTGCAGAGCGAGAGAGAGAGAGAGAGAGAGAGAGAGAGAGAGAGAGAAGGGGGCACGGAGTCGGTCTCGTTTCGACTGAATTGGACTCTGTTTCATTTTCTCTACTGGAGTGAGTATTTGCTTCGGCTTAATCACTTTTCACTCTTCCATCTCTATTTCTCTCTCTCTGTTTTTTTTTGTATCAAATCAATTTAGTATTGTTTCTCTTGATGCATCGGTTCCCATTTACCTTGAATTTGTTTTGCCAGATCCAACCCACTGCAGTAGATGCCTTTGACCATCGAGTTTTGCCATTGATTTCTACTCCGTATTGCATTGCATCACTAGTCTCTCTCTCTCTCTCTCTCTCATCCATCTGTCCCTTCTTCCTCTTATTTTATAACCTAGGAAGGAAACTACAGTTAACACACAACCTTATTCTCAAATGCACGCCACATTCTTAAATGGAAGTTGGACCTCCGGAGTAGGTGATATTTTGGAATTCAAAACCCCAGCAAGGAGGTGATCTGGGAACGGGGAATAGTTATAACCCTCTCTATGTAATGATGCTTGCTTTTAGGCTTTCTGCTATGCCACCACTTCAAATGTTTGATGACAACCAATGCTATTGTCTACGTAATCAAACTTTCTTTTGATTGTTCAGAAGCTTTGTTAATGGTGTGTAACTTGGGAAAGTTGTCCCCGTCTACTTATTTGTTGAAATCCTTTTTAATCATATGAGGGTTGGGGATATAAAAATCTATTCCAATTGTGTTAGCTGGAAGCATGTTTAGTGTGCGGTCAAGCAGTGGGGCCTGTGCAATCATCGATGGAATGCTGATCGAGTGAATGTTGTGTCTCTGGACCTTAATCCCTTGCCACCTAGACTTTTGTCACTCAATACTCGTCTACTTATGCCCTGGATAATCTCATTAGATATGTGGATTCACTGCTTAATGTTCTTCATGCTAATAGATGATATTTGCACCTATTACGTTTCAGCTGTATTGCTTTTTTGCTTATTAATCCCAAATGAAAAACAGTTCTCTTTGAAAATTTTTCAAGATATTGAAAAATAACCTATGAGCTTTCTCCTGCCCAGAGTATCAACAAGGACTTTGACGAGATCCTTTGGTGGAAAGAATGAGTTGTTTTAGCTGCTGCAATGAAGATGACATCAATAAACATGCTGATGGTGGGTACGAGTCTGCAGTAAAAAATTCAGCTGGTAATTCAACACCCCCTGTAGTCAGTTATTATGGGCGATGCAGCTTTATATTCTTTTATCTTTTGTGCATCTCAATTTCTTTAAGCACTTCAACTAATTGAACAGAATGCTTTCAGTCTTAACATGTATCATCTTGCTTTATATATATGCATATGTATTGGATTTAATCTGGTTTCATGAAATTTATATGCTTGATGTTTGGAATTTTATAATTTTTCCTTTTTTTTCTCATATCTGTGGATGTGCCTTTAGGTTCTCAAACACCAGGGTCATTGAATTTTAGTTTCAAACACTTGGTATTAACAAAGCGAAGGACGTTGATTTAATCAAATTCCCGATTTGGTGGTTTTAGATTGCAAAAAGCATTCTTCTTACTAGTACAAAAGCTTACACTGTTTGATCTAAAATAGTATTGAATCTACAAGGCATACTACCGTTTAATTTGTAGTTTGTACAAAAACTAAGACTAGTTGTTTTGGTAGGTAATGATGGAGGTTATCACACTAGGGAAACAACATCAAAATCTCAAGTTGCGAAAGCCCAGCCTATTGAAGTTCCTTCAATTCCTGTCGATGAACTGAAGGATATCACAAGTAACTTCAGCACAGATTCCTTAATAGGGGAAGGCTCATATGGACGAGTATATTATGGAATTCTTAGGAATGGTCGGGCCACAGCAATAAAGAAATTGGATGCAAGCAAACAACCAGATGATGAATTCTTGGCTCAGGTTTGTATTGGAGATGTAATTTAATTCTTGTAAAGGAAAATAGGTAATGAGCATTGAAAATATTCCTGCTCTTTAACTTGCAGGTGTCTATGGTGTCAAGGCTAAAACATGAAAATTTTGTGGAGCTACTTGGTTATTGTGTTGATGAAACTCAGCGTGTTCTTGCATATGAATTTGCTTCTAATGGATCTCTTCATGATATTCTTCATGGTATGTGAGTAACATTAGTAATGGCAGAGTTCTTTATTTCTTACTTTTCCTCCCAGTAATTCTATCTTGGATTCATATGCATCAATAACATTGCATTCTAATATTGCTTCTAGTTTTCTTTTATTTCGTAAATGTGTTCTCTTTCTTTTACAGTCCACCTAACTTTCATTTAGTTCACAAATGCTTTTTACATTTCTGTGTAAATACTATCTGTATAAGCCCACAAGGCAACTAATAGACATGGCGAGAGCTGATCCATCTTATGCTGTCATGGTCCATGCATTTGGTATCGGAAGCTTCTCCAACTTGAAATGCCTTCGTTGACAGTTGTAAAGCATTTTCATTGGTATAGTCTATTTTTTGGGGATTTCCTAAAATATATTGAATGGGCATGATATAAACTAAGATAGTATGAAATGATAAGTAGAGATATAGTGAATAGCATTCATCTTAATTCAGCCGTTTTGTTGCTATTTCAGTATAATCCTGCATTTCAGTACACCATGCTCTCTCGTGATTATATACATAAATTATTACTCGTCTCCCCAATCGTAGATCTCCTGAAACTTGGGGGAAAAGGAAGAATGTGAGTTATAGATGTTAATGTTTTCGACGTTATCGTTTAGGACGAAAAGGTGTTAAAGGAGCTCAACCTGGGCCCGTTCTTTCTTGGGCACAACGTGTAAAAATTGCAGTGGGGGCTGCCAAGGGCCTAGAGTATCTCCATGAAAAAGTGGAGCCTCACATCATCCACCGTGATATTAAGTCCAGCAACGTGCTAATATTTGATGATGATGTTGCTAAGATTGCCGACTTTGATTTATCAAATCAAGCTCCTGATATGGCAGCACGTCTTCACTCTACTCGTGTCCTTGGGACGTTTGGGTATCATGCTCCAGAGTAAGTTGCTTTGGGTTTGTTCTTCCTTATCCCTCCCCACCTTTAGTCATGGTAGGAACCTCAAAAGGATAGAGAATTTATGCTAATATGCTCTTGTCTCTACGTGCATAGAAAAATGCCGGTGTACACACACTCCATATTGTCATTCACCAAATCCATGCTTTTCAGGAAACCATATTAATTTTCCTGAGTTTCTAAATGGTCCCTTCATTTTGCTCTAAGATAATGTCAATGATGATATTCAGCCGTTCGTGTGCCTTTTCTGTTTTCTGATTTGACAGATATGCAATGACTGGACAGCTAAATTCAAAGAGTGATGTGTACAGTTTTGGTGTTGTCCTTCTGGAGCTTCTCACTGGCCGTAAACCTGTGGATCACACATTACCTCGTGGACAGCAAAGCCTAGTAACATGGGTACTCTGCTGTTTCCCAACCCACCATCCCCCCCCCCCCCCCCCCCCAAAAGAAAAAGTCATATAAAATCTCCTTGTTCTCTGTTCTTATGCTCCCTGATTCTGTTGTATTATTAGGCGGCACCAAAACTGAGTGAAGACAAGGTCCGCCAATGTGTTGACAGTAGACTTGCAGGGGATTACCCGCATAAGGCTGTTGCTAAGGTAATTATGGGCTTTCTTGTTAATCCAATATCTGAGATACCATTTGCATGCGGGGCGTATACATGCTCACTAGTAGATGCACAATGGTTACAGAAGAGTGAATGTGTATCCTGTCCAGCAAAGCTCTATGTGCTAGAATATACTGTTTTGCTGTTGGCCTGATGTAATTGCAATTTCCCAATATTTGCTACTGAAATGTGAATGCTTAATAGAGGCTGTTAAAACTAAAAGGATCATGATTTTGCTATTAATTGAAAAACTGAATGCTCTATTTCTAGAGTGGCATTATATAGTGATACAAATAAAATCTAACACTGACACTAGTATCCTAACTAATCCAAAAACAAGTTCATCAGTGTTTATTACACTATATACCTAATCTAGATTATAATTATTTCTAATTTAGATATTCCCTAATTTATTACTTCTAACAAATGCAAACTTGGTAGGTTGACGAACCACAAAATCATGCTTCTTGAATGATCCCACAGGTGTGACACTCGGGCATATGGTAGGCTGTCCCTTACGATTGCTTGTTTGTAGATTTATGAGGAACTAACCCAAGCCACATTAGATGAAAAGGCAGTGGACACAATAGTGGCTTAGATGTGCTAACTTGTAATCCTCTTGAGTCAAGGTGTCCATCTCTGAAATGGAGGCAAGTTTTATAGTTTTCTCATTCTTACAAACAAAATGTTTGGCCCACCCACTTAGGTACACCAATCTTTTCCAACACTTTTATGAAGGTTGCTTTTTCCAGAGTGATCACATTGTTTTTAGGTCTTAGTTGTGCCAACCTTTTTATTATTGCTCGCCTTGACATGCGAACATGTGACCACAAGAAGACCCATGCACCTCAACTGCTAGGTCTGGATTTTCAGTAAGTGGGGTATAGGCAGAACAGAAATTTCTTACAGCAACATGAAGAACTCTTGATAGAGTGTAGACAAATTTGGAACAGTTACTAGTCAACTAATGTTCTCTAAAGAGTTAAGGGAAGAATCAAGTTTAGATAGAAACTTGGCCACTAAACATTCTACCCGTTGGTCCTTACAAATCTCATGATTTAATGGATGAAACAACATGTTATCCTTAACTTCCATATGTAAGGTAAAATAATTAGTCATTAATTTACTTTTGTGTTGAGGGAGAACAATTTTTTAATCGAATCAAAAAAGGAAAAAAATCCTTTTTTTGCAATCTTTTTGTATAACATACATAAGATATTGTTAAGAGCTCTTTGGTGTGAAAACAAAAAGATTTGTAACACAGACTAAGTTGGCTTCCTGATAGATAAGAGAAAATTGGGAACACCTTTTATTTCATACTATTCTCTCGATACATAATCGAATCTTTTGAAACAAAAAAACAATACAAAAATTTTTCATATCGAATTCGAAGTGCCATGCTATTATTTTTGCTTTTTAGTTGGAACTTTAGGTAGTTCTTGAAAAAAGATAGCAAAAGAAATTATTCCTCGATTTAAGAGTAAAAGTAAGTATAAAGCAATGCTTCAATAGATTTGATTGTGGTTTACAATTATAGCTTTCTTACTTGTTTTTTTTTTTTTTTTTTTTGCTTGTTTTATTTAATATCATCTTGAAAGAGCGAGAGTTAAATTGGATCCCAAATTGATGTGTTAGTATGAGCTTATCCATGCAGTTATGTGCTCTTTGAATAAGAATCTGTTGTTTGAAAGATCTTAGCTTTCGTACTTTGGTGGGTCTTTGAGATCCTTTTGATGACCCGTGTTGTGTTGAGGGGATATCTATCTATTCTAGTCAATTGCATAAAGCCTGCGAGAGCAATGGAATAGGGGAAAGTATACAGAGAAGACAATTCTTTTCTATTATATTAGATTAGTATCAATTAGTGATTTGGATTAGTTAGTGATCCCGGCTTAGTGAGTTATTTCTTCCGTGATGAACCGTTGGCAAAAGTTCTACATTTTGTCTCTGTGGTAAAGGTCTTAATGCTAGAGGAATCATTATTGCAAGGCATAGAAGGGAGGTTGTCTATACTGTAAAATCAATTTTTGATGGAATGAACAAGACATATATGGTAGAATTGTAACCATAGAATATGACCTTTATTGAAATGCATACATTTGTCTCATATACTATGGGATGATGAGAAGACATATTTTACGTCCTGGGGGGGCTATAATTGGACATACCATTGTTTCTATAGAGAAGTTCCTATAAAAATTGGGAATACCCTACCTTTGAGTGCGGTTTGAACTATTGATTTACGTAATTGGAAGTAACCAATTGGGTTTATGACAAAACCTAGAAATCAATCACTAATTCAATTTGAGTATTTGTATAGGATAGACCTTAACAGAAAATTGAAGAGTAATGGGAACAAGTGATTGAGTTTAGTAGTTCCTATGAAAGTGAACTGGGTGTAGAGAAAGATCTTTCTGTTCTTATGAATGTGCTGAGGAAGAAGAAATAGCTATATGTGGCAAATTGTCTCTTTGATTCTATGATACAAAATTGTCTGCTGTTAAAAGCTATCGGGGATCAATTCTAATACTTTTTTATATGTCAGTTCGAAGCATTAAGTGCATCTATCTCTTTTCTGCTCCTGTCTTTGGTAGTAGTAATGCTAATGCCATTTCCTTTCCTAATTCCAATGCCTTACTCCTTGAAAACAAGGATTTGCCGCTAAGACCGGATTCAATGCACCCAGGGTTTTAGAGAGACTTTGTGTGTTGCATAGGTGCTCTTTCTACTGAGGGTTTTCCTACCTACCCTAGTTCAATAAGGGAGAGAAGCGCCTTGGAATCTCAAGCTTAAGAATACATTTCATGCAATGTATCCCTCATCCCCCTATCTGAACTTAAGAACATGCAATTGGCTGTTCCATGCTATTTAGAAGTGCGGTCACGATAGAAAAATCAGTTTGTTGCCACTTTGAATATTCAACACTTTTGGAATTTGGAGAAGCAGAGTGCATGTGATTTAATAATTTGAGATCCAAGAAACAAATTAAAAGCTTGAGTTCATAAAATATAATTTTTACAATTTAACTCGACAGTGGTTCCAATAACCCCTTTTTGTTTGCTCAAAACCATTCTAAAAGATAATTAATTTCAATTGGCTGAGCAATTAACTCCCTAAACAAGGAAACTGAATCACACAACCCAACTACTAATGGACAGTCCAACAGAAAGACTAAATTGAGACCAGCAAACACAACACAATAAACACACCTATTGGAATTCTTGACCCTCTCCCAATATAGAATCATAATCAGATATGGTAAACCTTTCAAACCGAAATGGATGACATGCAATAAGCATAGACTTGGCTGCAAGCAACCTGGAGTAACAACCCATATAGGTTTCTTCCTCGTTGAAACGCTTCCTTAAAAAGCAACTGAAATGGATGACATGCAATAATCAGAGATTTGGCTGCTAGCAACCAGGAGTAACGATCCATATAGGTTTCTTCCTTGTTGAAATGCTTCCTTTAAAGGCAACCAAAATGGGTTGACAGTGCATAAAGACTAAGCAGAGACTTGGCTGCTAACAACCTGGAGTAACTATCCATATAGGTTTCTTCCTTGTTGAAATGCTTCCTTAAAAGGCAACTGAAATGGGTTGACAGTTCACACCGACTGCTCTGGTGAGTGGAACAGGGGTGGATGTGTGTAGATGATCGCAATGGGCGTTTGGCTGTGTAGTAAACCAATAATAGAAGTAGCAGCAGGGCAAACCTAAAAAGGAATTAGGGTTTCCTGTAGTGGTGGTTTCAGACAAAAATAGAGGAGGCTGTGGTCACTGATTGAAGATGAAAATTGTTGCTCGACACCAGTACTCACGAAGAATCTGGATTAGGGTTTGGAACTACAGAGGGATCTGGGCAAAATGTTTTCTACCTGTAATCAGAGGTGGTGCAATCTGGGATGCTATTTCCCAGTGGAAATGTGGCATTGACAGGATGGGCAGCGCTGATTGAAGCCTAGGGGCGTCGCCAACTTGGAGATTTTGGTTTCTGATGGAGGCAGTGGTGCTGATGCTAGTGTTTCTACCTTTCCACCTCTTTTCTTTCTGATTTTGCTCTTCTTCTTGGTTGACTGACCAATGACCCATTTGACTGGAAAATTTTGGATTTAAGTCAGATTAGGGTGAGGAAAATTTCAGTAGCGGTACTATGTTAAATTAATAGGATCGTAATTCCCCCACTAATTGACAACCCAACTCTCTATTTATAAGGTGGCACTGCATAGTGATAAAACTTAAATCAAGCTCCTAACACTAGTTTCCTAACTGATCCTAAAACATTTTCATGGACACACTATAAACCTAATCCAGATAATAATTATTTCAAATCTAGATAATTATTTCTTAATTATTACTTCTAACAGAGGCTATAGTAAGGTGAAGGATGTACATATGTTTAGTCGGTGATAAAGATAAAGAGGGAGGTCAAGCCCAACATTTCATACAAGTCTCTCTGTGTCCACATCTTTAGGATTTTCCCTAAGTCGTGAAACAAAGAGTGCATTGTGTTGTTCCCATGTAATTGATGTTCTGTGATCATATTTACTCTCTCTTGAATGCAGATGGCTGCTGTTGCTGCTTTGTGTGTGCAGTATGAAGCTGATTTCCGGCCTAACATGAGCATTGTAGTCAAAGCACTCCAGCCTCTTTTAAATACTCGTCCAGGACCAGCTGTTGAAAGTGGCCTAACCTGAGGGGTGAAGCCAACCAAGAGCTGTTGGTGAGTTTTACGGTGAGAGTCTTCATCTGTTCTTGTATACACAGTATATAATATAATGTGTGTGTGTGTGTGTGTGTGTTGAAATTAATGAAGATGTTACTCCGATAACAGGTACTTTTTCTTGACTATGATTGCACACTCAAATGAAGGCAGTCTATAATTTTGCATGTATAGTGTTTGCTCGTTTGTATTCATCAACAATGAGAAGTCCTGGGGCGCGTAGTGAGTTCCGCTATTCCTTTGTGCATGGATATCTTACTAAGTATTGTAAAACTTGGATCCCCCTGAAGCTTCAATTAGTATGCCATGCTCTGGACTAAATGGGCAGAACTTTGGGGTCCCAAAACGTCCCCAATGCGTCCTGGGATGTGTTTGACCAAATCATAGCACAATACTGCTACATCTCTATCCATTTTAATAACTAAATTTAAGTGTCCTTTTTGATAATGTTCTTGGCATAATTTTTGCATTCCAAACAATTGCTTGGGGCCTGCATTTGTATTTTTTTGATTTCAGGTTTCATGACGAATAAGATTTTATCGTTAAGGTGTTGGGTGTTAATTATTCATATCAACTGGAGTTCATGAATTGAAAATTGAGCTATATTAACAAGCAAGCAATGTTTATTTATAGGGAAAATACAAGTGGTGGCGAAAATGTGTATTTAGAAACCTATAAACAAGATTGGGGATGGTATTTTGAACTTGTTGAAAGAATAATTACAGAAGGTATTGTGTGAATATGCCCTGGAACTCTAGCCACTGAATGTGTTGGACTCAAGGGAAGAGGTTCAGAACAAAATGGTAGGCGGAAAAAAAATGATGCTAATATCAAAATTTGATAGAGATAATATAATAGCAGCATAATTTATAATGATTTCTATGGTTGGATGAGTGCGATACTTACAATATCAGCGATCAAGATATTTTGGAAGACGTCAGGGAACGGGAGGCGTGGAGTCACCTGCTAGAGGCTCTCATTAACAATTTCGCTTAAAAACATTAATAAAAAAAAGGGCGAGATAAATATGTTTTTCTTGATAACTAACACAGCATCAAGTATGATTGAATAAGTTTAATGAAAGAAAACGTAATAATATATAAAGCAATGAAATAATTATTATATGATGTGACAGGAATTTTTTAAACATATTTTTAAAAATAAAATATCGATATTAATTGTTTATGTATCTTAATGAATTGAAAGGATAATTTATTTGTCACTGTCAGTAATATTATTGTTGTTATTGCTGTTATTATTTTATCATAACTATTATTAATTAGTAATATTAATGGTATTTATTATTTTATTATTATTGCTGCTGTTGAATTTTTGAAAGAGTATTTTTAAAAATAAAAATTACATACTGATTTTTTGGGAGAAAATCTCCAAAATAGCATATCTCTAGGAAGGACTAGCATTCAATCAACGTTAATTCCTTCTTGCTGGCTAAGACATATCTTATCCCTAGCAAAGGCCAGTGCAAGGATTCTTCCTTTTTAATCTATTTTTTCGTGAATAATTTAGTTTCTAATACTTTTATCTTTTCTTTTTTTTTTTTTATCTTCTTTTATGTGAATAATTTAGTTCCTAATACTTTTATCTTTTTTTTTTTTTATGATTTTTTTAAAAATATTTTATGCATAATCCATTTTGTTTTTGTTGGTATGCAGAGATGTGTCTTTATGTGTAGTAAAACCCAATTAAAGGGTAACTAATAAAGTCCTTTTTGTTTGTGTGACCAATAAACCAACCACATTTAATGGGTGTAATCGTGTTTAGTTGCGTAATTTATCAAATATAATATGAACTAATATTGTCTCGGTGTAGACACTATCTAGATAATAAATAAAATATTGTTTTAAAAGAAAAATATAAACAAAAAAAGAATATCAAAGAGGGACAAGAAAGAGAAATTATAATAACACTTTGATTGTCAATTAGTGGAATGAATTCGTTTCAATTTAATAAAAAAGCAGTTTTACCAGTTTTTCATTTTATCATTTAATATTTTTAATTTATTTATTATATAGAAATCATTATATATAATATAGATATCCTTCGGCAGAAGATTTGGGAGTGGAAGGGTTTGGAAAGTCGAAGAAACCGTTTAGAGGGGTGTTGTGTTTTACGAATACAATTTTAAGTCTATTTACGTGAAATTTAGATAAGACGTCGAGAAATAAAAATCTCAAGAAAAAGTCACAGATAGACAATTACAATTTTATCCAATGTTTAGTACTTGATGCCCAACATCACCCTTCTGACTTTACATGCATGGTTACTAGCAATCAATGTTATTGCTTTGCATTTGCGTAATTTAGTCCAATAAAATAAAACAAAAATGACACTCTACTATAAATTGAAATCTCAAACGTAATAAAAAATACTCGAGAAAAAATTTGAAGAATGTCGGACATTCATATGTATAAATGCCAAATACGAAAAATGAAGGAAGGAAAAAAAAAAAAAAAAAACAAGAAAGGAAAATGAAAAAAGCAAAAATTGTAGATTAAAAATATTGAAAGAAAAAAGAAAAGCTTTTCAGCCAAAATTGTAAGTGAAATTGATATTGAAAAAGCGGTTTCAGTATATGAATAGAGCAGTTATTAAGATTGATTAATTTACAACATAAATTTACTAATTTAAGCTTTAAATTTTCTGCAATTATAGAAACGAAAAAGAATATTTTGCTAAATGAATATAGTATATTTATTTTAAGCTTTAAAATTTTTAACAATAATATAGTATAGTTCCAATGAAAAGGTTTTGAACAATATACAGTTTTTTTTTTTTTTTCTAGATTTGTGGCTAGGCATGGCAGTTTTCCTGTGGTAGTTTTATTTTAAAAATTGAGAAGTAGTTATTTTTACTAATTAACCCTTTCTTTATTGTTTTTGCATTAAAGAAGCCTATTTTTGTAATTACACTTAATGCAACCAGAAACACCCCATATCCTTAATATATAGTAATAGATAGATAAGTTGAATAGGAATACATATGTAATTTTATTTGATATAACTAAAATAATTCTAAGACAATAATAACAACAACAATAACAATCTCAACAACTTGTAAAAATAGCCTGTACAAGTATAGAATAAGTGTGTAAATTTATTTATAAATTATAAAATTTATTTCAGGGCACTGGCAAGCTTAGTGTGTCTGAGTATCCTAGCTTTTCCTGGCTCAACCCTGCTCTTAGTCCTCGAAGTGGAGAAGATTCTAGATTTAAACGCACTGAATATCCGAAGCCCATAAGTTCATTATTAGATGGGAATGGCAGCATAAAATCCACAAGTGAGTTGATTTTCTTTGACAAGGTGGATGCTAAGTATCTTCATTCTGAAACTTCTCTTTCCCCACTCTCTGCCGTGCCACCTAATAATCATGTGCCTCAGAGTGGTGTCTGGAGAAGAAAAGGATGCTATCTTCACCATGAATATGTTCAAAGCCTTACAGGTGTTGCGTTACTGGCCTTGAATACTCTAGAATCTTGAACATGGTTATTACCATGAAGAAATGGATCAGGCCTGCACACCTGGGATGGCAACCTACTACTATTACTCTTTTAGAACCTAATCATAGCATTGATAGTGGTTCGTGATGTGGGATCAACGGGAGTTGGTTGGGGGTGTAAGCGAGCATATGGCTGGATCATCTATGTTATCGTGTCAACTTTTACACATTTATACTAGCTAAGATTGACAAAATGGAACCTCTATGCAGGACTGGTTTTATGAAAGTTTTCTGCTTTCTTTATCCTGACTGAGTTGACTGCTCTTTGGGTTGCACAAGGAATAAGTGGATTATCATGATAGGTCTTACTACTAGTCCTCTTGGGCACTAGAGTCTGTTTGTTCGGGGGTTTACATGGTCAAGATTACCGAGCAGGCCCAAAATCTGAGTGCACGTAGGATTCTTTCCATTGCTCGGTTGAGACTGGAGTCCACATCCACGTTAGTAGATGCGATGAAAATTCCTTGGATGCTACATTTCTGGATGGCCGGCAAGTGAAACTCAAGGGACATAATGGATCATCTACCTTTTAACTGGAGCCTGGAGGTACCCATGTTTGGACGGTGATTTTCCAGAGAGCTTTGAAAATTTATTCTACGTGTTGATAATCTTTTGCTCATTGGTTCCGTGATGGACGACTATAATTGTTAGTTCTGAGGCAACGATACTGTGGAGATCATTGGTGATTGAGCTGTAAAATTTTGAATACGAGTTAACAAGAAGAAGCTTGACTATCTTTTGTGCCCATGTTGTTTTGGTTGTTTCTGCTTGGTTTTGTTGGATGGGCATTGGGTGTTATCTGGTTTGGTAAATTGAAGTTAAACGGGCATTGCGTCTGAAACTCCATTTTTCACGACCCCCTGTGGGCTTTTAGCGTGTAAGGCGCAGCAATGCAATACAAAGTAGGACGAGGATGCAAATAGCAAAAATAGCTGTTGCTTCTGTTTGCTGGGCTTGTCATCCTGTAACCAAACGCCATGGTATGGCTGGCGGATATTAAATCTATTAAATAATCATGGAATCGTGGTTGACTAAATTGTGGCCGAACCCGCCTTCCTCATGAATCCCCATTATTTGTCTACACTACTAAGAGTTTTGGAATTACCTAGTTGACGCATTGTAAATATTATATCGTTAACCTTAATTTTTTTTTAAAAAAAAAACATATTCTGATATAATTATTAACGTACGACTGCTTCTTTTTTTATATCATATATCCAAACTTGTGTTATTATGAAAGTAAGTTTTTTAGTGACACATTTCAAAATTACACATTATCTTTAATTAATTTTTCTATTTTTCTATCCTTTTCTTTTTCTCTTTTTTATTAATTTATTATTTTTATTTGTTTTTCCTCGAATTCTCTCTTTTCAAGTTCTTTTTATCTTTCTGTATTTTTTATTTTAAATGTTGTTTGTACGTTGAATCTATATTTATATTATTATATTATGGAAGCCAAGTTTTTAGTTGCATGTTGTAAAATTATACAATTATTCTTAATTTTATTTTTTTCATTTTCTATTATTTTCCTCTTTTTAGCTAAATTATTAATTTTATGTATTTTCCTCTAATTCTCTCGTTTTAATTTTTTATTTTTCTTTTTCTATCACTTGTATTCTTTCATTGTTCAAAATGTAATAATATTATTATGTTTTAATAAATTTGTATACATATAGAGTGTGTCATTTTAGTTAATTTTCCTTTTTTGTTTAACAAGACCAAAAGTAATAACACCAACTCTATGTATGGCTGGGAGAGTCAATTAGCAGCAATGATTCTCCAAGATGCTCTTGCCTGCAACTGCTTTGTTGAAAGAATTGTAATTAGACCAACAGCCTCTGCTCCTTTTGTTGAAGCTATTTGATTGTTTTGATTAAGTATTTCAATATTGTTCAAAATCACTATGTTTGAACACCAAGTAATACTGATAGAAAGTAAAGAACAAGAATACCACAATTATTAATGTAATTCAGAAGCTCTCTCTTATATCCACGGTACCACCTAAGATAAAGAAGTCCACTATATGAAATTTTATCAAGAGTACAATCAAACTTTAAGAGAAATATTCTATACAGTCAATCTTCATTAACTTTAACCTCTCAAGCACTTTAAATAGTCCTATAGTACTTAAGTGCACATTTGATTGACCCCACTAGTTGTATCTAGATCATATAAGACTTGTTTCACTCTTCCCTCACTTAGTTTTTCCCCTTTAATTTAACATAGAATCTAATTTTCATTACAAAGGAACAATGTACTCGTTCATGTACACTCAATTCATAAAGTTTGAAAGGTTCGAGATATTTTCTAAAGTATTCAACCTTTATAATCTTCAAAAATCATTGAATACCACCTGGTTGAAAACAAAATCACTGAAAATTTTGTGCCAAATCAAAATTGCAACTCTTCTTGCCCAAACTCTGCATTGGGTGTTCTAAATCCAGTTTGACTTTCTATCCTAAACAAGATAATTTTCAATTTATACAGATTTTATTATCAACTAACAAGATATGAACAAAATTATACCTTCTTATCAGATAAATTAAGTCAATACTCCTGATTTATATCTATACATAGACATTTAACTAATTATAACCAAACTTACAAAATAAGGAAGAAGATTACATCAAAATATTTCTTTAATGAAATGGGAGATTACAATAAAATCTTTCCAAATTTGTTGATGTCATATCATTGCCAATTTTTATGCACACTGGCGACATGTCACTGCCACTTCATCCACCACATCAGTTGCCACATCATCGTCGCAACATCACCACACCAACACTATCACTTTACGGGGACAACCTCTAGGGTGGTTTTGTAGATGCTATTCTTAATAAAAATATATCGAATGCCTAAAATTGTGACAAGTGTTACAATTTTGTATTGAAAGTAATAGATTGTAAACTAAAAAGCGTTTATATAACAAATAGACACTTATAAATTGAATATAAAATAAATATCATGAAATCAAAATGCAGCATATTCGTTATTCATATATGCAATGCCGGTGTCTATTAATATATGTGTACACATATATGTACATATTCTTTTTTATTTTTTGAGAGCTTCGTTATAAATTGTGTACAATTATATAATATAAAATTAATTTTTAATTTAATCTTAAAAATGATTTTTAAGGAGAATAATTTTAATATTTTTTATGTCCCCACAAAAAGCTTAAGCTGAAAGTATTCATATGCAATGTTATATACTAATCTATAGCTTAGAAAAATATATTATTTTGAATGTGAGAAAAAATCTATCTAGTTTCAAATTAATTTACTAAAGATAAACATTTTAGAATTTCATCTCTTTGAATGGGTAGAAGTATTATATTTGAATTAGTATGTTTATCGAAACTAAACTCCTTATAAATTCATATCTTCTACTCTTCACTTACATTTATAAAAATTAAAAAAAGTGTGTTAAAACTAAACACGTATGGTTTAGCTTTAATTTAATTTATGGACTAATAAACTAATGTTCAAGGAGCATACTTTATTTTCTAAAATTTTATTCATAATTTTTACTTATTAATTTTCTTTACATTTAAAACTAAAATTTAAAATATAATATAGTTAAAATTAATAAATTTCTACATTCATCTAATTTTATAAAATTTTATTTGTAATGTGTTATGCTCTTATGGATAAGGTGTACTTCAATTATTAACATATATTATATAGAATACATCTTAAATTAAACTTGGTAAGGATAAAATACATAATAATTTGAGAATGCACAATGGATTTTCATAAACAATTTAATATATATATATATATATATGTATCCCTTTTTTGATCAATATTAGAAACTTATTATCAAAATTTTAACTAATTCACCATATAAGTTTACATATCTAAATTTACAGAATTTTACATTTAATTTTAATTGGGATTTCACATCATCTATTTTATATTCATAGATTTAATAACAAATTTTTTGCTGTAACTTTTCTATTTTGTATCTTGATTAATTTAAGAAGTTATAGAATTGCATTTGAAATCTAATTTTATAAAAAAATTAATAAAATTTGAAAATTCAAAATATTTTAAATGATGTGCCAAAAAGAAGAAAAAGAAAATTTTGAATATGAAAGATTACTATTATATTTTTATTATATAATTTATAAAATAATTAAATTCTTACGATACCCTTTACTTTTATTATTTGAAATTACTAGGAATTTTCATAATTTACATAATTATAAAAACGAACAATGCATTATTTGAATTGAACTTGCTAACGTTGAGATACTCTACAATTTTACCTTAATTTTGGTTAATTAACAATTTAATTTTTTTTAAAAATATGTACAACCCAAAAAAATATTTACTCTAAAGATATGTATATGTGATATTATATAATATAATTTTATGGTATAAAATATATTATTTTGAATGTTAGAAAAAAGCTATCTAGTTTTAAATTATTTTGTTAAAGATAAACATCTTAAAATTTTATGTTTTTGTATGAGTAGAGTGCATAAAAGTTTAATAGGTAAACTAATTAAAATTAAACTTCCTATAAACTTATATCTTGTAACCTTCACTCATATTTTTTAAAAATAAAAAATGCATTACTGTAGAACATGCATAGTTTTTTAATTTTATATCTTTGCACCAACAGGTCAATGTTTAATTATCATATATCATTTTATTTACTTCTAAAACTAAATTTTGAAGCATAGTTAAATTAATAACATTCTACATTGATCTTATCTCAAAATTTTGACTTTTTAATATATTATGTTCTTATAAATAGGTTGCATATCTATTATTAATATATTTTAATAATGTGCATTGCTTTAAACTTGTTCAATATATAATATACATTCATTTTAGCACATGCCATGGATTTTGTAGGACGTCATACTCATTTATCCCTTTTTTAGAAACGATAATTTACATTAATAAAAAGGAATTATCTTAATTAAACTTGCTAATGTTGCGATATTTTACAATGTTACTTTAATTTTGATTTTTAAGAAATTAGATCAATATTAGAAAGTTATTATCAAAATTTTTATTAATTTTACTTACGCAATTTTGCATTTATATTTCATGAGTATATCACATCATTTATTTTATACTCATAGATTTATTAACTAATTTTTACCATAACTTTTCGATTTTATATAGAGAATGACTTAAAAAATTATAAAAATTTTAGAGAAAATCTTTTATATATCATATCATATATGGTTGAAAATATCTCGAAATTTACTTTTAAACAAAATAAGTTTCATTGGAAAATTTAAAATATTGAAAAAGTTATGCCAAAAAGAAGAAAAGTAAATTTTTTGAAATGAAAAGTTACTATTATATTTTTGTTACTTAATATATAACATTATCAAATTCCTATGTTACCCTTTATTTTTATTATTTTATACTATTTTCAGGGTTAAATTTGTCAAACCAAAATTTGTAAGAAACTATTCTTACAACTTGTACTTTTACTGTAAAAATATAGACGTAGATATAGATATAAATAGACATTTTGGTGGCGTTTAGTAAAAGGAATTTAGTTTCGGAAATGGGAATGAATCCCATAATTTTTGTTTGGATTACTACCATGGTAATTGATATATGGGATTCATACCTATAAGTTTAGTATTTATCAAGTTTTAAGTATAATGGAGGGCTTTATATGAAATCCAAGTTTGATTCCAAATTAGCTTATTAAAAATATTTATATCTCATTAACTTTGTAAATATGTAATACACAAACACTACACACACACACACACACATATAATCAAAGATGATCCTTATTTTTTACTTACCCAAATGAAAAATTATTAAATTAGTCTTATTTTTAAAAAACTTTTTTTTTTTGTTTTCCTCCTTTTTTTGATGTATTATGTTTTTCTTCTTTCTTTTTTTTCTTTGCTATCCTAACTATTTACACTACTAGACTAATCAACTTTTTTTTAAAAATATTTTTTCTCCTGTTTTCCAATTAACGTACATTTTTATTTTTCCTTGATATTTTTTGTTTCAACTCATTTTTATTTTCTAATATTTTTATTTTTATTATTTAAAATATTAAAATTTTATAACATATTATAATTACAAAAATATAAAATTTATAAATAATTTACACAAGAAATATACATTTTCAATTGTTTACTTTTTAACTTTATACAAATTAAGGGTAAAATTGAAAATTTTCAATGTTCTATTTCAAAAGACGCAGCGAAACCACATATAAATTATAGTATTACTACACATTCTATGTATTGAATCGAATAATTTCTTTTCGAATTTGAGATGTATAATTTCAAACGTGAATCTAATTCCAACTGGCGAATCAAACGGCAGCTTTGTCTGTTTGAACGGCACGGCCTGCCGACTTGTCAAGAGGATCAATCACTGGCCTTCCACTGTCCCTGTGGTTTTAATTAAATGTCTTCACACAGATGATAAATTAATAAAAAGTCAAAACATGATAAAAGTTTAAAATAAAATTATTAAATTATTGAGCATTATATTTTTATCCAAGACGCGTGATAAAAATATTGAAAGTCCATGAGATTGTTTTGTGAAAAATACTGTCTTAATCATCGTCAATTGTTAATGTAATCGCCTAAATGCACACTATAAAGTAATGCTAGTTTGAAATATATATATATATCTGTGTGTAATTAATTTAAATTGTTGAGCCATTAAGTACATTTATTCATGAATTATATGATTTGCAAATTCTAGTCAATCTAACTCATGTAACCATTTTGTTAAGAAAGGGACGCACGAAAACTTGATAGAAATTAAGCGCTATAGATCCAAAACTAGTGATGATAATTGATATGTTGATACTGAATATAGATGCAGTGATTTGACAGTAACGATCCAACTGTTGCCGACTAGTCTATGGTAGGTGCGCAACCACCGTTGTAAAGAAGTTTTAAGTGTATTCCAAGTGGGTTTTTTTTGGTTGCTTGACAATGATAGAAAGATGGATGTGATATCGGATTGTCCGGATTTTTGGTTCAAAATTAGTTTGAATAAAGAAAGAAAATGGGTGCAGACAGACAGGGTGGAGGGTAGGGCTAATGGTAATGAAAAGATAAAATAAAATTCACAAGAGAGCCTGGACGAGAGATGCATGCATCAGTATATATACGCGGAGCATTTTGGCTTTGGCTTTCAAAAGAGTCAGATAGGGACAATAATGTAAAGGAAAGTAGAAAGCAAAGGATGCATGAGTTGAATTTTCCAATTCCTTGTTCAACTGAAATGCTCCACCTCCACTAGTTACTGCTGCTTCAATTAATGTGCAACTCCCCACCCATGCGAAGCTCAAGCCGCTTTTCTTGGAAAACATCAAAGAAAAGAAACACACAGCCACGGCCCGAAGAACTCACCAATTTATTTAAATTGTCACCAGGCGTAGTTAGAAACAAAGTGTGTGTGTGTGTGTGTGTGTGTGTGTGTATTGTCATCATCTATGGCCAAAAATTCATACTATTACTTAGGACGGGAGTAAAGTAATAGATGTGGCAAACAAACAAATTATTGAGGATAAAATATATATAAAATCCTCTAAGCCCATAATAGGGCATCTTAAATCTGAGAGAGCAGGTCGCAGAGATGCAGTACCAGATCGAGATCGGGAGTGGGGACACGGACATTGCTGGCGGACCATGTCAACAACAAAATTCAATCGTTCATACACATGCGGGTGCGCCCTGCCCGCTCGCTTGAATTTTTAAAACGAAACAGAATATTTGACCGGTTGACCCGTTCCACAAGGCCAGCCTGTTTTTTAAATCACATGATCAATATATATATGCATTTCCTCTTCCTCAATCTTGCACGTTATCTCCATCAACTAATTCCTATTATTTGAATTCCCATCCACTTTCTATCACAGTATTTCTTTATTAACCACATGTAATAACGTTACGGCTTAATAATAAGCTACCCAGTACTTGTACCCGCGGCTCAATGCACCACTATAAAGTATGTTCTCAATTCAACCACGGCTGGCCACCAGCTGGTTATTTATAATTTATAATAACAATTTCAGAAAATTACTCCAGGCCCTTTAGCTGTGTTTGGGAGAGGGGATTTAGTCCGATAGATGTTTGGTAGGAGTTGAGTAATATGTTTGGAATGAATGTTCTAATAAAATAAATAGTATAATTTATTTAGATATGTGTATAAAATATATAATAATGATTGAATGACACGACAATTTATAAGAATAATGATTATGTTAAAAATAAATGCGAGTATATATGTGATATATATATATATATAAATATTGATTTAATCATAAATATGTATAATAATTAAAAAATAATTAGTTTTATATATATACATACGATAGAAGAAAAATTTAAATTTGAATAAAAATGTTGTTAAAAAAAAAAAAAGTATATTTAGCAATGTAACTTTTGAAAAGATTGATTGGAGTTTAAAGTTGAGTTACATAACCATTACAATTTACACGCGCTGTGCTTGTCCTTGTTAACCTACATTTTTGGATATTGCAGTCAACATCGGCGAACTCGTACCAATCTTGAGATTTTGGAACAAACAAGAAAGAGTCAACACTCGTATTCATAGATCGGCACACGATAAAAATACAACATAATTATCCGAGAATCTGCAATTAATTCAATGAATGTAAAAATTTGGTCCTTACCCATCGATGATCTGAAAGGAATGGCTTAAGTACATGATAGTTTCATCACGTGAACTTTTGCCTAATTGGATTGAAAGGTTAATAAGGAGCGCATTACAATTTACATGTGTTATATTAATGCTGATCAAAGTTCGGAAAACCTGCGTGTTAGGTGGTCGAACAACTCAGGACGTGTTTGACTTTAACTTTAGATCTCAAAATATGGGTGAACACGCACTGTCTTGATTTTCTCCCATTTCATTATACATGGATATGTGTTTTGTTATTGCTATTATTATATTAATAATGATTGGTGGGAAAGGCCAAGTCGTAGCGATACTTGCGAGTTAAGAACTAGTATTCCCGTCTACGATTGACGTGTGGACGGATAGGCTTGAAGTAGTCGCGTTCTACGGCCAACTTACTGCTGCATTCATTCTCTCTGACCTTCACACAAAAACTCCCTATATTTTTTTTTTTCTTATTCTGCTTTCTTTCTTTCTTTTTTCAAATAATAATAATTGCAAAAGACACTTTCCCTAAGAAAGTGTAGTATTTTAACGTATAAGCTTTCATAATAATTTAAAACACAATATCCATATTAATAATAGCCAGCATTTTGATATTCCAGTCATGTTTTCCGACTACATGTATACATATGCTCGCTAGATAGGTGCTCCCGTCTACCCCTCTGGATCTCAAAAATCAAGCAAAACGACTTCTGTTCTTTCCTACTCTTAGTAGCAAAAGCAAGCCAAAGATAATATTTTTACTGCAAGTAACACAAACAGCATTGTCATAAATAAATTAAATAGTCGTGGATGATATCAACAAGAGCAGCAGTGCTTATATAATTACATATTTGTCGAAATTAAAAAAAATTGAGTTGTACAACCGCTATTGACAAACAAAATCAATAAAAAAAGTCGACTTTCAAAAAGAAAAACAAAAGGGTGGAAAGTGCTTTATTATATCTAATTTGAATTGGTGAATTGTCTTCGTGTCATTTATTTATTTTTTGACATATACATTTGCAACATTAAAGTTTAAGGGGTTGAGAAGTGCTGTCTGTGGTATCCTAATTACAATGCTTCAAAATTCTACGATTAAAAGTTTTTTTTTTTTTTTTTTTTTCATGTTTTAGCCATTGAAAAGGTGACCATGCTCAGACAATTTTTTTCGTTAATTTATAATCATTCTATCCCTTATACATTTATTATAGAAAATAAGATACTTGTGGAATAGAAATTATTAGCCGCACAAAAAGGAGAAAAAAGCCACACAAGAAATTTACGCAGTTTGATTGATGAGACCTGCGTCTATTGATAAGGAAAGAGAACTCTCATTTTTCGAAAAAAAATTGATGCAGAGTGTGCAGCATACACCGTAAAACCTCGTATTTATATATAATCCTTAAAATGTGGCCAGTCATCTCTCACCCGCAGGCCTTAAATTTTTTTTCTTTTGCTGTTTTGTTTAAAAATATTAGCCAGAGTCCATAAAATTCCAGCCACTCAACAATTTACTTGTATTATTAATCAATTGGTTTTCATATTTAGTTGAATATTAATTTAGTCAATTGAGTTAGGTGAACATGACAGAGTGAAGATAAAGAGAGATTTTTTTTTTTTTTTCCACAGGGTTTTGACTGTGCTAATCCGTGATCAAATCTTGAATTTGTATTTTTCTCTTTTTCCGCGGAGTTGACATTGAATTAATTAGTCAAAGAAAAAACGGACTGGCAGTTAAAACACATCAGTTCAATTTTATAACTTAATTTTAATTTGGATGTTAAGGATATGAAAAGAATTAACATGCATTGTTATCCTTTAAAATAGTTTCAAGATTTAATGGCAATAAATAATTATCCAAGAGTTAAATATTATTTTAAATAAAAACTTTTACTATTCATCCACAAATAAGCCGAACAAATGATAATTGATGCAACAGTAAATCAGATGTACGAGTCGCGCACGTTCACCGCAGCATCAACTCTACAGCAGAAATGTTGGTAGTTGGTAAATATGTAGTCATTGCATTTTTTTTATTTTTCAAAGACATAATATTGTGGATATGTTTGTAATCCAATTTTCTAACTATAAAACACCTCAAATTTTACACTATTAAACATATTATCCAACAACATCTTTATTTAAATTTAAATTCAAAATTTCTCTTTTTTTATATATATATATATAACTAAATAATTATTTTTTAAACATTATATTTATTTACAATCAAATCAATACATATATATCTTGCATATATAATTACATTTATTTTTATTTATACTTTATAAATTATTATACAATTCAATTATTATTATTTATTTTATTAAAATATTCCCTTTAAATATATATAATTCCTAACAAACATAATATATCCCTCCCCGAAACATAGCCCGTGTGGTTTGATGGGATGAGTGGTCCGTGGCACATGCATATCTAAATTAGCAAGCATCCGGAATACAAGTAAGATTTGTTTGGCTGAAAAGGTTTGACTTTTCCGACGCGGTTTTTTCGTTTTTTATTTATTTTTGTTTTTGTGTCTTTACATACACATATTAAAAATAACAAAAATTAAAACAACTCTGAGTATGTCATCATGACCTCAGGCTGAATAGGTCTTTCAACCCAAGTCAATTTATAACCTTTTGCATTGCAATGGTTGGCGAAGGGGAAGTATATTGTGTCCTGGTTCACAAATTACCAATTAAAAGTCAAATGACATAAATTTTGTTTTAGTTTTCGAGTGGGAAAAGTCCAACTACTCAAGCTATTACCGAATTCCAAATTCACAGTACAGAGGCCGTTGAATATCACCAGCCAGCCGACAAATTGCCTGCGCTTGTATGTATATATATGCTCGGTTTTTTTATACTTCTTCCGACTCCAAAGTCTTGAACTCGTCGCCTCTTAACTCGAACTCAAGACTCTTTCTTGGCCTTCACATTCATCATCCCCCTCTCCCATTTTTGTTTTATTTGTTATTGTTCTTCTTCCTACAAGCTACTTCTTTTTTGATTGCATTCGTTGCCACAAAACCATCTTCAAAGTAGCGCTCATAATTACTACAACCACATTCCCTGAAGAAGCTGAAGCAGTGTAAGATTCGTGGGACACAGTGCAAGATGCCTGTGGATGAAGAGGCTTTTGCTGGCAGAGGCCAAGAGGAGACAACGAGCGAGACGAGTTCAGGAGGCCATGACAGTCCCGAGGAAAAGGAGACCCCAAACACTGTTCCGTTCTACAAGCTTTTCATCTTCTCTGATTGGTGGGACAAAATCCTGATGCTCGTCGGAACCATTGGTGCCATCGGCAACGGCCTAAACCCGCCCCTTATGGCGTTCCTCTTTGGTGAACTGGCCGACGCTTTTGGTGCAACACCAAATGATGTAGTTTCCCCGGTCAGCAAGGTAAATAAATGGAAATACGTTTCCAAGTGTCAAATGGACAAATTTTTATTCTTCCTCCACCTTCATCCTATGCTCATCTGCAACATATACACTATTCCAGGTATCGCTAAAGTTCGTCTATTTGGCTCTGGGATGTGGTGCAGCAGCCTTCTTACGTAAGAAATCTTCCCTGAATAGTCTCAAGCAACTAGCTAATTGTGATGGTTTAATTAGTCAATTCTGGAAACTGGTGGTTTAACTGATTACCGATTTCTTTAATTTGCAGAGGTGTCATGTTGGATGATAACTGGAGAGAGACAGGCTGCACGAATCAGGACTCTCTATCTTAGAACCATTTTGCAGCAAGATATTGCTTTCTTCGACAAGGAAGTAAACACGGGGGAAGTGATTGGGAGAATGTCTGGGGACACTGTTCTTATTCAAGATGCCATGGGCGAGAAGGTAATGCATACAACACTCACATATATATATATATATATATATATGTATGCATGGCTTTAAAAACATACACTGCAAGCAACCCCAATACTATCCATATCTAAGAGCCAATTTATTCGCTGGGCTGCAGGTAGGCAAGTTTGTGCAATTAATGTCCACATTTTTTGGAGGCTTTGTCATTGCCTTCGCCAAGGGGTGGCTCCTCACACTCGTCATGCTGTCGTCCATTCCTCCACTCATGATATCAGGCGGAATCATGTCTCATGTCGTGTCCAAGATGGCTTCCCGCGGTCAAAATGCCTATGCTAAAGCTGCAATTGTCGTTGAACAAACGATAGGAGCCATTAGAACGGTGAGTACCCCCTGGTACGGCTAGAGGTCGTTCGATTTTTCTTCTTCTTGTTCTTTATGGAACTGTGTTTGAGTGGAGTTATGGTCTCATTTTTAACCCTTTTGGTTTGTATTTGTCCAGGTGGCTTCATTTACGGGAGAGAAGCAAGCAGTGTCCAATTATGGCATGTCCCTTGAAAAGGCCTACAAATCCGCCGTGCACGAAGGGCTGGCCACTGGACTAGGTCTCGGATCAGTTATGTTTATGATGTTCTGCAGCTATGCCTTGGCTGTTTGGTACGGCGCCAAGATGATCTTGGAAAAAGGTCGTTCGGGGGGGGACATGTTTACAGTAATTGTTTCAGTATTGACTGGTTCACTGTGAGTATATCGAAAATAATGCTCATCTTATTCTACTAGCATGGGCACCTTTCAATTAACGTGATATCTATATGTGGTTGTATCGCTGTCAGGTCTCTGGGACAGGCATCGCCTTCCATCACCGCCTTTGCAGCTGGTCGAGCTGCAGCCTTCAAGATGTTTGAGACCATAAACAGGAAGCCGGACATAGATCCCTTTGATAGCAGGGGGAAGGTATTGGGTGACATATGCGGGGATATAGAACTGAGAGATGTTTATTTTAGCTATCCAGCCAGACCCACCGAGCCAATATTCAGCGGATTCTCTCTGTTTATCCCTCGCGGCACAACCGCCGCGTTGGTTGGGCAGAGTGGGAGTGGAAAGTCAACCGTGATTAGTTTGGTCGAGAGGTTTTACGATCCGCAGGCGGGTGAGGTTCTGATCGATGGAATCAACCTCAAAGAATACCAACTCAAGTGGATCCGGTCCAAAATTGGACTGGTCAGCCAAGAACCCGTACTTTTTATGGGTAGCATCAAGGACAACATTGCATACGGAAGGGACGGGGCAGCTGATCGAGAGATAAGAGCAGCGGCTGAGATGGCTAATGCTGCTAAATTTATTGATAAACTCCCCCAGGTTCCTTTCCCTTTCCACTGACACCAATGATACATATTCGTATGGAATCTGGATCCCTTTTCTAATTTTAAAATTGCGGTGCAGGGGTTAGACACTATGGTTGGAGAGCATGGGACTCAGCTTTCTGGCGGACAGAAGCAAAGAATTGCGATAGCCAGAGCAATTCTAAAAGATCCACGGATTCTACTTTTGGACGAGGCAACGAGTGCACTAGATGCGGAATCGGAGAGAATAGTTCAAGAGGCTCTCGACAGGATCATGATTAACAGAACGACCGTCATAGTCGCACATCGTTTGACCACAGTCAGAAACGCCAACATTATTGCCGTCATTCACAAAGGAAGGATGGTTGAAAAAGGTTCGCTCCAAATACCTTCTCATCTTCTGCCCACACGATCTAACGTGCCACACATGGCCGTCCTACTGCGCAAAGATAAAATAACAAATGAATGAATGATTATTCATCGCATAAGAAACCTGACATCTGCGATATATTTTGACAACTAACAATCAGGCACGCATTCTGAACTGCTGGAGGATCCCGACGGAGCTTATTCTCAACTTATAAAACTGCAGGAAGCACGTAAAGACGAGCAGGAACCTGTGGATGATCTAGAGAAATTAAGTTACAGTACCGAATATAGCAGGCAAGCAAGCCAAAGAACGTCGCTTCTCCGCTTAATGAGTCGGAGATCCTCCAGACTAAGAAGTGGAAGTCTCCGTTCGCTGTCCATCACGTTTGACTTATCCAGGGGTCTTAGCATCGCCAGAACGGAATATCAAGATTTGGAAGTTGCTGCTTATAATGATGATGAACTGGACAAACACCCAAAAGTTCCACTTAGCCGACTGGCTGCTCTCAACAAGCCCGAGGTACCGGTTTTAATAGCCGGAGCTCTGTCTGCAATCCTAAACGGGGCAATAGTACCCTTTTTCGGTATATTACTCTCTTTTGTAATCAAAACGTTCTACGAGCCACCACCTAAGTTGAGGCAGGACTCGAGGTTTTGGGCGTTGATGTTTGTGGTTCTTGGAGTAGTTTCGCTGGTCGCATATCCTCTGAGGACATATTTTTTTGGCGTGGCTGGTTCTAGATTGATAAGGAGAGTAAGAATGATGTGCTTTGAGAAGGTGGTCAATATGGAGGTTGGTTGGTTTGACGAGCCGGAAAACTCAAGTGGAGTAATCGGAGCGAGGCTCTCGGCTGATGCTGCCACCATTCGAGCTTTAGTCGGCGATGCACTGGCACAATTGGTTCAAGATCTTGCCTCTGCAGTGGTGGGATTGATTATAGCCTTTGTTGCAAGCTGGCAGTTAGCCCTCATTGTCCTAGGGTTGGTGCCTCTGATAGGATTGAATGGATACGTGCAACTCAAATTCATGACGGGGTTCAGTGCGGATGCAAAGGTATATATATATATATTCTCGGAACTTCTGATCGCAGAATTTTCTAATTCTAACACAAACAAACGGCATTTTGATCAAATATGCTGAAGGCCTTACTAACCAATTAATTCCATGACTTGTTTATATTTTTGTCTCCTTAGGTGATGTATGAAGAAGCGAGTCAGGTGGCTAATGATGCTGTGGGAACTATAAGAACAGTGGCGTCATACTGTGCGGAAGAAAAGGTAATGGACGTGTACAGGAACAAGTGTGAAGGCCCTGTGAAGATAGGGATAAGACAAGGATTGGTTAGCGGAGCAGGATTTGGTCTGTCTTTGGCCTTGGTGTTCTTTGCGTATGCCACCGTCTTCTATGCAGGAGCTCGGCTTGTTGAGTCTGGAAAAACAAAATTTTCAGATGTCTTTCGTGTAAGTGCGGGCGACACTATATGCTGTAAATGTATCACCGTGAAATCCACGATAATTTTGATCATCGGTGCATGCTCTGCAGGTTTTCTTTGCTCTGACCATGGCAGCGGTGGCAATATCCCAATCCAGCACATTTGCGCCAGATTCAAGCAAGGCCAAAAGTGCTACTGCTTCAATATTTGCCATCCTCGACAGAAAATCAAACATTGATGCAAGCGACGAATCTGGCACGACATCAGAGAATCTCAAGGGCGAGATCGAGCTGAGACACATCAGCTTCAAGTATCCCACAAGGCCGAATATTCCAATATTCCGAGACATCTCATTGAGAATTCGCAGCGGCAAGGTAAGCATAGCTTCCATCTTTTTCCTCATCGATTGCATTATTGGCGTCTAATGAAAGCGCTGTGTCCAACGTTTCAGACTGTCGCTCTGGTTGGAGAGAGCGGAAGCGGGAAGTCCACCGTTATTTCCCTGTTACAAAGATTTTACGATCCCGATTCGGGCACCATAACCATCGATGGAATCGATATTCAGAAGTTCCAACTGAAATGGCTGAGGCAGCAGATGGGACTCGTAGGGCAAGAGCCGGTCCTGTTTAACGAAACCATCCGAGACAACATTGGTTACGGCAAGGAAGGGAACGCAACGGAGGCAGAAATCATAGCGGCGGCAGAGCTGGCGAATGCCCACAAGTTCATCAGCGGGTTGCAACAGGGATACGATACGATGGTTGGGGAGCGAGGAGTTCAACTGTCGGGAGGGCAGAAGCAGCGAATCGCCATAGCACGGGCTATCGTAAAAGCCCCAAAAATATTGCTGCTGGACGAGGCCACGAGTGCGTTGGATGCAGAATCGGAAAGAGTGGTTCAAGACGCGCTGGATCGGGTGATGGTGAACAGGACCACTGTCGTGGTAGCTCATAGGCTATCCACCATCAAGGGAGCAGACCTCATCGCGGTGGTCAAGAATGGAGTAATCGTGGAGAAAGGGAAGCACGACACTCTGATCCACGTCAAGGATGGTTTTTACGCTTCCCTCGTCGCACTTCACATGACCGCTTCCTCGTAATCATCCTCCTTCTAGCAATTAAGGGGCGAATAATCACTCACACAAACAAATACATAAATCATGAATTAAAGGAATAGTTGCTATGTGATGCAATAACAAAGAGCCGAGTAGCTAGTGAAATTATTTTAAGTTTGTATATAGTAGTATTATATGCGGACTCCGTTTCTACAGTGAATTTTTTATTGTTCTTTCTTTTCAATTTTTATTTACCTTTGGTGAATTAAATCCAAATTTTCGTTTTATTTTCTTTGATTCGAGTGGAATAGTAGATGTCCCTCCTTGAAAATTATATTCCAGAATGTACGACTAAAAATTCTATATTAACTAGTAAAACTTACACACTCCTTGTAAAAAAATTGTATAATTTCATTATGGTAAAATATAAATTTGTTATATTTTTAGCAATTCAATAATAAAATAAAAACCTACTTAATCATATGTTTTTTAAAAAAGATTAAAAGAAAAAAATTAGAAGTGATAAAAAGATGAGGAAAGAAGAAATTATATATAAACTTAAAAAGAGAGAAGAAGTAAAGGTATTTTAATTCATCTATATCTAAGATTAAAAGTATTTAATAAATAGTGTAAATAAATTTACTGAAAGATGTATTTTAGAAAATTCATTAAGAAGACCAGAGTTATTACAAGAGATAGAGTCGTAACACTTTATATGAATAATACACACACACACACACACACACACACATAACTAGTTATGAATCATATTCCGAAAAAGTTATTACAAGGCCGGTTAAGGGTTTTACTAATAATATAACAGTATAGATACAATATAGAACTACTTTTAAATACAAATTTTATGTTATTTATAGAATAATAAAAATAAGTTTGAGAAAAAACTAAATTAAATTAAAAAAAACAAATCAAAATAGTGAATGAGATTGAAAATAAAATATATGAAAAATTAAAAATATTTCAATAATTACAATTTGCACTTATTAAGTTGCACTTAAATTGAAAAAGTTTTCACCGTTACAACCCCTCGCTCTCCAAACCCTCGAAAGGCTAGTTTTTCTCTCAAACAATGTTATGTTTGGTTTTATTTTCCAATAAATATACTTACAGTGGTTTCTTTCCTCAACTTCTTCCTATTTGGCATAAAAACAACAACAAACAAGCAATTTCTTCAATGCTTATTTTCAAAATAAACCAGCTTCATTCTAAGAATACCTGACGCGTGTGTGGAAGCGTAAAGATATAAACTTGTTAGTATATGCCGAAATTCAATGAAACTTACTTGCACAAATCATGAAAAATAACCCAATTTACCGATCGTTGATAAACTTTAGTGAAGAGACGATCATAACTAACTCGCGTAGTTAATTAATATGTCATAAATTAACCAAAAGAATTAATCAAGATGAAAACTTAGAATAATATGATTTGAGTTTTTTACAAGAAAATTAAAACACTTAAATTTTATAGGAAAGAAGAAAAGTATATTTCAATAGTCAAAAAGTCAAAAGGCTCTTCTCAAAATAATTAAGGCCTATTTATAGTGTTTTAGGAGCCTTTAAAGCCTTAAGAATCGCGTTAATGAATTATCAAAGTTAAAAGACATGGAAAAAGTAAATTTCTAACTAAATCTGGTTCTGTCTCAACTTCACACTCGATTTGGATGTTGACTTGAGCATTTGGATCATAAAAATAGAAAGTTTATAGTCCTCAAGCATTACGATTGTATTGGGCACAATTGAGTGACTCACTCTCAATTGTAAACACATAAACCTCACGGTCTGGCATGTTGGTGATCACTTGGCTATCAAATCAATCCGGCACACTTGAGCTTGATTAGAGATCTGTTGGGCTCAATCCAAACGTTGCTCACGAGCTCGTTTTATGCTCTCTTTGCACCAATGGATGTTATTTCCCCTCCTTAAGCTCTTCCAAATATTCAAAAGCCTCTCCAAACTCTTTCAGGAGCATCATCATAGTTTCCTTGAGTCTTTTAGCCCTAGCTCGAGTCATTAAATCTTCCAAAATCCTCTAATCTTAGGTGTTTGCATCATTCTCCTTCTCTTGAAAAGAAATTATCCTCAATTCCAAGTCCTTATTGTCCCTTACATTAAAAAGACTTAAATTAGCAACATTGAAAGTAACATTAATATAAAACTCTCCTGGTAGTTGCAATGTATAAGCATCATCAGTTATGAATTCAATCACTTGAAAAGGTCCATCTCCTCGAGGCATCAATTTAGATTTCTTTTTGTTCGAAAATCTTTCCTTGTGCATGTGAACCTAAACCTAATCTCTAAGATCAAAAACAACTTTCTTACGTCTTTTATTCGATAGTTGTGCATATTGCTCATTTCTCTTCCTAATAATTTGTTGTACACACTCGTGTAACTATTTCACAAACTTCGCCTTACGCTTTCCATCTGTACTAACTTGCTTACTATATGATAAAGGCAATAATCCCAATA
Source organism: Avicennia marina (assembly GCA_019155195.1). Classification (NCBI taxonomy): domain Eukaryota; kingdom Viridiplantae; phylum Streptophyta; class Magnoliopsida; order Lamiales; family Acanthaceae; genus Avicennia; species Avicennia marina. The sequence goes on from CM032764.1 coordinate 14,498,257, forward strand.
GAGTTAGCAAATTAAAACCATAAATAACCTCAAATGGCGACATTTGTGTAGTTGAGTGCATACTTCCATTGTAAGCAAATTCAACATGCAATACACTTTTCGCACGTTTATATATTTCTTTTAATCCATACGCACAATAAAGTAATTAAAGTCCTGTTTATTACATCTATTTGACCATCAGTCTATGGATGACTAGTGGCAAAAAAAAAACAACTTCGTGCCTAACTTACATCATAACGTTTTTCAAAAGTAATTCAAAATTTAACATCTCTGTCAGACACTATCATTCTTGGCACCCCATGCACCCTAATTATTTCATTAAAGAATAAATTATCTATATGTGTTATATCATTAGTTTTGTTGCACTCAATGAAATGTGCCACTTTGAAAAATCTGTCAACAATCACAAATATATTATCTTTATCTATCTAAGTACGCAACAAGCCTAGCATAAAGTCCATTGAAATGTTTGTCCACAACATATCCAGGTGTGTATAAACCATGAGATTAAGCCCTCGATTTAACCTTATTACACTTGATGCATTTATGAATCACCCTCTCTACATCTCTTTGCAAGTATGGTTAAAAGAAATATTCTTGCAAAATAGCAAATGTCTTAGTAATACTATAGTATCCCATTAAGCTTCTATCATGCGCCTCTCAAATTAATAATTTTAGCAAGGAACATCTTGACATATACAACCTATCTATATAATATAAATACCATTATGCTGATAATATTTGTCATGTGCCCCTTTCTTAGTCGACTCATATACGCATACAACTCTTTGGCATGTTCATATCCTAGTAGTCTTACATGTAATGTGGTAAACAATGAATATCACTTAGACGATGCGTTTACTACTACATTCTCTACTTTTTTTTTACACTTGAGCACATATGAAAAAGTATCGATAAAGGATATCCATTTGATATGTCTATGACTCAATTTACATTGGCTTCTGAAATGTTTCAAGCATTCGTGATCCATATAAATAATAAATTTCTTAGGCCACAAATAATGTTGCCAAGTGTCCAAAGCCCTCACCAATTCTCATACTTGAAGCATTACATTCAAGTTCAAAAGTATTGAAAAAATTAGGTAAAGATAATATTGGGGCATAGGTAAGCTTATCTTTAAGCAGTTCAATCACTTTTTGTTGAGTTTCTCTCCACTAGAATTTCTCATTCTTCTTAATGATCGCAATTAAAGAAGCTGTGATTGTGCTAAAATCCCACACAAATCTCCTATAAAATTTTTCTAGCCTATGAAAACTCCTTCCCTTAAACACACTCTTGGGTATCGGCCATTCTCGTATAGTTTTCACCTTATTCTCATTCACTTGGATACCCTATACACTTACAACATAACAAAGAAATACACAATAATCCACACAAAATGTACACTTCTTAGGGTTAGCATATTATTGTTATTTACGCAACACTTCAAATACTTCTTTAAAGTGTCTAGCATGCTCATCAACGGTCCTACAGCACACAAGAATGCCATCAAAATACTTCACTGCAAATTTACCGATAAAACCATGTAAAACATGATTCATAAGCCTCATGAATATACTAGGTGTATTTGTCAAACCAAACGGTATAACTAACCACTCATATAATCCATACTTAGTTTCAAAAGCCATTTTCCACTCATCTCCCTCCTTCATATGTATTTAATAGTAACTATTTTTAAGATCAACTTAAGAAAACACAATAGTTCCATGTAACTCATCAAGCATGCCATCTAACCTAAGAATAGGTAGCATAATTTTACCGCAATGGTGTTTACCACTCTACAATCCATGCACATCTTCTAAAACCCATTTTTCTTTTGCATGAGTAGCACTAGAATTGCACAAAAGCTTATATTTTTTCTAACCTATCGTTTGTTAATCAGCTCCATCACCTACCTTTGGATCTCCTTGGTTTCTCACCAATTCATTTGATAGACTAATCAATTTGGGATGGCTACCCCTAGCACAAAATCAATTTAGTGTTCAATCCCCCTAATCAATTGCAATCCACTTGACAACTCCTCCAATAACGTTGTAGGCACATAAATAATGCCAATTAAATAAATACCACTGCCTCCCTCTGATCACGTCACTCATTTTTCTTGTTTTTCTCTCCATATCTAATTTATATTGCTGTTGCAAGTAGCGTTGATTTTCCTGCACTTCCCTTGGCATAAATGGTACAAATGTTACCTTTTGATCATTGTGATAGAAAACATATCTATTCGACTTACCATGAAACACAACATCTTTATCAAATTGTTAAAGCCTCCCTAACAAAATATGACTCACCTGTATAGGTACCATATCACATAGCACACTATCCTTGAACTTTCTAATTTCAAATTCCACTAAAACTTGCTTTGTAACCCTCACTTCACTACTATTATTTAACCATTACAACTTGTAAGCCTATGCATGATCTCTGAGTGGAAGTGCAAGTTTTTTTACTAACGTTGTACTAGTGACATTAGTACAACTTATACTGTTTATGATAAGGCTACATATTTTACCTTTTATTCTACTACATCTTGCGTAGAATATATTTTTTCATTACTCCTCAAACCCTTCTTCCTTTACTTGCGTATTCAATGTCCTCATTACCACTAGATCCACATTTCTCGTCTCTTTATAGATTTCATCTTATTCGGATGGTACCTCCTCTAACGGTGGCATCTCATCTCCACTATTGTCCTCTTCTTCATTTATCACTATCTTACCTTTATTTATCAATATCATTATTCATCTATCCAGGCATTGGGTGGCGATACGTCCTCTCTCTTAGTACTTTAAATTCATAATATCTTGGTTACGTGTAGTAGAAGCACTAGGGTTCAGGTTTTGTACCATAAATGTTTCAGCCTTTAGAGCAACCTTCAGCTTAGAACCTCCGCCTAATGTAGCCAGTTGTTTCTCCTTTCACTAAGCAAATGACCATGAAGCTGTATGCAGTGATTGCCACTGGCTACCCCTACTCTTAAGTTACTTATCGACCTTAATAGCTTGCTCCACCAAGTCTTAATGTCCACATAATGATGCAACTTAAGCACATCTGCATTTTTCCTATTCAAGCCTCCCATGAATCTAGCCATGGTCACCTCCCTAGCCTCCACTACATCGGCTCTCATTAACGCCATTTCTATTTCCTCACAATAATCATCCACACTCGAACTACCTTACATTAATGGTTGTAACCTTTAATGCACATCCCTGTTATAATAACTAAGTACAAATCTTTTCTTCATCAAAACTTTTAAATCATGCCTTGTGTCAATAGGCCACTCACCATTTCTCATATGGCTAATACCTAGTCCCTCCATATAATAGTGTAATCGATAAATTCTACTACTACTAATTTCACCTTCTGTGCCTCAGTGTTGGTGGCAATCAAATACCAACTCCACTTGCTATTCCTATGCCAAGTAAACATTTAGATCTGACTTACATTGAAATGCCGGTATGGTCAGCTTGAAGGCCTTTGGTACCTCATCATTCTCAACCTGTCTGCGCCTATTAGGTCCCCTAAGGCTGCCAAGACCTTCAAACTCATCAAAATAATCAAACTCTTCATCACTAACATACTTTCCCTTACACTACTAGCACACAAACAGCCTCCTCTTGGGCATCAATTCCTCTCAAGGTGTTACAATACCCTATGCACATACCTGCGACACCTTTAAGTTCTCTAGACAGTAGGTCATACTAACCAACAAGTCTGTAAGTTGTTTTATGTTAAAAGTATTGTCTCCTATCTGATGATTCTCCGAACATCCTATATACATATATGTATATATATATAATATAGAGGAAAAATATAAATGTGAAGTGTGTGCAGGTGTCCTCCCACCCCACTAGATGTAATTCAGTTTACTTTTACTTCTCACTTGTGTATCACACAAAAATCCACTTAATTAATGTAGTTACCAATCAATTTCTTCTGTCTGGCTCGTAAAATTCCAAGGATTTTAAAAAATTCACGCAACATACCCCTAATCAACGTGTAAGTGCATGACATGATGAAAACTAAAGGTTCATAAACAATCCAAAAGCCAATGGATCAATTCGGGCAGGAAAAAGGGCATGGTAGGTTGATCCAAACACAAAGGCATCAATCCTAGTTGAAAAACAATATCGCGATCGATCCTAGAGCAAAGGGAATTGATTTGGAACAAAAAGCGGAGTTGTTATCAACCTAGAGATAGGCCCAATCAATCAGGATTGCGGCAATCAACTTGGAACAAGACAGAGGGCGCACGCGATCGATTCAAACTAGCCGCACAATCAATCTCACATCTAGAATTTCATGTTTGATAAATAAAACCCCCAAAAAAATTCACTCCCAATTCAATTTCTTTTGATTGTTCACTACAACACCCAAGTATCATTTTAATGTCAAATTTCAATTAAAAATCATGACTTTTCCCATGCTTTAAATTCTAGAGTTTTTTCCCTTTCTTTCTCTTTTTTTTTTTGTTTTTTGAGTTTTCAATTTTGTAAAATCCAAAAACGCACAAGGGGCAAAACAACACAACATAAAGAAAACAAATTTTTCTTTTTCTTTTTCTTTTTTCTTTTTTGACTAAGAACCAAAAATAGGATAATGAAATATGGGAAAGAAAAATAAGATGCAACGAACACGAAAGAAACAAGATAAATTTGGTTCTTAAACCAGTGCCCAAACAAGAATCCAAAATAGTTAGCTATGATGCCAACTAACATGTATACAAAAGTGTAAAACATGCAAAATTGTTGGCATATGTCGAAACTCAACGAAACCTGTTTGTGCAAATCGTGAAAAATGACCTGACACAAAGATTTTCAACAAATCTTAGTGAAAGGACAATTTCAACTAATACGCCTATTTAATTGATACGTTACGAATTAACCAAGACAAATATTTAGAATAATTTAATTTGAATTCGAATTTGAATTTTCACAAGAAAATTAAAACACAAATTTTCTAAAAATAGAGGAAAGTATATTTCAATAACCAATGAATCAAAAAGTTATTCTCAAAATAATTAACGCCTTATTTATAGTATTTAAGAAACCTTTGAAACCCTAGTGTCAACAAATTATCAAAATTAAAATGTGTATAAAAAGTAAATTCCTAACTAAATATGGTTCTATCCCAACTTTGTCCCAACTTTGCACTAGATTTGGATGTCAATTTAGGTGTCCGATTTTTAAAGACAAAATATTCATAGTTCTTAAGCATTATAGTTGTACTGGGTGCAATCAAGTGGCTTACTCCTAATCATAAACGTAGAAACCTCACGATCTGGCATGCTAGCAATCACTTGGTGGCTTACTCCTAATCATAAACGTAGAAACCTCGCGATCTGGCATGCTAGCAATCACTTGGTAGTCGGATTAGTCCAACACACCAGAGCTCGATTAGGGATCTACTGGGCTCGATCCAAAAGTTGCTTCCAAGCTCGTTTCAAACTCTCTTTACACCAAATGCATCTACAGACATTTTCTTCCTCAATCTCTTTCACACATCTAAAAATCTCTCCAAACTTCTTTACAAGCATCCTTATAGCTTCCTTGAATCTTTTAACCTTGGTTAGAGTTATTGGACCTCCCGAAATCTTTAGATACTCAAGTTTAGATCTAATTCTTGCATCAACACCTTAGGTTTAGAGAAAAAAAAATATTAACTTTCATTTCCACAAATTAATCAATTTTTAACTTGATAATCAAATAGAAATCTTCAATGGAGCATATTTAACAAGATGCCGCTGAGATATGGCAACTCATCTTTCACGAGATGGCGACTGCTGCTCCTAATCATCACCAAAATAGAAGGGAAATAAAAGATTGATGTCTTCCAGATCCTACACGCAACACAATAAAGTGTAGCATTTCACTGCTTATTTTGCAAGAAGAAATTGACAGTAATTACAAATTTATAGTCATGGCCAATACAGCTGAACGAAACAAGGCCCATAAACTAGGGTGTCAGCCTCTAATTGTTAAGTCTCAAAGTAGAAACCTTAACACTTCCAGTGCGTGCATAATAGTTATTGCCTTTGCTATTCAGCGCCACCCCCAGATTTCCTCATTCCTGGGGGCAAGCCAGACATCCAAGATCACACCGAATGCAATTTATTCATCAGAACGTACTCCACTTCTCTTATCAACAAGCTGCAAAGGCACAGGTTCAGGTAAAATCAGCTTGATCGTAAGAAGCATACTACCAATTCCACAAAAAGGGCTACTACTACCTCCTCGCCGAATGATTATTATCCCGATACTAAATCAAATGATGAAGTAGAGGTTTGTAATAGATAGTAATTTCTCTCCTGTTTTTGACTTACAAAAGTCAACAAAAAAAAGAAATAAAAAATAGGGTTTATTATTCTAAATAAGCCACACGAAGATGAAGAAACTGAAAAAAAAATATTGGGAAAACAATAAAAAGGGCATTTGAGCTCCAGCCATTAGGCATCTATCGGCCAAGTTGTTTATTTCGAAGAATCTTACAAGCTCCCAGTTTTTTATAGACAATAACGATGAATTTCGGATTAATATTCCAAAGTTTACAAAACAAACCTCATCACTATAAAATAATATGCTCTGGGAGCGCTCTTGACTGGCAGCATATAAGCTTGCAACACAGGCTCTAAGTTATTAGCTTCACATTTACATTAGTCACTTTCAATTTTTTGAACATATTGTTCTTTTGAGGGTTAGGACTCCACAAAATAAATTTTAAAAAAACCAATGTAAACGCAAAAATAATTTCATCTAGCAGATATGTGAATCAAGAATGCATGATATGAAATCCTACAACAATAATTCAGTCATATAACTAGCATTCTTGTTTAAAGTATTCATACAAAGTCATCTATATAAGTAGCTACAATTGAGAAAATGACATGTTTCAGTAACGGTTGAGGTTTCTTCTCCTGTTTACTCCTGTTAAATTTACAGAACATTGTGTTTCAGTAACGATTAATAAAAACTAATAGAAACATATCTTAGCTAGCAGCTGATAAGCAAACAACATCAGGGATCCATCTATATGCTTGCCCAATAAAGAGCTTAGGTAGTCACAAAGAAATCACTCATTCTATCCTTTAGTGACCCAATACATATGTGTCAGAAAATAACCTTCATGTTCTCACTACTTTTTGCATAGAACACAGCGCGCATGCATCACATAACAATTCAAATGTTCTAATGAAACTAAAAAGTCTTATAGTGCTGTGCAAATTGTGCATGCCCATGATGTGATTGCACACCTCTTCATTCACTCCAAAGCATCTTGCAAGTCACTCCATCATGGAGGAGTTGGATAATTGCATCTCTTAACCTGACATAATCATCCAGAGTATTGTACACTTGATGAGAAATCCGGGCATAACCTGTTATACAACCATCCTTATCCATGGCTCCCATCTCCCCGTCTCCAGGCATCTCACAGTGTATGGGTACTTCCACCCCAAAGTGGTCTCTCAAGTGTGATCTCAACTTCAATGCATCTTCATCACACAAAACACCTAATTTTGAAGGCAAACCAACCATGGCCATGCTCGGACACATCTCTGGAGGAGAACCAAGATTTGTTCCCCAAGCCTTGGCCAACATTTGGGCCATTTCCACAACTTTGTCATGGTTCCTCTTCCGGATCCCTTCAAGGCCACCTTCAAACCTATTAGTGAATTCTAAAACTTCAGGAATGACCAGTTGGGCACTGTAGTCCCGTGTTCCAATCCAAGCGCTCTCTATGCCAAGTCCATTCCCATATTCATGTGAAACCACAGGGTGGTGCAAATCAGGTGATACGGTTGACTTTCGACAATACAAAAATGCAACAGAAGGAGGACAGAAGAACCACTTATGCAAATTGCTAACATAAAAATCAGCCCCAATTTCCTTAACATCAACACGAACACTACCAATAGCATGGGCAGCATCTACAAACACACGCTCCACACCTTCCTCTCTACAAATCTTTACCAGTTCACAGGCAGGAATCACAACACAAGGCATTGATGTTATATGATCAATTATCGCTAACCTTACTTTCTTACCATTGGCCCTACCCCTAGCCAAGCCTTTCCGAAACTCAGCTATGATTTCTTCATTAGAATTCACTGGGAACGGCAAGTGAACTACGATAACAGAGCCGCCAGCGCGAGTGACATAGGCCTCGATAGACTTCTTAACGGCCTGGAAAGCACAGTGGAGCATCACAACGGCATCACCCTTCTGGAAACGGCCTTCAGCGAAGGCCCAGCCAACATGCTGAAGAACAATGGCGGCAGCAGTTGTGGCATTGTCCACGATGGAGACCTCATCGACATGGTCAGCATTAATAAGATCCCTGATGATGGTGCGGGAGTGGATGATTTGGCGCTGGAGGTGGTTGAAGAAGAAATCGTCGGGCTGGCTGAGGAAGCGGACCTGCCAGCTCCTCTGGGAGGAGATGATGGAGGCGGGGCAGCTGCCAAAGCTTCCGTTGTTGATTCTTGCGACGCCGGCTTGATGGTGGGCGAACTCCTCTCGAACCTCGGATTCAGTTATGAGGGAGAGCTTAGGTTTCTTGGAGACACGGGTGTTGTCGCCGTTGGAGGCGGGCCTAGGGTCTTCGGGACCGGCTGGAGTATCCATTTACAGCGAGGGACGATTGGGGCTAGGGTTTGCAACCGGCAAGTTTTACCGCTCAACGGCGTCTAATCTCATCGTGGGCTGTACGAATCAATTGAACTTTGGGAAAGAGGCTCTTGTTAAACGCCAGCCAAACGGAGAGGTAACTCGCCGTATATGTTTATTTATAAATAAATTATAAAATTATTATATTTTAACTAATGAATATAAAATGGTTTAAAATTAACAGCATAAAAAATATTAAAATAAAAAATTTTTTAAAAAGTAAAAAATAATTTAAAAAGAGAACGAATTAAAGAAATTATAAATAAAAATAATAATTTAAAATAAAAGAGAAAAGAAAAAATGTGTAAAAAAATAAAATAAGGATTGTTGTGTCACATTATGCACCTAAAAGTTTGTTTTAAAATAATATACTATATATATATATATATATATAGAATTATTAATAACCAAATATAGTTAATTTAGAAAACTTAACCATAATAAATAAGTTTAAATGCTTTATTTTATTTTTTTTTTGTTAATAAAATTACGTAACAATTATTAGATGTAAAATTCCACCCATTAAAAGGAAACGTTCAAATTTAGAATTTAGGAAAAAGATAATATTAAAACATAAAATTACCATAACAGTATAATCCTAATTGTTTAATTATTGGTTATTATGGTTATCATATTATAGTGTTGTAGTTATATTAAATGATTTATTTCTTTATTATTCACAATAAGGGAATTTGCTCGTAACGTGCTTTCTCGATTTGGAATCGTTTCCTATAATTAAATGCGGGACTCAATACGTCATTGGTGAATAAAAATACAAAAAGTTCTATGTTATCACTCTTACTCTGTAGAAATTTTATATCATGTAAAATCAATTTTTTTTATGTTCCATATTAATGCCAAAATTAGTATTAAACAACAGTATGAGCATAAAAATGATATAAATATTAGCAACAATGATACTAATTATGGATTAGGATGTTATTAACAACGCATTTCATCGTGTCTCGACTATGTAATTATCTAATTAGAGAATATTTATTGCTATTATTGATGCAATTTAAAATTAAGTGGTTCCAAATTATTTGATTAGCAACTCAATATAGTATTTTTTATTTAATCTCTCCAATTAAGTTAAAACGAGGGGGAAGAGGAAGAAATAATACAAAATTTTATATAGTTTGATAGCAAAAGTCTCGCCAAAAGGCCTCTTTTCCGCCACGAAGAGAGTATAGTGCAAAGCTCATAGAATCTCTTTTCAATCGCTTTTTTAACTCTCTGTTACACGTTTTGTTCTCCCTCTCTCTCTCATTTCTTTTTCTATCTAACAATAAAATTAGAAATTGCAGGTAAGTGATTATTGAGCAGTTAATAGGTAGGTGATTATTGAACGACTAATCGTCGGTGATCAATAATAGGACACCATGTGGCATATCTAATGATTGTATGCAAGTTCGTTGCATCCGCTTGGGGGCGCAGGACTCGTGTCTTCTTTCTATCGTAACGGTCTCCCCAGTCTTGTTGGTCAAACAAAATTAAGTGTGTTCATTTGGTAATCAAATTTATATACTGAATGAGGAATCAAATTTTTATTCACTTCGATATATTACTAAAATAATTTTTGATATTTTGATTACTAATATTTTTTAAAATTCAAAAATAGAAAAGATAAACAAAAGAAGGAATAAAAAATTAAAAAATGACAAAATTAAAATTAAAATATTAATAAAAATACAAATCATAGTAACAAATACAATAATATTAATAAAAATTACATTATTAATAGAATAATAAAAAATAAAAAATAAAAATAAAAATATATATTTGATTTAGTACAATATATCAAACTTAAATACTAAAACTGAATCTGAAATCAAATTAAAATTTTGGTTTTAATTCCATTCAATTCATTTAACGAACTGTGCCTATCTCTAAACAAAATGCCAAAAGCAACTCGAAATCAAGCGGGCTTCCTTTCCATACCTATAAATTACCATAATATTATAAACCTAATTGTTTAATTATTGGCTATGACGGTTATCATATTCTAGTATTATAGTCGCATTGATTTATTTATTACCTTATTATTAATTGGCTCTCTCGATTTGGAATCATTTCCTATAATTAAATGCATGTCGTTGGTGAATAAAAATACAAAAAGTTTTATGTTATTGCTCTTACTCTATAAAAATTCTATATAATTTAAAATCATTTATCTACATTGCATATTAATTGCAAATTTAGTATTTAACAAAAGTATTGACACCAAACAAATATAAATACTAGCAACAATGATATTAATTATTGATTAGGATATTGTTAACAATACATTACATCGTGTCACACAATTATCTAATGAAAGAATATTTATTGTTATTATTGATGCAATTTAAATCTAAGAGGTCCCAAATTAATTGATTGGCAGCTAAATATAGTATTTTAATTTAATTTGTCAAATTTGAATTGAAATGAGGGAGAAGGAGAAGAAATAATACAAATTTACGTGATTTGATAGAAATAACATAAAAATTTACATGATTTAAAAGAATCCATCACTCTAATCATTTGTAAATCTAATATAAAAATAGGATTCATGAATAGAAGATGAAGTTAGTCAATCTCTAAACTTGGACTAACTTGTCAAAGACATGTTATGAGGAATATGACCGGATAAGAGGGTACATTTTACTACCTCATCAATTTATGTAACAAATCTATTTAATTTTCGTACATTACATACTCGATTTTTTTTTTTATTCATTTAGCTCATTTCTCATTCGTTCATACTCTTATAAAACGTAGAATTTCGATGTCTACACAATAACAAAAGGCAAGAATTATATGAGTTGGGGTCAAAGCTATATTGAATTCCATCTCATTGATGAATAAGCAAATTAAACTCTTAATATGTAGGTGATTTAACTAAATATGATATAACAAAAGCGCATGAAAATGTGTGTGAACGAATTCACCACCCCCTAGTCAAACTTGACTTGACCAATGGATGCTGGGAAGCTTCTTATCCTAAGATCCCTTTGTTTTGTCTAACTGGCTTCAATCCGAGCTCTAGGAGTTCGGTTAGTCACCTCAACTTGACAATTGGTCAAGCTGTGACAAAGAACTGAACAACTACTTCACTTTCTCACAGGTGACTCGCATCTATATTTGCTTTTCTAAAAATTGTTGTCTATTATTAGAAACTATTTCTTTAAAAATTTTACGTCAACATACATTGTTCTTTTATAAGATACTAATGACTTAATCTTGAATTTGAGTTAATACTTCGACTTGTATCCATTTATTATGGTAAATGGTTACTTTTAGGAATTTGCTTGTTTTGGTGAAATTGAAAAGAGTCCAAAAATATCTATTCCTCATTTTGTAGAAAAGATGGAAGCTATTAACTTAGGCCATTTTGGCCAAAGAGTAATACAAATTAATGTTGCATCGGCAACCTATCTCAAACCCGTTTAAAAAAAAAAAAAAAGCTTTCCCAAACCCGTGAATGCTATGACACCCTTTAATATAGTGGGTCAATTATGTTTGATCTATAATATTTTTGGTAAAACAAATCCTGCATAAAGAGTGGAAGGGTATATCATATTATTTGGTTTTGTTTTTGATTGATTACTGCTAGATTACATATAATTTAAGAGAATTCAGCGCTCTACCTATATATAAATCTAATAGAAAGACGAAACTCATGAATGAAATATGAGGTCAGTCAATCTATAAACTTAAACTAACTTGCCAAAGACATGTTAAGAGACATGATAGGACAACGGGATGCTTTTTACCATCTAATCAATCAATATGACACATCCACTTAATTTTCTAACAATATATGCTCGCTCATATTTCTTTCATTCATCTTGCTCATATCCCCTTCACTCATCCTCTCGGAAAATGGGCAGTCCTTGTGTCTACACAATAACAATAAATAGGATTAGCATAAGTCGTGATCAAATTTACATATGTTCCAGCCTGTTGAGGGATAAACGAATTAAACTCTTAATATCTAGGTGATGAAACTAGATATGGTACAACAAAAGGGCGTGAAATGTGTGTGAAGGAATCCACCACCCCCTTGTCAAACTTAGCTTGACCAATTGATGCTGGGGAGCTTGTTAGCCCGAGATCCTTTGCTCTGTCCAACTTGGCTTCAATCCCAACTATAAGAGTTCAATTAGTCACTCCAGCTGGACCATTAGTTTGGGTGTGCCAAAAAACTGAATAACGACTTTATTTTCATGTGTGTGCACCATCATTCCTATATTTGCTTTTCCTAAGTTGTTTTTTTATGATCAACAACTATATCTTTAAAGATTTTACACCTAAATACGGTGTGCTTCTATAGGATAGTAATGACCACACCTTCAGCAATTCCAGCCAACACTTTGACCTCTACCCATTAACTTAAGTATTAAATGGCCACTGTTCGGAATTTCCTTGTCTTGTTGAAATTGAAAAGGATCCAACAATATCAATTTCTAATTTTTTAAGGTGACGGTTATGTTAACTTAGGCCATTTCTGCCAAACAATAATACGCATTAGCGTTGCATTGGCAACCTTTACCGAGAACAATGCTATGTCATCCTTTAACATAGTAGAACAATTATGTTTGATCTGTAATAGTTGTGGTGGTAAAACTAATTGTGCATAAAGTGTGAAAAGGTTATATTATATTATCCTAATTTTGTCGATTGATTACTACTAGACTACATGTAGTCTAAGAGATACCTATCTATAAATTTAATAAAAAGATGAGGTTCGGGATTGACATATGAGGTCACTCAATAGAACTTGTTAAAAACATATTAATTGAAATTTGGCAAAACAACAGAGTACTTTTTACTAATCCATTAATCAATATAACAAATCTATCTAATTTTCATACACCATATCCTCCCTCGTATTTCCTTTATTCATCTCGCTCGTATCCCCTTCACTCATCACCTCGGCAAATGACTTGTTCTGTAGTCTACACAATAACAATAAACGAGAATAGCATGAGTTGGGTTCAAACCTGCATGCGTTCTAACCCGTTGATGAATAAGCGAATCAAACTCTTAATATTTAGTTGATGAAACTAAATATGGTACAACAAAAGGGCATGAAACCAAATACTGTTAAGGAATCCACCACCCCCTCGTCAATATATATAATAAACAAGAAATTCTCAATGGTTGTCTTCGAGAGGATAAAAGTTGGCACATCTGTGGTTATCTTGGAGAAGGCTCACCACCACCATTATTCTTATAAACGGAGCACAAGATCTGTCTGGATATATAGGTCTCGAGTTCTCTGGAGACTCTAGTCAACTTCAAATCAAAATCGCCTCTGTGCCTGTGCTGTGGTGATGGCACGCTAGAGTGCTGCTGTGCCTGTATTGGAGAAGAGGAAAGTCGCCTTCTTGGACTCGAAAACTGTCGTGGTGAATTTAAAAGTCTCCCCCCTTTCACAATAAGAGGCGACAACCCTAAACCTTCTTTGTGGTCTGGTTTCATGAGGGGGCCACTTCTTGTTTCCAGCGGCAGTGGCTTTAACGGATCGCTTTCGACTCTAGACTTGTGTTTTGCAAGCTTTTCTCTAGCTTTCTCTGCAGCAACTAGAGCTTTCTCTCGGCTCAGTCTGATTAGTTTCCAGGGGTCGATGCTTGCGCGGAAACCTTGCTTTTCGTTCAAGATGGAAGATGTTGGTGGTGAGTTGGGCTCTCCATCAATCCTTACCGCCAGCTTTCCTGGGTTCTGAAATTCCGTAAGAAAGTCACGTCTGCTGTATGAATTTGCCACTTAAAACTCAAAGAATAAGATAACCGCACGTACCTGTTCCGTGTTTCCGTGTTTGCAACCAATTCGTGACATAAATGTAGGCTTTTCGGGTGAAAATTCTGAGTCTGGACTCTCCTCCTCCTCATCATCATCAGACGAGAAGTCTGAATCTTCGAGTGATTCTAGTGCCATGCGCTGGTTCTCTTCTTTCATTGCCAAAATGTAATCATAGGTTGAGATTCCCTGCAAACATTTTTTAGTTTCTCCAGGGCCCAAGGGCAAAGAAGAAATATTCAAACCCCAAGTTTTGCTACAAACCTTTCTGATGAGGAGAACATGAAAGAAAAAGAGTTGTCCCAACGCAGCGGTACTATAAGTCGTCATCAAAACCAATATGATCTGCGAGTGACAAACACAGATATGGCTATTTCTCTCTTTGCCAGACGAATGATTTCGGAAGAGAAGAATCAGAAAGAATACTACGTACAGACAAGGCGGCAAGAACTCCTCTTGGGAAATTCACGTAATGCCTTCTGATTAAATCCTCCTCTACGCCCTTGCTATCAGCAAAGCACCTAACGAATACTGCTACGCCAGTTCCTCCTTCTACAATAAGCTGAAGCAATAAGAATTATTCATACCAGTTCACACAAACAACAGAAACTAAAAGGGAATGGACCTGTTTCTGAAATCGACTAACCATTATCAAGGCAAAAAACATTAAAAGAAAGAAGGTTGCGTAATTCTTTTTCCCAACACAGTTGTTCAACCACTGAAACGATACAAACGTGGATGTCCGCCATCAAAAAACTAGTAGCAGAATAACGGGGAAGACGAACGCAGATCTTTGTGATTCAAGAAATGAGATAGATATTTGTCTCTTACTCGACAGTGGTGGTCAAATCCCTCGACACAACGATTGCAAGTCCTGCAATGTTTGCTGTACCTGTTAACCTGAGGAATAACAATGAGTTGAGAAGAAAGCTTTCGCAGTAGCTAAAAGAGAAGAGATCCATTAACGCAAATCCCAATTTTTGGACCTCAAAGTCACAGAGGGAGCAAAACGAGACGTCGTTGTCTTTTGGATTAGGCGTAAAAGCATCATCCTCGAGCATAAGGGGAAATGGGATGAGAGGCTCCATTTGAACTCTAGCATTCCAGGGATCTAGGTACTTCCTTCTTATGCAAGTCCTTAGGATCTTCCGCTCCATCCTTCGGAAGAATCTCAACAAAATCCTCGTAAAGATGTGTCCATAATTTAGCTTTGAAAGCCCAGTAGTACTACTACCCCTTCTCCTCCTCCTTCTAAATCTAAATCTGCTCTTGTCACC
Organism: Avicennia marina; assembly: GCA_019155195.1. Taxonomy (NCBI): domain Eukaryota; kingdom Viridiplantae; phylum Streptophyta; class Magnoliopsida; order Lamiales; family Acanthaceae; genus Avicennia; species Avicennia marina. Next base: position 14,514,002 of record CM032764.1, read on the forward strand.
GGGATCTGTGGCCGCACACCTAGTAAACAGAAGGGCAACAGAAAGTGCCTGCAGAGTGCAGAATACCAGGTGAGGAGAAAACTATCATATACATACATATATAGATTAAGAGTCACAAATTTGGGGGAAAAAAGGATGCAATTACAAAGATGCATTAGATTTACCGCAAAACAGAAGATACAGTTGACGGTGATCTCCGCAATTCTGTGGCCAAGGAAAAGCCCGAGAAAGCAATAAAAAGCAGCAACAAGGAAACAGAAAACTGATATCCCCACAATCTGCAATTCGTTTTATGAACGAACAAACAAACAAAAAAACAATATGTATCTCAAAGGAAAAAATCTTTAAAAGGGAGAAGAAAAGGAGCCATCAGTTGGAGAGATCCAAAGTAACAGCTAAAACTAGAGGATAGCGATTGTCAAGGTTTAAAAAATAAAAATTATCCGAAGCAAGCGAGAAACCTAATCACGTTTACAAGAAAGGGCGAGATTTAACATAGAATGCAAGAGAGAAGCGAATTATGAAACATGCCTGTAGAGGGTGGAGAGGGCGTTGCCAGCCATGGCGTCTGGGGGCGGATGAGGCAATGGACGTCGTATCCATCAGCTTTTGGTTTTCTCCGAGAATGGAGGTAGTGGCGATATGCTGCCAAAAGCTAGATTGAACCAACGTTTGAATAATCAATCACCCAACGGTCGAAATCCAGAGCTCTTTCGAATTTTAAAAAAAACTGGAGCCACATTGAGTTGGGCCGTCCAGTTTGCATTTAGAGCCCATTTTTCACCAAAAACGAAGGGTTGAGCAGAATGTGTTTCACCAATGATTCACCCAAAAAACCCAAGACTTTGTTTGGATGCAAATTTGTTGATAGAAAAGTTGAAGTGGAAATTTGAAATAGTATAAAATATTATTTTGACGGGTATTAACATGCTTGGAAAAAATTATTTTTATAGATGCAAATTTATATCCAAGCATAGCCTAAGATAATTCAGTTAATAGTGTATTTCATCACACCAGAGGCACCTACTTAAACAACACCCAATCCTAAAACAAAATTGTGCTTTTAAGTGCATCATAAATATCGTTCAGTTTTTTCTTGTTTTATTATGCCCTCTTTAAAAAAAAAAAGAAATGATATGAAATTGAATATAGTTCACGATAATTAATATGTACAAGTTCAGCGCTTTAAAGGCCAAAACTTCACACACTTCCATCCTTGATTTTAAAACTTGTGCAATTTACTTAAAGTGTGAATTAAAACTGTAATTCAGCGCAAAGACAAAAGTTTAGTCTTATAATAATACCTCATGCGACTAATCCAAATTAGTGTTTTAAAAATTAGACCAGTCATCAAACCAAAAAATTTACTAGTTTAATGATTATTAGTTCAACATATGATTCAACTGCGATCAAACCAATGACATAATATTTATATTATAAATATTAATTCATATGATAAAAATGCATAAAATAGTAAATATTAAGAAAAATTCTTGAATTTAATTTCAAACGTTTTTTTATTTCTATTAATAGTTTAATATATTGCACTAACACGATAAAAATAACACAAAAATAAAAACAATAAATATTAATTCAATAAATAAAATGTAAAAATATACAAAAGATTATATCTTATTAAAATATTTAATCAAAATGTGATAGAATTTTAATACAATCATACACATTCAACATATGTTTAAGTCAAAAAGTGGACATTTTAAAAAAAATATTTAATTCATGAATTTTTTTGTGGAGAATAACAAATTAGAGATAGATTATAATAAAAACAAAAAACAAAAATTGAATTAAGAAGATGAAAATTAAGATTTAAAAGTCTATTTATTTATCAATTTGAATCATTTGATTTTCATAAACCATTATTAATTCACTTGATTTAGCATTTAACCGGCAATTTTATTAAATTTTATCAAGATTTATTACTATTCTAGTTATCCTGTTTTCTTTTTTTTTTTGGGTGGTTGTCAGTTTGACAAATTCAACTGTACAATTAAGGTTGGTTTTTAAAGCACGGATCCAAAGTCCAAACTATAGGGGATTAAGGATTTGAAATTAAAATAAGAAGGCCCGGGCAAGATTTATGATATAATTTTCTGCCAAGGGGGAAAAAACGGAATATGGCACTCCTTATTAACAGAACTTAATAATATGATATACGTACATAGGACGGCCCAGGCAAGATTTATGATATAATTTTCTACCAATAGGGAAAAAAGCAGAATGTGGCGCTCCTTGTTAACACAACTTAATAATATGACATACGAACATAAGAAGGCCCAGGCAAGATCCGTGATATAATTTTTCTGTCAATGGGGGAAAAAACGAAATGTTGCACTCCTTGTTAACATAACATACGTACATTGCAGGTAGATGTTAGAAAAGGGAAAAAGAAAGAAAGAAAGAAAGAAATACTTGCAGATCCATCAAATGAGATTTAAGAATGGTGGAGAGGGAAGTGTGAAGGGGTGGTGGTAGCGCGGGAGTGGCCAGGCCCTCGTTAATTTCCTCGTGGTCTTCAGGATTGTCATGTCATGGCTAAATGCAAATGATGTTTGTGGGACAGTTCATTCCACAAACCATAATTCAGCCGGCCGCTGATGGTACAGCCTCTGGATTCAGGTTGCTCACCAGCATTTCGTTGTATAACTGGCGGTCCCCTAAATAGTTTTTTCCCTTCACATTTCCTCTCTTAAATTCATGAACCAACCAAATTGTTAATATCAGAAACACTGCTGGTTCCTAACATTAGCCAACAACAGGCTCCCTTTGGGCCACCAGCAGATGCTCGGCTCGTCCATCCAAAACTTAGGCGGGCGTATCTTCTTGAGTAGGCATTTCTAGTTACTAGTTGGAAGCTTCACTAAATAATAAGCCCTAAAAATTACTTTAAAATATTCAGCAATCTCACAGCCACTCGAGTGTATTTAATCATTCCCCCAATGATTATCGTCTGGTAGTCAACATGATGCCACAGGCAAGTTGCAAACTTCCTCTACATTTACATCAACGTCGAGGTAAAAACAATCCGACCCAAAAACCTCAACGAAAATCCATCCTGAAAAGGATGGACATTCACCTTACCACGTGGAAATGCTCTGCTCGGATTTGATACATATTTTTAAATACATTCAATGTTAAATGACACAAATGGCAATCTATTCAACCCCGAAAGGTCAACCACAAAAGAAGTGAATTAAAAAAAAAAAAATACATTCATGAATCTACAAGCCTTATAACTAATGCTAAGATTTGGAATTAAATACAGCTCACCTATATGCATATTTTGACAAATAATCTGTTACCTCTGCTGCGACCTCATATGCACTCTCTACACATCTGCCCAACGCCACACCAGATACGTAGTTACCCCCAAGGAAAAGACCTTTAAACCCGCCATTGCTCAGAGCAGTTCGGGCATTATTCAACACATCCAAGTGACCAATCGTAAATTGTGGAATGGCATGCGGCCACAAACGTACCCCCAGGACTAGTGGATCCTGTGCCTTAGATTTTACGAGCATCTTCCGGAGGTCACGGTCCACCAATTCCACAAGCTGGCTCTCCGTCTACAACAGCAAGTGGGAAGGACAGCAAGAATGAATGCGACAGATGTCAATATGGAAACTGAAATATCCTTCAAGTGATTTTCTAGTGCAAGTGTAAAGTGTGCTGTAAATTCATGGCAAATTGATTTGACTCATCACATGATCAAACAACTAACTGTTTACCATTTGCCAATATATGACATTTCCCCACAACCAGAACAAAAAATAAGCACTTGGAATATTGTTGTAACAATACTCCAGAGAGCTTTTCCAATAAGAATATCTAAGAAATCTTGAAGCAACTTTATTGTGTGGGAAACTTGATCAGGTTGGAAGTGATTGGCCATAAACACAACTTAGACACAATTTAAAATTGAAAGCAAGAGTTTCCAAATATAATCCAGTCTGGAGCACATTCAATTTTCATGTCAAAAGCTGGACTAAAACAGCCATGACTACAAACGAGTGATGTCAAATGGCTTACTAGTTATTCTTGAGGATATCTAGGAATAAATTTACAAAAGTGGAAAGATTTAATGGCATGCAGTAGGATGCAAGGTGGAAACCAGCTTATCACTTCCTCACAAAATGCAGGCATAGATTGAAATTGATTTATTTCCCCAGCAAATTTTCTTAGCCAACAGTTGCCCCCTCTGGAGGATGGCATCATATCAAATTCTAGGATCTATTGTTGATTCTACTAACTCATCAAACCTCAGAAGAGCCATAACCTTGGAGTAATTTACTGCATATTCCTCTCGAAGGTTCAACAAACTTGGCCTAAAGCAACCAAAACAAACAGGTGTGAAATAGTTAGGAGATCAGTTTGTACCTTTGACGTAATTCCAGTGTTGGTTGCTCCCCCAATATAGTTCAAAAGAAGAATTCTTCCAGATGGAGCACGGTTAGGAAAAAGCGATGAGCTGTATAGAGTTCCTGCAGGATCAAATGACACAACAATGAGGTTATATGTGTCCTACACACAACATTTTTGTTTCACTCAACCAGAAACTTCAGTAATCCTGATAACGTATCAGTTTGCAATACCAAAGTTCACAGTTCTAGGTTTTTTTTCTTTAAAATAATTGAAAATTACAATCTTAGACAACAATGTAATCAGTAAAATTACCTAAAGTTTCCACCCCTTGGGACCTGGGATGCAACTGCCCAAACCCCTTCAGTTCACCATCAATCAGACATTCTTCCCGAATTGCTTCTTTGGGATAGGAAATGGTGATTGCAGCAACAGGTGGATAATATAATTGTAACAATGCATCTGCTGCAACAGCCTGAAAGCAAGCACACAGAAAATAGTTTACGTTTTGCAACAAGTCCCCTTAGGCATTATGAATAAATGTGTACCCAAACTATACAGCACTGTTTATAACACTTAGGTGTTTAAAATAATTAATTCTGAAGCAAATGCATGCATGTAAAGAATATGAAAAGCAATTCACAATGCAATCAGAAAAGCTAATAAACATATATATCTAGAAAGTACACTACAATCAAACTTACCAAACTAGCCATGCTTGCTCAGTGTGCACTATATAGATCTTCATTTTTTTACCTTTGACGCAAGTAGTACATCCACGCAATTCTCGACATTCTCTTTCGCTACATTCACCATCAATAATAATTCTCCCCACTTCCCAAAACCAGTGTAAGTGTAATTATGCAACTAATGCCCTTCTACGCAAATGCAGTTTGTCTTCAGTAATTCCTCTTAACTATCAATTCCTAAAATAATAGTTTAAGGATATAATGGTAAATTTGATCCCCCTTTTGTTGTTTATATCTTTAACCCCAAAGCGCATCAACCTCAAAGTCATCAATTCCTTCATGATCTTGAAATATGTGCATCAACATTGATGCAAACAATGCAACCAGTCCCCCTCTTGCTCATGAAAAGTCTTGGCCTTCTCCTTGCTACATAATATTCAAAAATATTTAGTTTGATTTGGTATTATTATGCTATCTAGTATAGGTTTGAGTGAATATTTTGTTTACTACTTTACAGGGATAGCTTTATGGCAAGATATTTTATATTTTTGGAATGATTGTAATTGCCCTTACTATAAATTAGAACTTTTTTCCAATTATAATAGAATAGCAATTTCTCCCCGTGACTCCAACATAGTATTAGAGCGGGTTCTTTCCCAAAACCCTGCTCTGGTAGTAACCTTCATGTCAATCCATTGCCAGCATCGCTGAGCACAGTAGCGCATGGCGGCAGCCTCTCCCCAAGGAAAAAAATCCTTGCAAAATCCTAAAAATCAAAGAACCTGTGAAACCAAACATGCCCTTATTCAATAGAAACCTAGTTGAGCCTTCGTTCCATGCAACCTACTTATGCTGCCGACAATTCTGCTTTGCAGCCTGGGCCACTGCACCACCTTGTTGCCCCTTAGCCTATCAACTAAAATCCATTCTCAGCCACCACTCTTCCAGAAATCTCAAGCTGGCAGCCTTAAATCACCCGTCTTTGGCATTGCTCATTGGTTACAAAGCGCCACAGGCACACTGCTGAGAACGCATCACCACCCATATAAAATAGGCAACAACCAATGTCTCCCAACCTCTTTCTTTCCCCATGCCCAGAATCAGATGAACTCTTCTCCATGTTGCTGCACTAGTTGAGCACTAGTGCTAAAGGAAAAGTCCAAGCAAACACAACACCACTCTGTGCGGGTTCCACTGCGTCTTGTCTCCAATTCTGTATTACCATACAAGTTGGACCTGCTGTTATGTTTAATTTGGGTTGTCTTAGATCTACTGTTTGGGTCATTGTTGGGTCTTGTTTTGATTTGGGTTATGTCCTAAACTGTTGGTTGGGTGTTCTGTTTTGTTTTGGGCTAAAACAAAGGTTATTTTTGGTGTTTAAGAATTGGGCTGGTGAGGGAAAAAATTCACGGGTCTAGAAGTTAAAACATTTTTGGGCCGAAAAAAGAAAGGTATCTCTTGACTCCTTTTGCCTTGGGCCTTTATCAATTGTTGTATGTCAACTCTAGACAGTCTTCCTTCCACTATTATTGCCACCTACCACTGAATGGTGTTAGGTGTTTGTCGCCTTACAACAGTCTATTTTGGAATTTGCTGTCGCCTTATGATAGTCCATTTTAGTATATGTGCCATCTTACAACACCTATCTCCAAGTCTTGGGTGTCGCCTTACAACACATCTCTTCAAGTCTCCAAGTGTTGCCTTATGACATCTATGCTTGCGTCACCTTACAACATCTATCTCAAGCGTTGTCTTGCAACATCACTTCAACAGTCGCCTTGCAACTAGGATTTGCTTTCGCCTTATGAAAGTCACTTGATTGTTACCTTACAACGATTCACACATTTCAAGCCAGAAGTCAAAGTAGAACATATATCAAGATCCCCAGATTCAACTTAAGGGAAAGTATTAGAGAATGTTCAAAAATATTTAGTTTGATTTGGTATTATTATGCTACCTAGTATAAGTTTGAGTGAATATTTTGTTTACTAATATATAAGGTTAGCGTTATGGCACGATTTTTTTTTATATGATTATACTTGTCCCTACTATAAATTGGAACTTTTCTTCAATTATAATATAATAACAATTTCTCCCAATTACTCCCAACACTCTTGATGAGCCATTGTGGAACAAATGGAAAGAAGGCCATTACTAGGATCTTTGGAAACTAATTTAAGTTATAGCCCCATGTCAAACCGAATCTCTTTAAATCAGAAATTAATCATAAATTTCTATATATAGGTCATGCTTGAAGAGTTCACCCCTCAATTGATTCCCTACAGCTAGTATGATTATGATATTTTACTCTTTCACCGTGTTTGTGCCTGTGTGGTGGGGATGGGTAGTTGGGGAGCAATTTTGACACCATTTCTCTGTCTATAAGAGGTCCAAAAAGAAGTCAAGAGTAATATATAAAGAAAAACATACCGAAAGTGGGCGTAATATTGTGCTCGCTACATAAGATGGAACAGTCATTACAACACTTCTAGTCTGCAGAGAAACCATTCCATTGGGGGTTTCGTATGTCAACATATATCCGCCATTGTCCAGTGTAGTGATAGTTGTGAGTCTCCATGACAACTTGACTTTGTTTCCTAAGCTATAAATATGAGACAGCCAAGCACACAAACAAATACGAAACTAGTAAGTACTCACTCTTGTTCCATAGCATTTGCTCCTCTGCCAAAAGACAGATATTTCGCTTTAAGGTGATATGCCATTAACACATGGATTATGGACACATTATTACTTCTGATGCGGTTATTTTTAATAAAAACCTTAACTTAAGCTTTTTTTTTAACTTATGCTTACATCTCTAACTTTCTGCCTTTTTATATTGAAAATTTAAGACAGTATATATAAAATTTCCTTAATACAAAAATTCTCTGTTTTTTGTTTTTTTATTGGTACTGTTCTATTATTTACTTATTTATTTACTATTGTTATTATTTTGGCTGTTGTGGGAAACAAGATAAAAATTTGTTTGAATCCAATTTTTTTATAGAAAAAACTAAATGTTACTAAACTTGCTGAATAGAGGGCATAAGACAATTCTAAATGTGGAAATAAAAAATTTCTTGTGTGTTTCTTTATAATAAATAAACAGAATGACAAGCACCTTGATGAAATTGCATTGGGCAACATTGCAAGGCCTTTTCTGAATGATCCAACTGTTTGGCCTTTTGGTTTGGGCAAGCGCCTGCATACGTAATCAATCAAATTTCTGAATATTCACTCACAATCAAGAGAAACAGACACAAGCAAAGCCATGGTAAGTATTTTTTACAGATCTCGAGCGGCCTTAGGACTACTATATTTCTCCAGGATTGCTTTAAAGGTTCCACCAATAATGCTACCACCATTTTGCTCCAGTTTCCAGACTTTCCCAAATGCTGCTTTCATGCTCAATTTCGATGGATCCCCGGCATAAACACCTGCATAAGAAGGAAACAAGACATAACAGTGCTGTATTCCGTAAAAACTTTAAAATCATATTGAGATTACTGCAAGAGTTCCCAACAGAATTTAAGGCATTGGTCCTTGCTGATTTTGATAAGCAGTACTGATATGAGTAAGAGAACATTAGGCTACACTTTTTTCCAAACATCTTATTAGCTCCTAACTCATCTATTGCGAAGGGTCAGGCCCCTAGAGTTTGAATTTTGGTAATGGCAAATGTGTTTGAACTAAAACAATCTTTTCTTTAGAAAACATAGCTTTTCTTCAGTCAAAAGGTTTGAAATTGATCTTGGCAGTGCAATTAGGATCAACTAGGAAGAAAAACCTCAACAACTATGTCATGCCTACCTTAGACTGATCTACGACCAATATTGAAGCTTGCTACAACATTGGGACTGCTGATCATAGGCCAGAGACATAGGCAATTGCTCACTGTCTCCATCTTCTGTGAAGATTTAGAAAATTCAACCCTCAATTACAAGCAACATTCTCCCAAGTAAACGCATGTGTCCTTTATGTATTGGTATCTACAAACAGACAGTTTTAGTTATTCCTTGCTTTTGAAGAAACATGACTTTCTTATTCCTCATGCAATTGACATGTGCATCACTTACCAACAAAATTATCCACTGATTCATCTCAATTTTCTGCTTGATTATTTTCTTAAGAGCATTGACACTAATCCAAAGTAATTTCATTTACATTTTTTCCAATTCAAGCTTTGAATATGGTTGTGCCTTCACGTCGTAACAATCTGGCAGTTCCCCCTTCCACAATTCAGTTGAAAAGGCCTGAACTTTTATGCAGATGCAGATGCAGAGAAATGGCCTAGGGGTTGAACCCTATAGTGTTTAAAGTAACATTTGTGATCCAATTATGTCCAATATAGTAAACTGCTATAATGCAATTGGTGACATGAAAGTAGAGGTATAACTTTTTATTCCCTAATTTTTATTAGATAAATGTCATCTATATAAGGCCTGTGCAAATTTATCATAAAAGATACTTTCCTTGTTAGATGAAATCCACTGGCGATAATCACAAGTTATGCATCAGTGATAATTGTTCTAGGGCACAAGCATAAATTTGCATTTATTTTGCCTTCTAATATCTAAGCCATAATTTTTTACCCCTACAACTAAGTGGGGGAAAAAAGATAACTACTTCTATATTAACCTGCTCTCCAAACCATTTTCTGCAAACATTGACATAACTTCGAAAACATGGTACGTCTCTCTATGAGCATTGCATTCTTCATGAGTTTTTCTTTCCATTTTCAATTTTTCATATTTCAACTTGTTTTTGTTTTTGTGTTAGTTGTATGTTCTTATATTGTGGTGTAGAAAAGTGGGTTTAGGTTATAGGTATTGAGTAGGGTTGGAAAATGAAAAGTGAAAAATGCGTTGGGGTTTTGATGATTCCATTCTTGGATTTTAATGTGAAGTAGCATAATAAAATGGGTGTTGTAAGGTTGTAAGTAGTGTCATGTCAAGAAATGATTGTAAGACACGTGAAAAGAGGTGAACATGGTATGGGATGGGTTGGTGAGTGGAAATATAATGAGAAGTGAAAATGCACTTTCATCCAAAAATTAACTTAAAACAACATCTTATTTTTGTAACAATAAAAAGTGCCCATAAGAAAGTTGAAATGTAAACTACCAAAGCTTAGTTTCTCAATGCTCTAGTTAAATAATCTAGTTATTCCTAATTTAAAAGAATATGTTTTAATTGAAGAGGCCAACACTCTATTTATAGAGTGTGGTCAAAAGAGATGAGAAATTAAACAAAGCTCTTTCAACTAGAGCCATAACCAAACTAAAAATTTTAATTTTACAATTTTAATAGTGGATATTAACTAATTCTTTGTTACATATTTTATTTTTAAAGATAGAAGTAGGAAATTATTTATAGTTATTATTTAACATGTGCAAATAGTTTATATTATATTTTCATAAAAGAACTAATGGTAATATAAATATAATTCACATATTATCCTATGTTGCACCATGCTTCAATAAGGCAAGCTCCATGCCTTGCGCCATGAATCTAGAAAACCTTTGAGTCATGCAGTGCCATTCAACACTAGCAATTACAGTCTTAACAAACAAGTTTAGATAAATTTAAAAAATAACACCAATTACTCCCTATCAGCATAGTTCCTACACTTGCATACATCAACAAAACCAAAAACCAAGAGCTAACTATCCGCAGCATAGTTTCTATACTTGCATACAATGCGTTTTAAGCAAAGAAAAATTAAAGTTGTTCAGCAATAGATTTTTTCCATGTGAAGGAAAAAGATCACTGCCTTGTAATTTAATCATAAATGTAGTAAAACCATCATATAGAACTTCTAGGCTTTCCTAGTCATACAAAAAGGTCACAGTGGAAAAGAGAGGAATACCAGAACAAAAAGGCTCTATTAAGCGCTCAAAAACTTCATCACCAAGGTTACGCCTGACAAATTCTTCAACTGATTCCTCGCGACCCTGTTACCTTTGGCAAATTTTCAAAGATGAGTAAAAAAAAACACAATTACAATGTTGGGAAGTCCATTTCTAAACCTTTTCATCCATAAATTATAGACACTCCAAGCAAACTGAATTTGAAAGCATTCTCTCATATTTATCTCTTATATGTAAACAAAATTTCAAAATCCAATAATTACCTCTATTTAAAAGCACATTGTTACCCATACCTATTATATTGGTACTCACACTTATAACATATGGATTTGTACCGTAAAACTAATAGTAATATAATATCATATCATCCAATTGTCAAATAATTTAACAGTTTATTCATACGAAACACACATTAACAATCAAATAAAACGCAGTTTCTAATTTTATTTGTTAATTTTCCAACCAAATATACACACTTATTTTAACCCATCAAAATGGACTTCCAAACACCGCCAGGGTAATTTAGGGAGTAAAAGAAAAAGATCTTGGAGGAGGAGATGTGAAAAGAGAGGGAGACAAACTGGAGGGGGAGGCCGAAGACCAATTGCACCAAAGCCAGCTCTGAGTTTTCCAGGAAAGGTCATCAAATCAAAGAAGGGCAAATCGGTGGGCTTGGAAGGCAGTGGCCTCAGCTTGCCATTCCACAACACAAAACGTGGCGCATTTGGGTCTCCCAACACTAAGTCATCCTTCAGCCCACTGTCCACCTGCCATCACAAAAATTATAATTAAGAATAATTCCCCGCTGAACGAAAAGAACAAAAAACGAAAAACGGAAAAAAAAAATTGAAGTCGATATAAATAAATGAACGCACAGCCATGGTGAGAATAGGATCGGATGGTTGAAAGCTGTTGGGCCCTTCTTCCCAGAGATAGCCATCCCTTTCCAGGGTGGTGATGTTTCCACCCACACGCTCTCTGGCCTCCGTCACCATCAAATTGGAGTTACCGTGCTTCGTGGCTAAGGCCTGCGCGACACACAGGCCACTGATTCCAGCCCCAACGACCACGCAGTCCAGCATTGATTGCTGGTTATTTATTTCCGAAGGAGGGGAAACAGCGGCCGGACCCTCGGCAATGGAACATCGGATCCTCCGGATTCCGCTATCATTGCGTGGGATTGCGAACGGAACGAAGGAAGATGAAGACGATAAAGGGGATAGAGGCTTGAAGGAATTGAAAGCTGGGAAATGGGTATTGATGCCAGTTAAACTGCCCATTGAACAAATCGAGGAGTTGGGAATTGTCGCCGGGGGTGCTCTGGCTCTACTGAGGAGCAGAAATAAGGACACGGAGGCTTATCCGCACGTGGAGGGACAAGAACACTCGATTGGATTCCTGATCAATAAGGACTTGGGCTTAATTTCGTTCGCGTTTTTGAAGGATAACACTTAGGTTATGTTTGGAAGCCACTTTCTAATTCTAAAATATTGTCTCAAACTTTACACAATCAAATATATCATTTAACAAAAAATTTATCTAAATTTACATTTAAATTTTTTCTCTCTTATGTATGTAACTAAAAAATTATTTTTAATCATTATACCTATTTACAATAAAATTAATAACTATATATATAAAGAATTACTCACATTTATTTTTATTTATACTATAAAAATATAATCATTATCTTTATATACTATTATATCATTCAATCATTGTTATATATTTCATGTATATTCAATTAAATTATACTATTTATTTCATCAAAATTTTAACTCTAAACATACTAGTCATCCTAATACAACTCTTACCAAACATCACATTCGATGAAAACCCATCTTCCAAATATAGGCATAAAAATTTACACCATAAAGGTTATGTTTGGATGAGGGGTATTGCTGTGAGATGCTGTGTGGGGTTTAGGGTGTGGAGAGAGTTTTGTTGATAAATGTGTTAAAATGAGTAGTGTATCTCTTTGTAAAAATTTGATATTTTAAAATTTTTTATTGATGTATAAAATATATAATAATAATAATGGGATGATATGTAGTATGTAAAGAAAATAATTAGTTTTAGGAAATAAATATATGTGTGTGTATTGAAATAAGTAATGTATTTGTTTGTAAAATTTTGATATTTTGAGAAATTTGAATGATGTTGTAGGACGAAATTCTTGAATTACAAGAATATTTGGAATTTGACTGAATAATTCGAATAAACTTGAATTTTTTGTGGGTTCTACTCTCTAAATTTGATCATCTGATTCTTCCCTCAAAAAATGCTCGACTTGAAATTTGATCGATCCTCAAGGAAAGGGCTTGCGCTTGATCTTCCTTGAGAGTTGTTGATTTCCCAGCAACACTGATCTTCGGGTTTAGCACCACGATCTTGGATCAAATGTTGAATTTTGGGGCCTTTGGTGAAGAACGTCTTGAATTTGGCGACGAACTCATTGAATTTGGTGAAGAATACGATGAACTTCTTGGATTTGGCGAAGAACACGGCGGACTTCTTGAATTTGGCGAAGAACACGACGGGCTTCTTGAATTTGGCGAAGAACACGGCGGACTTCTTGAATTTGGCGAAAAACACGGCGGACTTCTTGAATTTGGCGAAGAACGCGGCGAGCGTCTTGAATTTGGCGAAGAACGTAGCGAGCGTCTTGAATTTGGTGAAGAACACGGCAAACTTCTCGAATTTGACGAAGAACACGGCGAACTTCTTTGAATTTGACGAAGAACACTTCGAATGTTCTTGGGGATTCCAGAGAGAATTTGGAGAGTTCTTCAGCTGCTTCTCCTCTTTTTCCTTCTTTCTTTTTTTGTGGGGGTTTGGTCCCTATTTATAGTTGTAGGAGAGATAGAGTGTCTGCTGACGTGGCGTGATTTTATTGGACGTCAGAGTTTGTACCTACCCAACAACTCAATAGAGTCTTCTTTGCTTAGACTTCTAGCAGGACCCTGCTACTTAGAGTCTTCGTTGCTTGGACTTCTTGTAGGACTCTGCTACTTAGAGTCCTTGTTGTTTGGACTTCTGGCAGGACTCTACCACTTGTCGTCATTTGATTGGCCAATAAAAATATTAATTATTCATTTATTTATTTTAGGAATTTTATTTGTTTAAATTCCCAAATAAATAAAAATTATTTTAATTAATATTTTTTAATGCCATATTTTCCACGTGGCATTATTTGATTGGACATTAAATTAAATATGTCTACAGATGTATAAAATATAAAATAATAATAATAATAATGGGATGGTGTGTAGTATATAAAAAAATAATTAGTTTTAGGGAATAAATAAATAAATATATATGAGTATATATACGCATAAATATAGGTAGTAATTTGCTTATGGATATGTGTAATAATTAAAAAATAATTAATTAATTGTGTATGTTAAAGACAGAAAATTTTAATTTGAATTTAAATAAAAAAAATTGTAACGTTGTATGTTTGGTATTGTAAAATTTAATAGATTGTGTGAAGATTAAAAGATGAAAAACAAACATAGCCATAGAAAATAAATAAATAACTTTTAAACATATAACAATTCAAAGATTTTTTTTTTTTCTCCTTCTTTTTATACTAATAGTAATAGCGCTCTTTATTGACATGATCAAATGAATAATATTATTTTTTAAAAAAATCAAATTTGTCTTATTTGCAAGATGAGAGAGAAAAAAAAATTTAAAAATAAATTAATTTAAAATTAAAAGACGCTCAACATGTGTGTATGTAAGCACAATAACAATGTTTTAAATATAAAGTTTATATTTGTACTGTTTAAATAATTTTTAAAGAAATGACTTTTGCTTAATTTTGTTAAAGAGTTGTTGGATCTTCAATAACGTTCATTTTCTGTAATACCACGATTTTAAATTAAATGTTGGATTTAAAGACTTAAATAAAAAACGTTTTGAATTTAATGACGATCTCTCTGAATTTGATGAAAAACGTTTGGAATGTAATAACGAACTCCTAAAATTTGATGAATAACGATTTGAATGTAGTGACAAACTTTTTAAATTTGATAAATAACCCTTTGAACATTTTTAGAATCTCAAAAAGAATTTGAAGAAAGCTTTTACTGCTTCAAATTTTCAGTTGTTTTACCTCTGTCTTCTGCTTTTGAAATTTGACTCTGATTTATAATTATAGGAGATACAGTATGATTACATTAACTTGTTCACATAGCATGATCTCATTAGCTGCTACTACTTATAACTTATTCAAAAATTTAATCAATAGGCTTAATCTTGTAGAATTTTTTTCTTGTCCGTTTATAACAAGATTCCTTTATTTGTTATCATTTGATTGATAGATTAAAATATTAATTTGTTTATTTTAAAATATATATATATATAAATTCTTAAATAAATAACAAATTGATTTAATTGATATTTTCCTATCAAATTTTTCATGTGTTATTATTTAATTGGATACAAAATTTTAATATGTTTGCAATTATATACTCTTCTTTTGTGTTCTTCTTTTCAACTTTAATTATAATATATTTTTAATTATTTTTTATTTTATTTTATTATTTTCATTTTTTAATGAGAATTCGAAGATATTAATTCATTTATTTAGTTATACGCATGTGTTAAATGTGTCTTTTTGGCTTGCCATTATAAGATTCAAAAAATGATAAACACGGAAATAAATTTGAAAATAGGAAAAATAAAATACTTAAAAATTTTCAAAAAAATGAAATAAATGAAAATCAATTAAATACGGCGAAAGAAATACAGTAGGAATGAAGCGTATTTTTTGGATTGTGCATTGTAGACTCAAAGTGAAGTTTCGTGTAGGTGGTGGGTGGTGGTTTGGGCCGTACGAGACAATGTGGGCAGGGTTGGAAAGCAGACGAGCGATGGTTGCTGAGCATACGATGGGATTGTGTTGTGTTGATAGTGACAACCCAGCAAGGAAATACATGAACTCCAGAAATACATGCGAACTAGAGAAACTCGTTGAAGAAAAGAAAGCGCACCACAAAACTGAGAACTCAAATAAAAATAATCTATTAATGTTTCGTGATAATTTAAGATGAATAATAAACAAACATTGAACTTATTTTATCTAAAACTTAATTTAAGTACAAAATGTTCAAATTTTGAGTTTTTATTTAAATACAAATACTGAATTACACTAAAAATGACATTTTATATTTTCTTATAAAATATGTGTGAGCGCGTGTGAGAAAGATAATTAATTAAAAGTAGTAACTCTTAATTCAAATTAAAAAATATGTATGCGTGTGTGTGTGTGAGATAGATGACTTAATACAGTTAATTAATTAAAAAATAGAAGAATATTTGATAAATCAGTCAGAGAGACAAAAGACAATTATTATGGTAGCCGTGGGTTCAATAATGTAATACAGATAAATTAAAAATAGGGGTATAATTAGTAAAATATTAAAATAGCAGATGGTAGTTATTATGAAGGTTGGGACTTGAGGATGTAGTATAAATTAGAACCGTGAAACTAGAATAATATCGCAACCTTGGGTAAAAGGCTCTATTTTTAATTTTCTAAAAATAAAATCAAAATTAGAAATCGTGCCTGTTACAACGATCCAATATCCATACGTTTACCATTTAACACTTGTATGTTTTATATAAGATATCTATTGGTTAATCCCATTATCTTTCTTACTGGACCCACTACAAATAGATTATTTTAGACTTTTAGCTTCCCATACTTTGTTTTCATTTTTCCCATAAATTTTACTAACCATGTTTTTTGATCTAGACAAAACGTAAATGAGGTGGTAATTTTTAAAACTGGTGTTGTTTAATAATTAAGTCATGTTAAAGGTGGGGAATCTACCATGATTGTAAACGACCCAAAATTTGCAGGGACACTTTTTGGTTTATAACCATTAGCTTCACCCGTGTTTAAACTTCTAAAATTAGAAAAAAAAATAATTGTCATGGGGAGGGAAAGTAGATTTATTGGGGATAGGATATTTTGCTGTCCGGGCCCATTTTATTTTAAGAGTATTCGTAAAAGTAGGGGGATGCATTCAATCCGCGGAACTAGACTAAATACAATTTTCGGTATACTAAATATTGATTACTGAACCAAAATTTTCAATTCAATTCGATATTTTACTGAATATTTTTGGCATGTTCAATTCAATATTTTGGCATACCAAAATTTACCCAAAAAATTAAAAATAATAAAAATAGATAAAGTTATATTTAAAATTCTAAATCTTAACTATATAGCTTGTAAATAAATATTAAACATTTTTATTTTAATATTTCTTTGTTTTAATTTAGAATTTTCGAGGTAAAAAATATATTTATCATAATAAAAACTTTTTTGTTTAATATATATAATATAATAATATAAAATTTTTAAAAATTAAATATATTAATAAAAAATTAAATCATAGATACATAAAAATATATAAATATTAAAAATTAAAATAAAATTTGACAATCAATTGTGTTTGATATATCAAATTTAAATAACAAAACTCAAATGAAATCTAAAATTTTAAAAATTCACATACAAAATATAAAATCAAAATTTCAATTTCAATTCTATTAGATTAGATTACTAAATAGTAAACACCCCTACATAAAAAGATGCCCATAAATATAACTTGGCCATATATCTATTAAACCTTTGTAGATTGCAACCAAACCCAAGTTAATCCAACGCTAGCATTTTTTTTTTTCTATTGGGTGTGTCATTGATTAGAGCTATCATTTGGAAGGTAGAACTCCATCCATACTTATTTTTATATGCGAGAATCTTTACCCTTATCAAAATTTCATATTTGCAACTTTAGAAAGATTTTCATTTTCCATCCTTATTACACCATAATCTCTAATTGTATATGACAAGAAAATTTCATTACAAGATGTCATGTGAATGGTTTCATTATAAGATGTCATGTGAATGGTAAGACCCCTTTTAGTCACCCAATTAGTGTCATAAGTTGTAAGATTGACAGTATCATCTTCATCTATGAGATTTGCAACAAAGATGTCCTATTGCAATGAAAAAGTCAATTGTAATCTTCATCTTATCTATTTGTTCAAGATTAACTTTTGACAAATTTTATATATACAACACAATTTGGTTAGAATTCATGAGCAAAATCTTCATAATCTTCCATATCTCTAGTAAGGAGCAAGTACAACCTAATTGTTAAACTTGTGCTCATTTTCAACAATTGCTTTACAATTTCTTACAAATCATTTTGGTGATTTGCTATTGTTGCATCATTCTATTAGGGTTTATAATCAAGTTGAATCAAACCCAAGTAGCTTGCTATTCAAGCTCAACTCGATTAAGAATTTTTAGAGCTCAAGTTAAGTATTTAAACTTAAACTCAAGCTCAATTCGAGTTGGAGTTTAATAATTTTGAACTCGAGTCAAGCTCAGCTAGCAAGAGGGAGGGTTGGAGAAATTTGATTAGGGGGGGGTGTGATTTATGCCTCGTCGAGCCGAGTAGCTCGATGAGCTTTCGAACTTAGAAGTGCAGACTCAAACTCGAGTTGAACTTTGACTTGGCTACTTAACAGAGTCAAGTTAAGTAGCTTGATCCAACCACAGCCCTACCTCCTAGTACTTCATCTAGACTTATTTCATAAAATGAAATAATTTGTTGTTGCCAATTGTAGACAAGCAAAAAAATTGTCCAATTGAATGCCACTATGTGACATTTTGGGTGTATTAAATATCAATTAAAAGAAAATTTAGTTAGTTATTTATATTTTAGGAATTTAATTAAATATAATTTCTAAAATAAATTGATATTTAATACAAAATATGTCCAACCAATTAGAAGGCAACATTTATTAGAATTAACCAATCAAATTACACTACGTGTTGAAGCATTCTTGTTTGATAAGTCACAATTTATGACTTTACAAATATAAAAATTAAGAAATTATGATAATTAATGCTGTAAATCAAGATGTTGTGCCCAATTAGACCGCATCACGTCATTTACCCAATATGGCAGCCAGGCCTCTCCACCCCTCTAAATACGAGTGGCCACCAATAGTTTCAAAGACACAATAGCAATCAAGACTTCAAGTGTGTGAGCTCTATATAAAAGCAACCAAACTCCTACTATCCTAGTCCTGTTAGTACAAATATGTTCAGCTATTTTTTGGAAGGCCACAGTTCACAGTGCTTATTCTATATATACTTGAAAAGTTCATCATCAAATTCAAAACATTCTTCACAGATATTTTCCAAATATTTGATCCATATTTACGTTATTTTGCCGATGGATTAATGTTATTTGAAATTTCAATCAACATCAAAGAAAATTAAAGTTCAAAAGCTCTTTCGTCTCCTACTGTGACATTTGAGGCATTCTTCATGAAGATTCATCAAATTGTAATGTTTAATTCATATTTGGGTAATTAAACCAATAAATTAATGTTATTTAAAGTTTTAACAGCTTCAAAGAGAATCAAAATTCAAAAGCACCTCCAATTATAGCTTTGTTCTTCAAGAAATATTCAATGTATTCTTGTAACGTTCAAAATATTCTTCAATAAAGTTCATTAAATTTTGGTATATGACATGTGATTATGGTGTTAAACAAGAAATTAATGTTTCCTAGAGGTTTAAGAAACTTTAAAGAAGATCAAATTCTTATACACTTCAAGAAACTACAATAACATTCAAGTTTATCAAGTTGGAAGAAAAATTAAAAAATCAAATTAGAGATTATACTCACAAGAATTCAATTGGTTCAAATTAAAATTGTACTTGTACAAATTCTTTGTTAATGGAAATTTACATTATAAAAATTTTGTCCGCACCAGTGTCGCAAGTAAACAACTCCTCTTACTTATTCCACAAAGTTCATGCGTGAACTTCATTATAAACATGGTTATACACATTATCCTTGATAAATTGTTAAATAAAATACACACTTGCTCATACTCTACTTTCCATTCATTGTTTAACTACTCATCAAGTTTAGCTATGCTAAGCACCATCAAATGTATTTTTTGTCATGAACTAGAGATCTTTCATCTTACTCCTTCATACATGCTACTTTATGCTATTCAAGTTGATCATTTTGTTCATCCTTGATTTCATGGCTTCCAATCAAATATTGAGGTTCTGATACAAATTGTAAGTCACTGGTAATAAGTATTAATTTTTGATCTCATCACCAAGTACCCCACCAAATTTAAATATCGACAAAATTCAAATTTAATTAATAAGAACTACACAATAAAAATGTCAGAGGAGCTATGAAATAATAGCAACAAATTTAATGTGGTCACACATTTTCAAAAGGTTTCTTTTGAAATCTATAAATATGAACTCTTTCATTCAAAGTAGTAAGTAGAATAACAACGTTCCTCCTTTTCTTTTCCCTATTATTTTTCCTACAAATGCTGCTAGTTGAAAAAATAATTTATTGATTTCTAAGTCATCTGTTTAATAAAAAATATGAAAGCTTGTTTAATTTTAGAGAAATTTTTCGAATTGTTAAAATAATTTCCAAGGACAGTATTTCGTGCACAACTCAAGTTATGATTTTTTGTTGATTTCGTATTGTTTTCCCAACAGCTCTCAATTCTTTATGTGTACTGTTTGCTCACATTAAATGTTGCAACTAACCATGTATAGAAAATGATGGCGGTATGACAAGGTAGTTTAGCAAAGTTGATTGACTTCATTAAAATTAAAGTATTAAGGTCATGTGAAAGGAAACAAAATACATGATTTCAGCATTTTGAGTGATGATACATTAACATCTCACAATTATAAAAGAGTATGTTACATTCCCTTTTTATCTTATTGCAAGTTAGGACCAGTTTCCTCTTGAGTTTCGAGAATTGTAGAGGAAACTTGTAGAAAAAAACTTTTGCTTGCCAAAAGCAATCTGACCATCAATGGAAAAAGATGTTTCTTGTAGATTACACTATTAGTATTAAGAAGGATGTAGATGCATACATGAGAAAGGATCAAGAAAATGGGATTGTTTTCCTCGTATAGACCATAGATGACATAATTAGATATATGCACAATAAGAGTCTCTTTGATGATAACACTTAGCAAAGTTTTCTTACAAGAAGGGCTACACAATACATACCTTCTAAAAGAAGACAAATTAGAAAATATCCCAAGTTCCTTTAAAAGAAAGATGACTTTCAACCAAAGATATCAAAATGATAGAAAAATAAATCACCCCAAAAGAAAGTCCACGTAAAAGAATGAGCCAAGATTCTTTAAATCCTAATAATGATTTAGTATAAGTTCAAAGATGGTGGAAAAATGGCTGGATTACCTTTAAATTCATATAATTTGAGCCTATAGAGCAAAGTTGGAGACCCTATAATGATGTGTCAAATCTACTTTTGGCTATGTGTCCAAATTTTCTTTGTTGACTTCATAAGTCATTGTATGTTTATTATGTCAGACTTTATTTTAGTTCGAATTATGTCTACTTTTTAACTTTTGATGTCCTTGAAAATTTCTAAGAGATTCTTATTTATTTTCTTACCAGGTGTGTGCATTTCTATCGGTTGTTTAGGATTTCACTTATCCTTATTTTGTCTATATAAGGAAGGATTTGTGTATTGTATGGTAGATTGGTTCTATTTAACTATCTATTTTCTTATTGATGGCTTTCTAAATCTTTCAACTTCTAAAGTTATTTTTTGCCATATTAACCGAACACCTAGATTCTTACAAAATTATGCTCTGTAGTTGCTATTCTGTAAATCTTTTGTATCAAAAATTATTAAGTATCGATGATCCTTTTGACCAGGCCTCTACAATATGGGAGATAAGAGGTTGCCCTCTCTTGAATGTTTATGAATTGTTCTAAGCTTACATAAGTTGTTTCATGGTTTGTAATGGTTATTTAGTGGAATCAATTATTTGTTAAATATTTAAAAAGCGGATTAGTTTGTTGTAAAAAATTCAAAATAGGGTAAATAATAAATATCCCTAGGACAATATCCCAATTTTGAAAGTAAATTTTTTAAACTTTATTCATGTTTGTTTTACTTATATTTTGAGGGCTTAAGAAACTACAAGACCATCATCTTTATTTTGAAGAGTAAAAATCTTCAGAACAAAAGGTCTAGAAGATTTTTGAACCAATTAATTTGTGTTCGACTGACTGAATTTCTATATGATTAAGCGGATTTTGATATTTTATTGATCGAGTTCTAAATCAATCAAGATAAATTATTGATCAATCGAACAAATTTTATTCAAACAATCAACCAAACTGGACACATTCACTGTGCGTGCTTAAAAAATTCAAACATACATAAATACAATTTAAAGTAAATATAAATTGATTATTATTTTCAAATTAAGTTTAAACTTTCATAACAATATTGCACACATTTACTTACATCTCATATGCTGATAAATTCTTGTTTAAATATATCTGCATGGGGTGAATTGTACGTGTGTAAATTCTATGTCAAATAAATACACTAGAAAACAGAAGCATCTACTTGCAATAAAAAATTATAAACACTGGTGATATATACATTGAAAGAATCTTGACAACATACATCCACCCAAGTCCCCTACTAAAATTTTCCAACGCTCAGTCCACGTTTTTTAACATAGCCTCTTCCATCACAGCTACTCCCGCAACAACCCACACACCCAAGGTCATGTTTATTGAATGACAATCTTTTTCTTGTTTCCAATACTCAAACAATCGGAGTATAACTGGTAAGAAGGAATCAAAGAGGAAAGGAATGGGCATTTCGAATTTCATTTTTAAACATATGATTGGTATGAAAGAATGGAAGAGGAAAAGAATGGGCAACTCGAATTTCATTTTTAAACATATGATTAGTATAAATTTGGAATAGGAACTACCATTCCATTAGGAATCAACATCCCTAAAATCATGGGATTGATAATTTCTTCGAAAATTATGGGTTTACATATCCCTAATTTATTAGGAATAATTCTTCAACCATTTTGTGATGTTTTGATCCTAAATTTAATAAAATATGACACAACTAATTGGTAAGGTTTTAAATTTGTTACCATATCATAAAAATATTATATGTTTCTATTAAAATAATTATATTAATTTTTATATTTATAATGTATATATTTTTATATATCAACAAAGATTATATATTAAAATTATTAAATAAATTAAATGTTAAAAATGTCATACATGAAAATATGAATATATAGATTAGACAAGTACATATAGAATTAAATATGTACATATGTATTACCAATATATATATATATATATATATATATTTATATATTATCTTAATCTTATTTGTAATATACTAAAACATATGCTAAATATGTAAAGTATTTATTTGTATTTAGGCATCCATACACACAAACACCCGCAAACGAAAATATATAATTTAGCACAATAGATATTAAATTAAAGTTTATCAACAACATAAATATTTTCAAACAAAAGGATATGTTGGTATACTTAAAAAATAAATATAATATCATGAACATGTATATATATATTTACTTTTCATAAAATAAAAATCAATATAAAGTTAAAAATAAAAACTGTATAAATATTTATTTTATAATATACATGTTGCTACCAATTATGTATGTTTGTTCAAGTATCTGCTATACATATAAATATATAAATTTTGAACACAAAATAAATATAGTAATATGGTGGTGTTGTATCAATATTAGATATTTATTAAATATCTTAATATATATAACCATAAAACATAAAATATAATAATTAATTTAATATTTTGAAATAATGTTGTTTTTTTAAAAAAAATTCAATTTTCTTATATACTATTTATTTTTAATTATCATTCATAAATATAAAATAAAATAATAAAATGATAATTTCATTCATTTCTTGTTTCCAGTATGATTCTTCGTGCACAACAAGCATGGCATATGTCAAAACATCTCATTCATTTCCTAATTTCATTCTATATTTAAATTTGTTTTATTTTTATTTCATTTCATTATTGCGTATCAATTATGCCACAAGTACTTTACTTTACCTCTAATAGCAATTTTTTTTCTTTGTTTTTTTCACTACCTTCCTCAAACCCAATCTGAATTGAAAATGCAAATAAAATCAAAATTCAGTAAATAACATATCTCCTCCAATGAAAAGGCAAAACATCAAGAAACACTAAAATCAAGAAACACTAACTTGAGGAGGCATTTTGGATTTTTCGACAGCAGATCTCAATATAGCAATAGGTGAGTTGTCTCAGGTGCGCTGAATCCGTTTTTCAACTTTGGCAAAAAATGGAAAACAAATACAGCTACACCTCTATAAGATATATGAAAATATAATTTACGCCAAAAATGGAAAAGTAGATGCACTTTAAGGTTAATTTGATTTGAATTTGAAGAAAGAATTTAAAAAAATAATTTGAAATAACTAGGAATTTATTTAAATTCACCTTACTTATTAAAATTCAATATGAAAACTTAAGAATTTAAAATATTTTATTATCAACACAAATATAAATAATTTGTTATTGTGGATTGAAAATCCATTATCTCAAATCATTTACTCCAAATAGGCCCTAAAGGAAGTTTGGGATTAGAAGTCAGAGTATGAATGATAACTTGGCTCCAACGCCCACCATGCTCCTCTAATTTAGGATTTCTTTTGATCTTTTTTTTTTTTTTTGTTATAACTTGGAGGTTTTTTTTTTTTCTTTTTTTCTGGTTATAACTTGAAGTTCTTTCCTCGAACACCAAGCTTCCAACAAGAGATTTTTTTTAAAAAGAGGATTTTGTAAAGTACATTTTGAGACTGAATATGCGTGGCAAATAGTTTAAAATTACGTCAAGCTGAAAACGATACTCCATTGCTTTCCCCGAGTGCAGATTTTTCTGAAAACACAACTAATTAGAAGGATCATGAAAAACAAAAACTGTAAGGGTGCATTTAGATTGATAGATTAAAAGGGATGGATTTCAAATTTATAATAATAAATTTATTATACTTGTTTGCATAAAAATAAATTTCAAAATTTTAAGTTTTCTTTTTAAATTATAGTTTTAGTAATCAAAGTGGATTTGAAATTTCTTTCATTTAGAATAATTTGAAATTCTTCCATCAAAGTCTTTTTTTCAAATTAAATCCGTTCATCTGAATAGACTCTAAAAGAATTGTGCTTATGAAAAAAAAAAAAAAAAGAAAACTGTAAAATCATGGCCATTGACATGCTTTGATGTGGAAGCACGTGAGGGCAATGAAATTTACATAGTTATCCCTTGAATTTATTTTTTATATTAGAGAGACGAGTGCATTTTTGTAATTACACTTTAATGTTCAAAACAGATTCCTTAGGCATGGGTGCATAATAAATAGTAATAGAATAGACATAGCATGAGAACGTAAATTTGATTCTCTATATTAGAGAAGCGTACAAAAATGAGAGACATAATGCCGAAGAAAGGAAGTAAACAAAAAGGTGAAAAAAAGGGACTAGGCATGGGAAAACATGAAAATCCAATGTTTTAATAAAAGTAAGGAACGAAGTCCTGTCTTGTACTTGTGGAAGTAAGTGATAAAGTGGGAAAGAAAAATCCAAAAGAAACCTTCTTTATCCTTGTTTGTAGTCACTTTCCCGCAATTGAGGAGACTGTAGTGCTGTTGGATTTCACAATAGTTTAGCATGTAAAAATTCAAATTTTCAAAACTTAAAAAACATGTAAAACGTGCTACAAAAGCAAACGCATCAAACCCCATCTATTTTCACTACATAACAAGCAAGAAATTACATAAAGAAATGAACATGAAATTACATCACTTGGAATCGAATTCCAACAAGCGTGGTAGCGATTTTTTGAATTGTGGCCCTTAAATCCCGATCTCTTATTTGTCCACATAACTAGAGTGTTGATAAAAATGTTTTATATATTGTAAAGTCCTTTCTGTAAAGTTCTTACTCAAAACACTTTTACGCTAGAAATGCTTTTCTCTTATTGCTTGGTGAGGTGAACGAAAATTTTAAGGTTTTCTTGTGTCATAATGTGTTTGGAAATCCTCTAAGCATGTATATATAGTTAAAACATTTAGAGCACATTAATGACAGATTCCATGGGCTTTTTATATGGATTTTTATAATTCCTAACCCATGAACCTTTAATTATTAATCTCTATTGATAATTAATACCCACCTATGTCTTGCTAATCTGATGGGGAAGGGGGTACCGGAAGAATAAAAAAATAATCGAACCCAACCTTGAATTTTAGGGATGCGAATCATGCATCAAAGTACTTGACTTAATGTAGTGAAATCAAAATTGAACCCAATAATCGGATAATCAGCATGATTGGATGGCCAAAATTGATACGTCGATATCATTTGATATATCACAATTCACACAGGAATCATTTCTATTGAATCAATTAGAATATTCTCATTTCAGAGAAAACAAAACAATTATATAACTTTTAAATGTCAAAACTCGAATATGTTTTTTAACTGAATAAAATAATTATTTATATTAAATCATATCAGACTCTTATCTAAAAAGCTCATATGGCCCAATTCATAAATAAAACCCAACAATAGACAAAAATAAAAATAATAAATAATAGATAATAAATAAAATTTGATGGATACTTGAATCATGTCATATCCCTTATCTTGAGGGTAAATTGTCTTCAATTTGAGCTTATATCCTCATAGATCAAAAATTAATCTATAGAATCTTCTTAATGCTTCACAATTAACCTCTTCCAAAGTCCTAAGTCAACGTGTGTATGCAAAATATCCGTGTAATGACACAATACCAATGATAATATATCAACGGTGAACCATGTGGACTGTCAGGTGTATTCTCCAAGGACTTGCATAGACATACACATGAAGCCTCCTTAGGTGGCAAAAACTCCAAGTCTTGAAAATCGAGAACCAACAAAGGTGGTACTAAAAAGGCAAATGGGTCAACATATTCGTGATTCTTTAGAAGCTCAACTTTCTATTATTTTACTCATTCTTCGTTTCGGTACTCATTATCAACTCCAATTTTGATTTCTTTTATTTCTTCTTGTTTAATTTTCTTTTCATCTATCTCCAAATCGGTGTTAGAGTTGCTGCTACCTTTACGTTGTATTTCCTCTAACGGCATTTCTTCTATAGTTTTCTCTTCAATCAAAAATGACATCTCTATTGGTGGGCTTTTTTAATTTTCTATAATTTTGCTAATGCCAAATGAGCATCAACTTTCTCATTTCAACATTTACTCATACTATATTCATACTGAAAGCAATTAAAGCACAATCAAGATTGATTTTCAATGTAAGAATCTGATACTTTGGATGTCTCGTCATACTCATCCTCATACGATCCAAAATTCTTATCATAAAACTGTCTTGAAGGTGTATGTTTATCACTCGTCTTCTCGTATCTCAAGATATGATTGTCTCTAGTTATATTATGACACTCCATCCTATCTAAATTATTTTACATTTTATCAACAACTTTAGACATCTTTTAGATTTCATCAAACATTATTTACATATAATATGCATTACTCTTTTGATCAATCGACATCCTATAGAAATAAATACAAATAGATTTCTCTCTTAATCTCCTCATCAATTTCTCTATCATTCTTCTATCTTTCAATTTTCCTTTTTTCTTTCTGCTATTGTCTTTTCACATACTCTCTATTTTCTTTAGCTGAAGCTGGTGACAATGATACTAGTTTGAAATGCGACCTCCAAATGAAAGAGAATAGCTATTTGTGGTCTTACCATGACTAACTCGTTGATCATAATGCCATGGTCTCCCAAACAATATGTAATAAAACTGTATAGGAACTATATCATATAAAACCTCATCCTTGTATCCATCAACACAGATTGAAATAAGTACTCTTTTTGTCATCTCAAACTCTTCATTACCATTTAACCATTACAATTTATATAGATGAGTATGATCTAATAATGGTAATCATATTTTATCAATAAGAATAGTACTTGCTAAATTCACACAACTACCATTGTTAATAGTTAAACTACATCTTTTACTTGCAATCTTACATCTCGATTGAGAGATACAATCACGTTGATCCTCCTTCATTCCTACTCTTTCAAACATTATGCAAATACATCTACACAAACTATCAAAAAATTTTCCACTCTTTTGAATTTTGTTAGCTGTGTAGTTTATTTTTCCTGATTTTTTTCTCAAAACCTATAACCAAACACAGCCTTAGCTAAAATAGGAAATTTAGCACCTAAACAAGCCTTATTAGTTCTACAATAATCTCCAGTCCAGCCTACAATAAATAAAAGGATGTACTTAAAGAATTAAAATAAAGACATGACCTGATAATTAGCTTAAAGAATTTTAGCCCAAAGAACTCCTTGGCTAAGTGCAATTTTTTGCCCAACAGAACTTCTCCTGACCCAAAACTCCTTGGTCCACTGCACTTAGCCCAACCATTTTTTTTAATTGATAAACCCATGAGGATTTTCCGTAGGAGAATTTTGGTGATGCTCAAAATCAATGATGGTAGAGGTGTTCTCGGGGGGACAGCGAATGGCAATTCCAGCCTAGAAGTAGGGAGGTTGCGACAGGGTGGTGCTGTGGTTTTTGGCATAAAAGTCGCAATTTGCTTCCTTTTTCTTTCTTTCTTTTTTAATATGGGGTGATGATGATGGCGACGAAATTATAGGTCGAACTCCAAGTAGTGATTTCCACGTATGAAGAATTCGACTTAGGACGGAGGATTCGACACTAGATTTTAGGGATTCTACAACGACGGCAATCAACTATTCTACTTTTGCTTCCTTTTTTTTGATTTTTTGATTTTCCTTTCTTTTTTTTTTTTTTCCAATCTGGACCAAACCAACTCTAATACCATTTAATGTGATTAGAACAATATTAGGAAGTGATGAAAGATAGCGACGATGTAACCAAACCCAATTCTAAATCCCATAAATGCAAATTGTGCATTGAAGATCACATGACCTAATGTGATAGAACTGAATTAAATCCGATGTAGATAGTCATAATCAGCACACTAGTAATTAATTGATATGTCACGGATCACACAGACTACTCCAGAATGACTTGACTTGTGAAGATAAGAATTTATAAGAAATTGAACACACAATATTTATGAATCAATGGAACCCTCAATCAATTGGAAAATCTCTCTCTCTCTCTCTCTCTCTCTATATATATATATATACATATATATTTTTTCACTCTTGTTTTGGTTTTTTTATTACACTTTTTCTCTATTTTTTTTGGTATTCTTTGATCTCACTGCTTTTTCTATTCTTTTTTTTTTTTGCTTTTTTTTTTCTTTCCTTTTGGATTTTATCCAATAAAGGAACAAAGCCTTAGTTAAAGCAGAAATCCAATACCCAAACAAAGCCCTACTAGTCCTACAACTGTGTCCAGCCGAGCCCATAATAAATAAAAGGTGCAACCTAAATATTAAAACAAAAGCCTAACCTAGTAGTTAGCCCAAAGCATTCTAGCCTGACAATATTTCTCTCTTTTTTTCTTTTTGAATTTTAGCTTGCAAACTTGTCATAGAAAGCACTAGTCTGGCTTTAATATCGCTGGCCTAAAAATAATTCTTTAGCTCAAACCAATAGCTCAAGCCTAGGCTTAGAATTAAGAACCCAAATTCGTTAAGGTTCTCCGCAAGGTTGACGATGCCTGCTCTTGTAAGTTTCCTGCGATGACCTGGGGTGGACTTGAATGGTCTCCAACTTGCAACTATAGCCATGGTCGGCTTTGAGTACGTTGAGTAGTAGCAACGAGAATGAACAATGATGACACGATCTAAAGATCTGGCAAATTTTATTTAGTATCTGTTATATTTATTTTTTTATATTAATGGATTTTATTTACAAATTGGATTATATGGGTTTTTAGATTAGGGTCTGATAGGATTTAATATAAATAGTTATTTTATTCAATTGAAATAACATACAGATTTTTGATATTAAGTTTGAGAGTTAATACATTACTCAATTTTCTCTGAAATTGAGAATATTCAAATCGACTCAACAATGATCTTTGTGTAAGTGATAACAAATTAATCAATATTAGCGTATCGACTGTGACTATCCTACTACATCGATTATCAATTTTGGATTCAATTTGGATTTCATTGCGTTAAGTCAGGCACATTAATGTATAGTTCACTTTCTTAGGATTCAAAAGCGGGTTCGATTAATTTTTATTTTTCCACTGCCCTCCCTTTAATCACGTCAGTTAGTATCAGAGTTAGTTGTATTGAATTATAATTCTTAGGAGTTTTGGGCCAGAGGAAACCTCTAATTTGGGCTACTAGATGGTAGCTGGGCTGAAACTGTTTGGACCAAAAGTTAAAAAAATCAATTGGGCCAGGTAAGGTAGTGTTTGGTTACCCATTTCTATTGGACTTAAAGGTCAGTTTGGCTAACTTGTTTGTTAGGAATTAAGGACTTGTTTGGTTGTTGTTTTTTTGTGAAAAAAAATCTGTGGGAAAAAATGAAGAAAATGAGGAAAAAATTGTGAGGTCAGGTAGTCCCTTTTACCCTATTATGGCCACTCATTATGCAAATCAGGTTAAAAAACTTGATGATACTAAATGCATGTATGAGTCTTTTACCGGAAAATTGAAAATAATGTTTGAGGTAATTCTAAAGATGTCCAAAATTGTGGATAAAATAAACGGTTGATTGAAGAAGGTTGAGGAAACCAATGATATTTTTACCACTTATCTTATGCTTGATAATGATATATTGTATTTCAATTGTTTCCAAAGAGGGTACTCCATTAATAAGTGTCTAAATGAGAAAGTTGATGCTTATCTTAGCTTCAGTCGACTAAAGGAAAGAGAAGCACGTCCATGAAGATGTCACCTTTGTATAAAGAGAGTAAAGTAAATACAGAATTCAAAGACACACAATATGAGGATAATGTCAATTCTAACAAAGGTTGGAAAATTGAGGAGAAAAATGAATAAGAAGAAATAACAGAAATTGTAGTAGAAATTGAGAAGAATAAAGTTGAGAAGAAATAATTCACAAAACAAGAAGTGGAGGTTGATGACAAACACAGAAATGAAGAACTAGTGAAAGAATGGAAATTTGAACTTTTACAGAATTATGCGTATGTTGATCTATTTGATTATCTGGCAAATTATTTGTCTATTTGTGCTACATAGGAGTTGAAGATTTTTTAAGTTATAGAGATTATCTATGCATATCTTGATAAGTCATCGGTGATTTACCATATACTTTTATGTGATTTTGTACTAATCTTTATATGTTGGACTTATGGGTAGGTGAATCTGAAGTTTAAACAAGATAATGAAGAGTTGATAAGCTTTCAGAGATTCGTGTTTGATCTAAAATGATATAAATTTGAATTGAGGATAATTCGCCCTCAAGAGGAGGGATATAACATGATTTAGGGATTTTTCAAATTTTATTTAGTATTTATTATTTTCATATTTATCTATTAATGGGCTTTATTTACAAATTGAGCTATATAAGCTTTTAGATTAAAGTCTGATAGGATTTAATATAAATAATCATTTCATTCAATTGAAAAAACAGATAAATCTTTGATATTGAGTTTGACAGTTATAAGATTGCTCAATTTTCTTTGAAATTGAGAATATTCAAATTGATTCAATAGAGGTGATCCGTGTGTGATCGTGACGCATCAATCGATCTTGGTGTATCAATTGTGGTCGTTCTATCATGCCGATTATCAATTTTGGGTTTCATTGTATTGGATTAGACACTCTGATGCACGGTTCATGTTTTTAGGATTCAAAATTAGGTTTGATTAATTTTTATTATTTTTATTGCCCTCTCTCTAATCATTTCAAATGACGTTTGTGCTTGGGCAGCACTGGTTCGATTGCTGCTTCTTCTTCTTCTTCGATTTTACTTTTTTTTTCAATTTTTTGAACTGGCAGTGGCGGCGATCAACGGTTATGACCGATGGATGGTCATTCGAAGGTGTTGGGGTTTCGACAGGGGCTGAACGATGGTTGGCAGATTATAGTAGCAGTAGCGCTCGGAGGTTCTCCTTTTGCTTCATTTTCCTTTCTCTTTTTTATTTAATTTTTACTTTTCTAGTTTTTCTTTTTTTTTATTTTTTATTTTTCAATTTGGGCTGGGTATCGAATTAGAATTCGAAACAGCCGAATCTGATACCATCTGATGTGATCACAAGGGGGCAGTGGAAGAATGAAAAAATAATCGAACCCAACATTGAATTCTAGGAACGCGAATTATGCAACAAAGTGTTGGACCCAACGTAGTGAAATCAAATTTGAACTTGATAATCGGAGAATCAATGTGATAAGGTGGTCACAATCGAAACATTGAAATCAATTGATATGTCATAACTCACACAAGAATCATTTTTCTTGAATCGATTGGAATATTTTCATTCTAAAGAAAATGAAACAATTCCATAAATTTTCAATCTCAAAACTCGAATCTGTTTTCCAACTAAATAAAATAACTATTAATATTAAATCAGACCCTCATCTGAAAAGCCTATACGGCTTAATGTGTTTGCTTATTATGTAGATCATTATCTAAATGCTCATTCTCTAATGATGCACCTACTATCCTGTATCCTTAATACCTCGTACTGAACAGTATAGCATTCACTATGCAAATAAAAGATGTATAAGTTATACCGACTCTATAATGTCCTTTATAGTGTCCATAAATTGCATGCTGGTTTTAGTAATTAAGTATTAAGATAGTCTTATATCTATATTCAAAATTACTAATGAATAAGATTTCTTGACTTAATTACATGGGCATACGAATACTTTATATTGTTCAAAATTTACATGCAAGAAATTTTTGCCATAATACTGATATGAAAGAATCAATATTTTATTAATATATCTGTGAAAATGTACATATACAATTGTATTATCGTAATATCCCTTGTTAATTATTTGTATTAGAAGGCTTATTGTTGACAAATGGCGTTAGAAGGTAGACTATTAACAAGTGCAAGCAAGATCGAATGAGAGAATTAGTTTCCAAAATTTTCCAATAAATTCCAAAAAATAATATGAAGAAGAAAGTAGGGGGAGCTTTCACCATAGTGTGGCTACACATGGCTTCGACCAAAAAGAATATTTATTTGGGACAATATCAGAATATATTTTTGATGAAAATGCTGGCTCATAAAATGGAACAGAATAAGACAAGAAGAAAAATGAACTTTTTTACTTAAAGAAGAAAACAAGTGGTAAAGACCACGGGAAGTAATCTATGAAAGTCTTATTCATAGGTGAATGGATTTAACTATAGACTTCCATTTGCTCATAGGTCTATGCACCAGTTGTAGTCGATTCAAGCTCCAATTTAGTGATTAAAATATTCTTCAGCGAGCAGTGGAGGAATATTTTTGAACTTCCAACCGTTGCCCACAAAGCATGGCTGGTGCAATAGGAATTTCATGGCATACAAAATTGGCAGAGGAGATTTTCAGGGACATAAAAGGAATTTGCACTTGTAATGGAGTTCATGCATTCTAATACAACAAAGAAGTGAAGATGATCTTTATTTAAATCAGGCATCCTATAGACTTTGGCAATGTCTATTGTTATCGTGATGTCCAACAATATGAATTCCCCTTTCACAAACATCATTCAACAAAACACGTTACCTGATTTTAGATTTGATTACTAAATATGCAAAACCAATGTCAAAAGATTCTTAAACTGTCCTTTTACACATTTGTTTTATTTTCTTAAAGCATGAGAATTGGAGATTGAAAATTTTACAAAAAAAATTGAAACTATACTTGAAGTCTAAGAGTAGAAATACTACCAAAAAGGCCTAGAACTCATTTGAACAATTCATAAACTCTACACCAATCACATACCAATAACCATTCATCAATTCTCTCAGATTCTTTACTCTCCTTTTCCCTTCTATATAATCAAAGACCAAAAAGAAAGGGGAAAACATAAACATTAACTTTGTAAAGAATATATGTTACGAAAATAAAAAAGTGGTTGAGGAAATCTCTTGTTAAAGAATGTAGGTCACAGAGTTGTTGCACAAATACACTTATAAGGAATTGCTTGGATCTTGTTAACCCTAGCCCAAACCAAATAAAAATTGCATATGAAATAACTTATCCAAATAAAAAGCATGTAGAAATTACGTTTCAAATCTCAATCGATGACGTCTAATGAAATGCCGTTTTCAGCTCTAAGAATTTGGGATTCAAAAACCTATTTACCAAATAAACTAAATATAAGAGGACTAAGTAAAGAAATTAGCCACGATAATTATGAGTGAGTAAGAAGTTATGGGAAGCGATTCTTGAACATGAGCAGAAGATTGGAATTTGAAATTAATGTTGCAGTTTCACTAGTAAGTACTTTTCAATATGCAATCGCAAGCCATTAAGCTCCGTGTGTGTCATGGAGTTGAGTGAAATGAGGCAATTGATTTTAGCGAGGACATAAAAATAATTCTACATGAAGTGTAGAGGCGATTTCTCCAAGCCATGCATGTACAGGTATACAAATTCTAATTAGAACAAACAATATAATCATAAAATATGTTCTTTATTGATCAAGTCAAATAACTATATGAATAATAATTATTTTTAAAAATAAATCAAAAAATATAACACTGAACATCTAGAATACAACATCATAATATTAAAAACAACGGCATATAAAGATTTCAGCTCAAAAAATTCCTAAAATAAACTGAAGATTGCTTATTTATTTAATTTTTGGCTATGTTTGAAACCCAATTTTCAACTCAAACATATTCTCTCAAATTTCACACCATTAAATATAATTCAACTTAACATTCATTCAAATTTAAATTTAAATTTTTCTTCTTTTATATATATAACTAACTAATTATTACACTTATTAATAATCAAATCAATACATATATATAACAAATATTCTCATATATTTTTTTATTTACAGATTAAAAACTTAATTATTATTTTTATATAATATCACATCATTCCATTATTATTATATTATATATATATTCAAATAAATTACACTATCCATCTTAACAAAATATCCTTTTCAAATATATTATCCTTATCAACAATTCTCTTAGCAAAAACCTCGTAACAAACATAGCCTTTGGGTCTAACCGAACGGGCACATGTGTGCCCCAGCAGCAGAAAGAGGCTCGGTGCGCACTGCGCACCTGGTCTATTGTAGTAGCTCCTGGCCGTTCAGATGAGAAAATTTAAAAGCACGGTTTCCGCGTTGGACTTTCCCGCCTCGTTTTTTTCGCCTCCATCGCGAGTTCGCGACGTCACCTTCTTCCTCTAGACCAGTGACATATGAAACTAAAGTAGGATCAATTTCGGGAGATTCGCTTTAGATAATTGGCGCTACTGTAAGCAAACGAACTTTTCCATGTCTTTAGTGCATCAGATTTTTTGCGTGGAATGTGGATGAGAAAGCATATGATTTGATTTGATTTCCGCACATTTGCACCTGTTTAAATATCCAGACCTTATTATCCCGAGTCGATTTGTGCATATCCCGAACTCCTGTTATTATAATTTCTGGAAAATTTTAGATCTGACGATATTTTTCATTTCCCATGATGCCGATAATTCAAATTTTCGGGGGTTAGGAAGGACCAGATCTCTGTATGTGTACGTCCACATACGTACAGATGCCTATTTATTTATAATAACTTATATTTATTGAGCATCATTTGGAACTCCTACAAATATTTGGAGTGATTAGGAGGGTGATTTTCGGATGCCTGTCAGTTTTACCTTTAGATTCAGCCAACTCTGTTAAAGTTGTGGAAATGGATACTATTAGACGGACTGATCTACCGGGCTGAGTAATAGATGTCAGCACTTAAATACTACCGCAACATAAAGTAAATGTATGTCCATAGCTAATTCGTGTTCATAAAATTATATCGCGTTTAGCTCTTTTATCACCGTATACAGAGTTTATGGAAGCTAAATTGGGTTCTTACTCTTTACAGATATTAGGAACAAATGAGTGAGCGTTGGAGTTTTAGCAGCAATCACCGAGGCTTTAGTCAGCCCAGGAAGATCTCTATAGGGTTGCTGGTTGATTCTATTTCCAAGGAAGAAAAAAAATATATCAAGGATGCAGTGACACAGATTGCAGAAAATGCAACTTCTAATAAAGGGAAATGTGTCAAAGATAGTGAAGGCCATACAACACTATTTGAAGAACATGCAACAGTTCCGCAGAAGGATAACTCCCCCTGGTTTTGCACTACGTCTTTCAACCCAAAAATATCTTCTTCTGTTGCAGTTCATAATACGGAAAATGCTTTAAGTTTTCATGACACCAGCAGAATATATCCCAGATTAAAGTTATTAGAGAAAGCATCTGCAGCCAATTCTCCTCAGTTCCTTGGTGGTAACGCGGGCTTAGAATCTGACGAATGCAGGCAGAAGAATGTTGATAAAACCGCTCATTCCACTGATGCTGGGAAGCTTAATAATGCGGAGCATGTTAAGAATATGGAGTTTTCAAATGAACCCGGAGTTGTGGTAGGAAAGAAATGGGAACAGGATAAAGATAGGAAAACGGAAACTGCAGGCAATGAAACTTTGAGAATGAAGCTCTGGGAGATCTTAGGAAATGTTTCTTCACCAAACAAGCATTGTCCCAGCCCTCAATTCGAGCTGTATCCACATGGAGACAGGAATGAGAAGCACAGTCCTGTGGAAAAGAGAAACCTAAACTTCGAAAAAATTGAAAATTATTCGGAAAAGCATGCTTTTAGAAGACCAGTGACTCGTTCTTTGACTCAGAAGAGAACTTCCACCAAAAACCAACAAAACAAAATTGAAGCCACAGAATCTACTTGCCACAGAAAAGAGTGTCTGCAAAAGAGAATATTCTCATTAAAAGAAGATCGGTCTGGAAGATTAAATGATAATTTCAATGATTGTTCTTTGCCTTCTAAGAGAAAAAAGATTGAAAAACAGAGTTCTGGACCGGAGGGACATCAGGGTCATAGGACTGAAAATGCAGAGGAGAAACAGAAATCAGAAGACAAGAGCAGGTCAATTCCAGTTGTTGAGACATCAATGGGGCATAGACATGAACTAGTCAATGCTAACAGTTCTTATGATAGGAGAAATGATGCATTTGTTGAGCCCGAAAGTGGTATGAAGAACAATGATTCTGTTGAGTCTCCACCTTCAGTGATCATTGAACAGCAGAAAGATGCTGAGAAGTTGGTGGGTGTTGAAATTTCAAAATTGAAGGATCAGCTAGAAGTCAAAGCTAATACCTTGTTGAAGAACAGAGGGAACCATGTGCAAGATCCTTTGACCCCCACTTTTGAGATTAATTCACCTGACTGTTTACTCAAAAGTAAGCGAGGAAAGCTTCTTGGTCAAATTCCTGTTAAGAATAAGTTTAGTATGAAAGGAATCCAAAGCGTCAAAAGTTTATCGAGTTCAAAGTCATCTGAAGGAAAACCAAATGTGCAAGAGGAATTGTCTGTATCCTTGGTATTTCTGTACATAAAATAATCACACGGCAGTCATTACAAAATTTGCTAGCGCATGGTTAGATGCATTTTGCTCTTCCTTATTAAACTTCAAGGATGTCAGATGCGAGCTAAATGGTAGCCTTCATATACAACCAATCATGAAAGACAACAATGAAAACCAGATGACTAAATCATCTGCTGATTCGATGGATGCTGACAACATGGAATATGATTCAGATATGGAAGGTTAGAATAAACATTGAAGTAGTGTCACATAATATCATTTATTTTTTGATATCATGTAATCATCTGTTTGTGCTTCATTTATTTGCTTTTGCCTTTCAGAGAAGGAAACTGAGTTTGCTATATTTCTGTCCTAAGATATGGGTACTGCTTCAATGTAGCTCTTTGGTTATTCAAGTTGTTGAATTTAAAAAGACTGGAGAGAAAAAAAATTAAGCATGTGAATGCAATGCGATTCAGTGGTTGGCCCTACATTTGCGAAAAATATTTGAAGGGCTAGACAATAATATATAGTGCAAGAACATCTATGTATATAGCCTATTCATCTGATAAATAATAAATGATATCATATACATTACACCAATATGTACCTCGCTAGTATTAAATGGTACAATAAATTTGCACTAATATTGATACAATAAAAGGCTACCTTTTACAATTCTGATATTTGTAAACACAATGATGATTTAATAGTTTTTTATTGGAGTGTTCAGTTTAGACATTCAGATTAAGTAGATAAAGTAGACAAACCAATTATCTTTTGGCAGTAGTCAAAAACTAAATTTTTTAGGTGCAACAGATGTAGCTCTCTTTTGCTTGCAATGGGCATAGCATTTTTTTTTGGTGCACCATGGATAGACTACATGTAGGTTGCGATTTTCTGTTGCAACCATTGACAAGCGCACTGGCTCTATTTCACATATTTCGGGCAAGTAGTTGCTGTAAGATGATAAAAAGGTAATTGTAGTAATGTGGTTCAGTGCCACACCTACATTCACAAACAAATGTTTTTTACACTAAACAATAATGTTTGTTATAATTTATATAGGTAAGTACATGTGATATATAAAGAATAATATCATATAAAAGCACACCCAATCAATATACCCAACTACTATATATTTAATCTTTATAGATGATTAGATTAATTTGCTTAGATGTATGTTTCATTTGATGAATTTCTATTAAAACTTGAGGGTAGACTACATATTTATTCAGATATGTCAATGCAATTTACCAAGTTAAATGTTCTATATCATGATTGCCTTCAATCCCGGATCAATCAAATCCCCTATGATTCTTATCCATGATAACTGGGACATAAATTCTGTACAACAAATGCAAATTCCAAAGTGGTGTTCCTGTTTCTAACTCTGATGAGAAAATACCGAACATGAAGTATAATAAAATTCATATATGTGAAACAATTTCTTGAACAAGTTTAAAGGAGCTCTGCTCAGCCAAAAGGGCATTTCTCTACCATTGCCAATTGTGGTTGACATGATCTGACACTAAAAAAATTGTGTTGGCATTTAATGCAAAAGAAGGTAATTTTCATCTTTTTAACAACTTTCTGCTCACTTACATACAAAGCATCTGTTTAAAACGTAGATATTTGCCTGTCAACTATGTCAAATGTGTTAGTTTGTTTGGCTCCATCTTTAAGCTCAAATTTTATGGAGTCAGGCAATTTTCTTTTGTTTGAAACATGCTGATATCATGTCATGGATATGCAGGTTGCAGGGAATCAGAGAAATTATCTCTCGAGTATTGTACGGATCAGAAGTTTCTACACAGAACCGATGAAACTCTCGACGAAGAAAAAGATGTTGAAGTAAATGGATGTAGTCCGGAGTCAAAGTCGTTCAAAGGTTTATCGGTGCTAATGAAACAGCCTTCTAATCTTCCTATAATTGTTTTCCTGGGTTAATTCTTGAAAATATATTTATCTTCTCTCACGTGTGTTAATTTTCTTTTTGTCTTTGCAAAAATGGACAGGGATTCAGGATAGTCGTGAGTTTCAAATGTATTTGGAACAGAATCACGAGGATGCTCTTGCCAGGTATCCTTGTCACTTTGAACAGAAAAGATAATTTAGGAAATGGAAATATCGCCAACGTTTTATTTTATTTTATTTCTTTGATGAATTTCTTTCTGTAAACTTCAGTGCTGTAGCTCTATTTGCAGTGGCTTTACATCAAATTAAAACCAAACTGAAGTAATTGATGAATTTCTTTCTGTGAACTTCAGTGCTGTAGCTCTATTTGCTGTGGCTTTACGTCAAATTAAAACGAAACTGAAGTCATTGAGTAACCAAAGATCTGCTGAAATTTTGTGGGCTGCTGCCAAGGAAATAACTTTGCTATTTCAGAATGCTGAATCTCAGATCAAATCGGATGTGTAAGTATTTAAGTAATGGTGGTTGCACTATTTGAGGAAGCTTCCACTTGAGCATGATGCTTGTATATTTCAGGGCAAAGCTGGCCCATTTTATTCAATCAGAAAGGAAGCGGATTGAAAGTAGATTTCAAGGTGTGTGCACGTGTGTGTTTGGGCCAATCTATACTATTTTGGATATGCCTTGGCATTCGCATGATTAAAATATAAAGTGGTTGCTTTAATGAACATTATCAGGAATCTGTGTTCAAATAAGCTTGTTAACTTGATAAAGTCTCTTGTGATCATGTACCTCATATGTCAGCATATCCACAGACAAGTTTAAAAGGCATACAGTGCTTTCTTTAGAAAAATATAGAGCTTCAAACCTGATTGTGTAAAATCATTCCTTGAGCCACTGGATAGGGTATTGGCTTTTAGGACCTTACTGAAAAAAAGGACTTATCCGGCCATATGCCTCCCATTTGACATTCTTACCTGTTCTTGCTGTATAATTTTTACTGGCATTGTGGAACTTAAGGAAGGAGGGTGGCAATTGGAAGAACGTCTGGATTTGCATTTCTGTAATGGTGAAGAGGCAACAGTCATATAAGCATGTTTAAGAATGATCAGTTGAAGTAGAAGATAATGCACTAGTGCATGATTTTTGTAATACCTTAATGCACCATAGCTACTTGGTCTTAATAAATTTTTTTCAACAACAAAAAAGATAAAACCACCACTAGGGGTTTTCTGCAGGACCTATCTGTCTATACATTTTGATGTATTACTTGATAGGCATCGCATCAGGTCAACACAAGTTAGGTCTTGAAATGTTGATTAGGTTGCCAAGCCAGGCATGGTGCATGGAGAGTTCTAATTACTGAAGGTGTATTGCATGTCCGTATGCACACTATATTTGGTTTTACCCCAAACCCAACACCCACACACCATGAGAAGAAGAAAAAAGGTGAAAAAGTTACAAAAGAAAAGCCATCTTATGTGTGGAAATTTGATAATGTTACAATGTTTTTGATGCTAGAGTTGTATCTTTCTTCTCACAATTAAATTAGCTGGAAAATTAGTCTCAACTCATGTGCCATGGTGTGTTTGTTAATGTATTACTTGGAAATAACTGAAATTTATTCAATAAAGAAAACTAGCTCGTTGATTTTATTTTTAAATTGGAATTCTGTTAGCTTTTGTTCTTTTAGATGCCATTCTTGTGGGTTTTTTGGATATATGGTGTTTCAAGAACCATGAACTTACACCCAACCAATTGGCTTTTTATCATTGCACACACCTTCGTTATAGAATTTCTGGCATTCGCCTGGCTATTGTGGTTAACTGTGTTTTTTGGAAAATGACAATTGTTTCCTTTCAGCACTGTGTTACTGCAAATATATAACCATTTCTTAAATGTACTAGGAGGCCATTTATTGTATGTGCTCTTAATATTCATCCATGGAGAACTGTTGACATTTTTAATGGCTGTAAGTTATGGATTGGAGTTAGGATCGTGTTGATAAATTTCTTCTGGATTTCTACCCTTGATTCTTGATCCATTATTGAGCATATCTTTCCTCCAGTACAACAGGAAAAGTTGCTTGGAATATATAAAAGATTCAAAGAAGAGGTTGACCGGCATCTTCAGGACAATGGAGGCATAATTGAAGATCTAGACGAGCATGAGATCAAGCTTAAAAGAACTATGGAAAAACAGAGTAAGAAAATTCTAACTCAATGGAATATTCTCTAAATTTGATGATATATTAACTAGCTTATCAAGTTCCTCACCCATTTGAGATGGGCCTGTTGACAATATGAAGATATGTTTGATTAATTTTAGCTTTATATCCTTTTGCAATGCAAAAAGTAAGCTTTCCAATCTTTTTGACTACTTTATTTGATGTTTTATAAGTGATCTTGGAAAAGAATAGAATGTTAAAAGGTGGAGCTTGTCATTAACAAAAGTTATATATCCATTCTTAAGGATACACTGTTATGAATCCATAGGAACCTTTCTGTAAATTGTACATTTTCCTTTCAACGAGAATGGATGCATCACAGGAAATGAAAAGAAAGCATGTCAAGCTCAAATTTTACAGTGCTACCAAAACATATTGCTCTTCACAGTATTAGGCAGAAATTACATCATGGAAGTGCAGCTTAACATCTCTAAGTTATTGTAGTGTTTTGGTTTGATCATATGTTCTTTAGGATTTCAAACTCTGATTCTGAAATTACGGCTTGTTCCTTGTCTTAGCTAAAACTGTATGAAGGTATCAAATAGGCTAAACTTTACTATTATTGTTTTATCTCTGCAATTTTCTTTTCTATTACCCTTGAGTTAAATAAGAGGAGCTAGGATATGGCCATTGCATCTGTTAAATGTATTACCGTAGCTACAACAGTATCTTTATTACACTCATGAATTAAAATCATTTATCATATAATAACTGCTTTGCTGAAATCAGACTAAATCCTGATCTGTAGTAATTCTTAATTGCCATTTTTAGGATTGACCCATAAAAAGTTTCTCTTACAATTGGAGGAAGAACTTAAGGTTCAACTTGATGATGCTGATAACAGAATCATGGCTGTCCAGGAAGTAAGTTCGTATAATTTAAAGTTTTTAACATTTCAAATTATGGTTTCAGCTGATATCTCCTTGCACATAGTGCTAAAGTAGGGTGTTATATTATGTGGGTATTGTCATGTGCTCCTTGCCCTTTTTTTAACAAGTTAATCAAAAAATAAGGGTGCATCATCTGAATGTTGGGAATATGTCAATAAAGACCCCTAAGCACAAAACACCTGCAGGCTATCTCTTTTCAGATTGTTCTGGATTTTTCAATCTTTAATGAAAATAACTAGCAACTAAACGTACACAGGAAAAAGAAATTGGAACCTGCGATCCTCATATAATATTTGATGCTGTCTTTGATCTTGCAGTTGGCTAAGGAGAAAATGCTTCAATTGAAACTTGTGGTAGCCGAGTCAGTAAAACATGATGCCTTTGGTTGATAACTATTTTCACCATGAAGACCAAGCATGGAGATGTAATCCTAACTTGGACCTGATGCTCTAAGCTTCTCAATTATGATGAGAGCCATTGGTACTGAAAGGTCTTGTTTTTTGCCTAACAGTGACCCATACTCATTTTCTCGTGAATAAAATTGTTCGTCAGCACCGAGATTTGTCATCATCACACTGTTATGAGGACAGTTTACAGTTTGATAGAATGAGATGTTTTATAGACAAATGTTTTGGCTATGTTTTTATAAGTTGGCATGTTTATATCTTCTGTATATTTCGATAATATATGATTATCAATTACGATATTGAACCACCTATTTTTGGTACTTCATCTAAAACATGGGCTAGTATTATTCGGTATCGCCATTGAAATAACACTAAAATGTACTGAGTGGCCGTTTGTTTGCTTTAATGTGAACTCTGATCAATTTATTGCCCCTTTCGCTTGCTGTCAAAGAAGTGTTTAGTCACATGCCAGCTCACATTTTACAACCAGCAAGGCAGGGGACAGATTACACACGAGAAATCTTCTAGAAGCACATTCTTGCTGCATGCCAGAAGATCCCTCGTGGCAGACATTTTTTTGGTCACTCTGTTATTCTATGATCCTTCTCTGCAGAAAAGTGTGAAGGACGGGTCAAATGACATCCCTTCACTTTTACATATTCGGTTTTTTTGACTTGCATCAGTACACATGATTTTTTATATCAATACACGGATCATGAAGAGCCATTCTCTTCCACTCTTTGGTTCTCTTTACATTCTTTCGCACAATTTTCATTTTTGAATGCAGGCATTGGTAATGTGGCCGTGTGTCTCAGTTGTGGGATGAAAGAGCATTAGTAAAGGTTTCCAGATACGTTTTCAATTGAGTAAGTTTATATGTTTATCGTAGTAGGGCACTACGCCTGGAAAAATGAATGCTATTTTTTGTTGGAGGAAAATTATGCGATTTAAATGTGAAAATTTAGAAATTATGCAAAATTTAGAGAAA
This sequence comes from Avicennia marina, assembly GCA_019155195.1. Taxonomy (NCBI): domain Eukaryota; kingdom Viridiplantae; phylum Streptophyta; class Magnoliopsida; order Lamiales; family Acanthaceae; genus Avicennia; species Avicennia marina. The sequence continues at coordinate 14,557,835 of CM032764.1, forward strand.
GAGAACATTTTAATAGGCTGTATGTTTTGAATATGTGAATTTTATAGGGAGAAAAAGGGATGAAAATTGGGAGACACTTGATGAAAATTTCTCTGAATTTTGTTTAATTTTGGAGGTGTTAAATTTGTTGGATATTTAGATCCTAATTTTGGTGGTGCAGCGTCAATGAAAATTAAATTACATACCTCTTAGTCTGCTGCCTTCAAGAATTTCAATTGGAGCTTGTATTATTATGGTTTTGCTGTTGTGTGTTGGTTCATGTGTTGTTTAGATAATTGTTACGTATATTTTACCAATATTCCAACGGTTGATGTAACTTGTTAAAAAAAAATGTAGCTTTCTAGTTGACAAACTTGTTCGTGGTTTTCTTATTGCATTTACTTCAAAGAAAAGTCACATATTGGTGTCTTTTTTCTTCAAATTATGTGATTCTTAAATGCTTATTTTAGTAAGGTAGATTTTGAATTATATGTTTGGATGTAACAACTGCAATAATTGATACAGATTTCTTGACAGTAAAATTAACAAAAGTTTGAGGGTAGATGTATATTAATTGAGAGTTTTGAGATTTAAAATTGGGAGTTAGAGCTAGCGAATGCGAGGACTTGTCATGTGTGACAATTATACGATTATCTTATGCTTTAGTAAGATCACAAGAAAGAATTATAAATATATTTCATTTACCAAATATAAATGGATCAACCAATTTTTTAATTTTATAATGCATTATATAATTTTATGGGCATGCTAAAAATCTATACTTCAAAAAATATCTTGCTTCAAAAATAAAATACTTTACAACAAAAAATACAATAAGCAATTCATGTACATAAAACAACCTTTTTTTAATAATTACAATAACGTTGTTATATATTTATTACGTACTAGAGGCACATCAGACAAATACTTTAGATGATAAATGACAATGGCATGTCCACTAAGTTCAATCTATCGAACTACTCTCAACATAGAATGAACTATTTTTTCACAAAATAATCTTGTTATGTTTTACATTTATAAAATTATGCTAACATGTACTTTGTTAAATAAATCAAATATGTAAAATATTATCTGTAAATTATGACTACATATAAATTATATATCCGCCTAAAATTAAATTTATACATGTATATATTTTTTTTCAAAAATTTGTACATTTACATTACCAATATAGAGGTGTGTGAGTAATATCATTTGGATATATAATATTACTATATATATATATATATATATCGCTAAATACGAATCGCTGCCCTATCTAAACAATATTATATATTATAACATACTCTGATATATTTTATGTTATAGTGTTAAATTTATTTCACTTAGATAAAATATATACATAGTATAACACATGCTCATAATATATATATATATATATATATATATTAACATAAGTGATTAGTGCATTGCCTGTAAAATCAATTTGTATAATTATAACAAGTCATATAAATATAAAGTTAAAATAAGAATTATATAAATCATTTAAGCATCTCAAACTGATGGTATTCAATTATTAAATACATGCTAATCATGAATATTTAATCTATCAGTATGCCTGTATACATATACGTGTGGATGTAATTTAACAACATTTACGAATATCGATAAGATATTCCACACGAGTATCTGCTGTATATTTGTACATACTAATTTCGTGTGTAATATAGACACTGGCCATGTTTGGAATCCATTTCCAACATTCAATGTATTATCCAACATCTACCATCAAATATATTATTAAATAAAAATTTTATTTATATTCAAATTTCATCTCTAATTAACAATTATTATTCAATTATTACACCTATATTTAGTGAAATTAATACCTATACATATACACATATATATTTACATTTAAATATATTTATATTCTATAAACTAATCATTATTTTTATATACTATCATATTATCTAATTATTACTATATATCTTATATTTATATTCAAATAAATAAAAAATTTTAAAATATTAAAATCACATTATTAAATACATTACACATCTTAAAACAACTCATATTAAATAGTACTTTTCACCAAAACCACACTTCCAAACATTGCAATGCTATTACATTGTTATTGTGTGTCTATATATATATATATATTAGTTGTTTGATTATATATAAAAATTATAAACTGGAAATATTAAAATTAATTTAATATTCTGAATTAATTTTCTTTATTGGTTTTTTATTAAGTAAATATGATAATTTTAATTTTTATAATATTTTTTTTTCTTTTAATTTATTCTATTTTTAAATTTGAAATTAAAATGTGGCTTTCGGAGACGGGAGTTACCCACCCGGCCTGGAAAAAGGGGCAGAAATTGGAATTGCGGCTTCCAATTGAAGGTGTGGTTCATCTCTCCGACAATGAAGGGCAAAAATTTTCGGAAAAGAAGCATAGAAGCCGAAGACGAAGACGAAGATGAAGATCACGAAAGAAGGTGCTATTCTTTCCTCATCTCTTGATCTTTTCAATCCTTATATCTGCCTCTTTCGAACCGACGAGTGACAAAATTATTCATTCAGCTTGGCTTTGGCCCTAGAGGAGGTAAAATTCCTTCAGAGACAAAGGGAGAAGAAGTCTGGAATACCCGCTCTACTAAGCCCGGCCCTGTCTGCCACTGGAGGGGGAGGATCTACCGACCCCAACGCGAGTACTTTGGCTCGCAGCGTTAACGACAAGAGCGACGGTGATGTTGAGAAGGACGACTTGGTATTGCAGGACACATTTGCTCAAGAAACTGCTGTCATGGTCGAGGACCCCAATATGTATTTGTTATCTTCTCTGTGCTGTTCCTTATTTATCGTACTCGTGTGTCTTAAATGCATCTTACTGGTAAATTTCTTTATGATCTCTATCCTTGCATCGCAAGGTGGTTGTTTAGGTATTGATCAAGAAACTGAATGCTTGGTTCTGTTCAGCATGTTAGTATTTATTGTGAATTGATTTATGATGTGAACTCTGAGGCGTGTTCTTCTCATTGTAAATAGATAAAAGTAAATTACTCCTTCCAACCAACCTGGAACACAGCAAATGCCCTGTAATCCGTCATTCCCTAGTAATAGATGTAGCTGTATTGTATTAATTTATTTATATTACATTTTTAAGGGTAAGCATGGTGTACTGAAATGGCTGTTATCTTTGACAAGTGAACTGAGGTTGCAAGTATACAAATGTTGCATTTAAATAACGAAGTGGTGAAAAGAGTGTTGTACCACTTAAGGTCTTCAATCACTATCGATGCAACTTATTCTTGTGTTAGTTGAGCTGATGAAATTCACTGAATTTAGACTAGTGGAAAGTAGTTTGGGTCCTTGGATGGAGTGCCAATTGCTAACAAGAGTTGTGAATGTAATTAGAAGATGAATTGCCTAGGTTCTTGAATGTTTTAGTGCCTTCTATTTTGCTTTAATTATGTTGATTCTCAATATAATTGTTAATGACATGGATGTTGCTCTTGAAATTCCTAATATATTCTTGAATTCTATAATTGTGTACCATAGGTAGCACATTTAAATTTGCTACACTGAGTTACCTATGTAATACTCCTATTATTCATCTAACATCTATTTATGAGCTTGAATGGTCTAGTTTTTTGGTTTTGTTCCCATTACTCCTAACAAACCACAAATTATGAGAGTTAAATAAGCTCTTAAAGTTATCAAGCATATTAAATGCACGTCATCAAAAAAGATAATCAATCACTAATTGTAAGAAAAATATTCAACTACTTGTTAAAAATAAGAAACCAAATTTCTTTTGTATTTTCTGGTGATTCAAATACATGTAAACTCTATTATATAGAATTTATACAATAGATGTAGTGAGTCGAAGTTTGAGTTACAAGACAGGGTGGCTACACTTTCTCAGATCTTGGCAATTTAACAACTTTCTCTTAAGTTAGAGCATATATATTTCAATCATACCTAGCTTATTACGTAGTTTTTTGAATTTAGCAACTGCTAACGCCTTGGTAAAAATATCTCCAACTTGTTTTGAAAGAGTGGAAGGACTACAGATCCTGTGAGCCATTACAACATTGCAAAAAAAATGATAGTCAACTTCTACATGCTTAGTCCTTTCATGAAAGGTAGGATTGCTAGCAATATGAATAGCTACTTGATTATTACAACATAGATAATGGTTCCTTGTATGCAAATCCCAATTTTTCCAACAATGTTTTTAGCCACATCTTCTCTCTGGCAATGTGTGCCATAACTCGATGTTCAGATTCAGCACTTGACCTGGCAACTATGGCTCATTTCTTGCTTTGCCATGTCACAAGATTTTTGCTAAGTTGACTTACCACTACAAATGATATATTAGGGTTGATAATTAATTTCTTGACAAGTTGCTTGAATTTATTTGTCTTCTAATAACTTTATCATCACCATTCCAAATATTAGGATTAAGCTCAATAGGAGTGTCAACATGTTTGTTCTCAAGTAAACTAGCTTTTTGAAGCAAATCCAGGATATACTTTTGCTGAAAAAGTGATACTCCTTTGCTATGAGTGATTTTAATACCTAAAAAGTACTTAGCTTGACCGAAGTCCTTGGTGATAAAGTGTTCTTGAAGGTAACCCGTAGTTTGCTCAATTCCTAGATTGTCATCTCTAGAATTTAAGATATCAACAACATAAGCAACTAATGTAATTATTCCTTGATTTCTTTGTTGCACCAAGACTGAATGATCTAATTATCTCTGAAAACTACAATCTTCAATTATTTGAACAATTTTTTAAACCATGCTTTGGAGCTTTGTTTTAGGTTGTAAATAGCCTTTTTAAGTTTGCGCACCATAGGTTGCTTCTTCTATGAGCAACATACCTAGGAGGTTCTCCATGAAAATAGTTTCTTGTAAATCGTCATAATGAAAGTCATTTCTAACATTCATTTGGTACATGGGCCAACATTGATTAACAGCCAGATAAAATAATACCCAAATAGAATTAAATTAAGCTATATTGGAAAGAAATCTTCAAAATAGTTGAAACCATGAGTTTGAGGAAAGTCTTCGGCAACTAGACGAGCATTGTAGCAATCAATCTGTAGCATTTAATAGTCCCATCTACTTGATATTTAAGAGTAACTACCAAGTAACTGGCAATAATCTCAGCATTAGTGGGTGCAAGTACAAGTTCCCATGAAACAAAGTTATTCATTTCTTTACATATAGCTCTATTCTATTGTGGATGCTGGAGTGCTTCATGATAAGACTTAGCTGTAAATGTAGAGGAAAGAGATTGTGAAGGTATGAAATTTGAAACCAAGTTGTTGAAATGACACATAATTGGTTAATGGATAAGAAGTAGAACAAGTACCTTTACATGTGGCAATAGGAAGATCTAGATCTGATGATGGGTTGTTTAGTGTTTGAAGGAGGAGGATCAAGTATTGCATGTAGCAAGGGCCCTTAGTAGTTCTATTGATTATATACCATTAGTGGTGGAGTAGGAAAGGGTGTAGTTTCATTTTGTGAAGGAGTTAACGGTAAGGGAATTTGTTTAGGAGTGATAGTGTAATAAGGCATAAACTTAAAATACAAGATTTGCTAAAACGAACATCTTACTAGAGATTGGTTCAAAGTTCAAACAACAATATTCTTTATGAGTCTGTATCCCCGAATTAGACATTTAGTGGACATTGGGGAAAGTTATCTAAGCTACATTAAGAATTATGCACAAAACAGACATACCCAAAAACATGAGGAAAAGGATGAAGAAACTTGTTAAGATATAAGCTTGAAAAGAGAATTTTCCCATCCAAAACACTTGAAGGCATTCTATTTATAAGAAAACATGTAGTGACAGTAGCATCACCCTAAAAGTGTTTTGGAACATTTATGTGGGTCATTAATGTATGGGCTACATCAAGAATGTGTCGTTGTTTATGCTCAATTACTCCATTTTGGTGGGAGGTTTAAGGATTGAAAGTATGGTGTATAATTCCATGAGATTCACAGAACCTTGAAACATCTTTTTGAATAAATTCTAATGCGTTATTAGTGTTAGTGTATGGAAAGTGTGTAAAGTGGCAGTGAACTGCATTTTTTATTTCATTATAAAATTAAGTCATTACATTAGGAACTTGAGATCATTCTTTAAGCAAATAAAGTTATTCTAGAATAATTGTCTCCAAATATAATAAAGTATTGAAAACCTCTATGAGACTTTGTATGACTTGGTCCCAAAACATCGCAATGGACAAGACCAAAAGGTTTAGAATTTCTTTTATGAACTCTTGATGGAAAAAAAAAATACCATGGTGTTTTCCCAAGTTCACAAGCTCTAATGCGAATTGAATATGGAATATTCTTGATTTATTGATGTTGGGCAATGGATGTCACTCACTATCGATTGATTATTCCTAATGTGAGCCTTCTCTTTAGGTATATACAATGATAGCTCCCTTGAGGACTTGTTTTTCTCTTTTTAAAGCTGGTTGGAAGAGAGTTTAGGACCATTAAATTGAAAAGCCCATGAAATCAGCGCACACCACTAGGTTAATCGTGCTCTCAAAGTGGATGGTGAACCTGATCCCAAATGCCCTTCTCGTCATATGAGCTCAGCAGTGAATGCTGTTCCTAGTTACTTTCCTTCTCATGTTCCTACTCTGTCGGTCTTGATATGTTTCCCATTCCATTTTCTCTGATGATAGGTCTACTCTTTGTTCTCCATCTCAGCCTAATTTCCTTCGTTTTAGGTCTCCTTCCTAGCTGAGGTTTCCTTAATTATTTAACAAGTCCTAATACCTGTCACATTTACCGCCAAGCAATACTAAGAGGGTCTTTGTCTAAGTTTATTTTTAAGAGCTTATCAAATCATATAATTTATAAGTTATTTTTAGAGTTTATAAGTTCATAAGTTTTATTTTAAAAATAAGTTAAAAAGTGTGTGTGCTACTTGGAGTGTTAGGTCCGGTGGATGGCAGGACCCAATGGAAGAGGAAATGCCAACTGTGCCTAGTGGAGTCTGAAGTTTTGAAAGAAACTTGGATTTATTTGACGACTCAAAAATTGATTGGAACATCTTATAAGATTTTATTGAAAATTATAATTACAATTGATTGTACTTTTTTTATGTAATAATAATAAAAATAAATTAAATACTATTAATAAAATATAATTTAAGGATATTTATACTATTTTTTAATATATAAAATGAAGTAACTTATAAGATATTTGAAGATAAAAGTGCGTTTGGCTAAGCTTATAAGGCTTATAAGATATTTTTTAAACTTGTAAGCACATAAATTTTATTTTAAAAATAAGATAATAATGTATTTGATGAGATCAACATTTTATTGAAATTTATAATTATAATTGATTATAATTTTTAATAATAATGAACATAAATTAAATACTGTTGATGAAATGTAATATAAGAATATTTATGTTATTGTTAATGCATAAAATTAAGTAACTTATAAAATGTATGAAAATAAATTAAGAATAGTTAACTTATTTTTAATGAGCTTACAAATTCTAAATATCTTATTTTTGAATTTTATTAGTTGTTTTATAAAAAAATTATCAAACAATCATGAGGAGCTTATAAGCTCCCAAACATCTTATAAGATGCTTTGGGTGAGCTTATAAGATGTTTTGAGAAGCTTATAAGATCACCTAAACACTATCTAAGTTCGGAATAATCAATTTTTTTAAAAAAAAAATTATAAGTTTCGAACACTTATTTTTGGAATTTCTAAGTTTTTTTGTCAAAAAAATTATCAAACACTTATAAGTTCCCAAACACTTATGAGGAATTTGTAAGATGTTTTGAGGAGCTTCAGCTCACCTAAACACCCTCTAAGTACATGTAGAAAGGAAAAGGGCTTAAAACGAGACCTAAATTGTATGCACATGAAAAGACACAATCATACGAGAAATGGAACAAAACCACATGAAACTTGATGTTTCTATCCTATTATGCCTATAAAACAGAGTATGGAATAATTCTATACAGCATAATCAATCTACCATTTCAAAAGGCCAAAATATGGGGGTCATTGAATGTTGCAATCAGTAGTTGGGTATCATGCATTGTGTGTATGAGTTACTGTTGTTTTCTATATTAACTAAAGGAGAGTAAAATTCCAGTTCACATCCCTGTGTTCATTAAGAGTAGAGTTCTGGGTAGAAGTTTTAATGTAGTTACACTCAGGTTGAAGTGGGATAAACAAAAAATATTAACTTAAGGAATTAGAAATATTTCACTAGAAAACCCTTTTTAGTTTCATGAACTAGCATTGTGAACAAGTTGGCCAGTGCTTATTTTTGTTCTTTTTTTTTTTTTATCATTTGTCAAATCTAATGAACAGGTTAAGATATATAGAACAAGAATTGGCAAAGAAACGGGGCAAGAATATTGATGTCAACAATCAAGCTGAAAATGATGTTAAGCATGCTGAGGATGAGTTGTATAAAATCCCAGAGCATCTGAAAGTAAGTGTTCTTCTTAAGTTGCCTTTGATATATATGCACCAGTATATACACACAAGCAATTAAGCAAAAGATCTCATTATAAAGCTAGACTTTATATACTGGGAATTGCATTTGTAGCTTCATGCATCTTATGTTTTCCTTACTTGGGATTTTCTTTATGGCATGTATGATGAAGGTTCTCTCGTTTTTTAATTAACTTCAAGTCTTGTATTAGCATCATGTAGCTGCTGGATGCATGAATATCTGTTTGGTATTTCTTTATTTCAGGTAATCTTTATTTTTGCCTTCACCAAATCTTATTTTAATTGAAATGCATGCTTGTTTCATCCTAATCCCAGCAAATGTTGAAAATTGTAATGCGAACTCAGTTTTCTTTAAATGTCAAGTTAATGTTCACCCTGAGAAAACATGAGATTTGATAGGATGCAGAAATGATTGGCAGTCAATTTTGATTGCTTGGACCATATCATATAATATTTTACTTTTTTCCTTAGCTAACCAGTTTTTACAGGATTGAATTAGGGACGTGACAATAGGCTAGCTTTTGGAAACAAGGGAATATGATGAAAAAGATAAAACCAACACCAACTGAGATCTAATTACTATTACAAAGCAATGTTGCCTTCTGAGTTGCTCTCGCTTTGGAGCACGACATAAAGTTATTAGTGGATAACCCACCCCCAATCTACCTTTTCATAGACCCAACCTTCTGTCCCTGCCAGTAGGAAATTATTGATCCTTCATCCTTCCTGTTACCTAGTGTTAGGGACGCTTATGTTGCCTGATGCATCAACTTTTTGATATTTCAGTTGTATATCTATGTTTTTATTGTACTGCAACTAGATATCAAATATGTTCCTACGTTCTTCAGTTTCTTTGACACTGCTGAGGAAGTGTTTATTGGAATTGAAAAGTGAGCAATTCCAATGTATTGAATTTTATGTATGATGAAATTAGATGTAAGCCATCTATTTACTGCTTTTTAAACTCTGACGTACTAAGTTCCATATGGTAGTAGCTGTGTACATGTTTTGCCTTGCACTGGTTACTGAAACTTTTCCCAACCTCAGGGCACTGTAAGAAAGAAATCAAATGATGAGGATTTTATTTCAACGTTCCTTTCTTTGTTTCTCAGGTCAAGAGGCGAAGCTCAGAGGAAAACTCTACTCAGTGGACTACTGGGATTGCAGAAGTTCATCTTCCCATAGAGTAACGTTTGATTATTTTGTTACTTGATACTTTATGTTTCAGTTAGTCTTGGTATATTCCATCAATTTCTTTCTCATAAATATCTTGTTTCCCATGAGGCAGTGAAAGGGTAAACACAACCAAATATAGAGCTTCCCCTGGTGGGTCAATATTCTCTTGTTTAACAAACAGTTTTGATGATGTTTGGAACACACTAGACGCAGATTTTAGTTCTATTTTCTCAATCTTGAAATAGAAAGAAACCCTTGACAATGAGCCTATACCTGGCACAACTAAGATTTGTTGAGAGGAAGAAGAAATACCTTGAATTGCCTGACAGTAAGTCTTATGTAATCTGATGGAATAGGCAACTGCTCATAGCTGTCCAGGGGGATATCATTGAACCTATTTGATGAAGGATAGATTTTCATTGAACCTCTTTGATAAAGGATTCATTTCTATTACTCAAGCAAGCATGGCTGGCACGCTATATGGTGTGAAGGGACACAACTTGAAGTCCTCTGAGGTCACTGACATTAGATGAGAGAAACCTTGAAACCTGAAAATATTGACTGTCTTTTTTTATTTTTTGGGTTGGGGGGAAGTCAATGGCTTCTGCCAATTAATAAGACTTGAGCTGATTGGTTTCATCTCGTTACTTGTAAGAGGTAGTTCTGTCCTTGGCCTTTTTATTGTTTTCAATGTGCTGCAGGTACAAACTGAGAAATATTGAGGAAACTGAGGCTGCAAAAAAGCTGTTACAGGAGAAGAGGCTTGTGGGCCGTGCAAAAGTAGAGTCTAGCATTCCCTCAAGTTTCAGTGCTGACTTCTTCCAACGCGGCAAGGACTATGCTGAGAAACTTAAAAAAGGTGGTTTCAATTATCTCTACATCATCACTTGTAGACAAAACTAAAACCATGCTCTCAGAAATGTTTACTTCGTACTTTCTATTTTATATTGAAAATTCGTAAGTTTGAATACTGTCATTGAACGATTATGTGATGATCTTCTCTCTCTCGCTGTCTTTCTGAGCAAGTGGATTTCAGCATGTTTGAGTTTTGCAATTGCAATCATCCCTTTAAGAATTTGCTTTCTAGGCAGGAAAGCAATATGAGTTCGGATTTTTGTTGCTGCTTATCTTGTATCCTGTATTACATCCCACATCTTTTCAAGCATCTGAGATGTTTTGATTTAAGCATCCTATTCACTGATCTAGGTGCAGATAGGTTCTTGACTGCACGTTACAAAAAAGAAAAATTTGTGGCTGTATGCCAACAGGATCTGCTGGCTTATTTGAATTTTATATTGTGGCTCTGCTGCCATTATGCTGTTCATAGGGGGATGCTATGCCAATGAAGTTAAATCACTTGGTAACGGGTATGTGGGCTGGGAAAGATAAGAAGAGAGAATGGGTTGAGAGAATAGGCTAGTAGAGGCATTTGGTTGCAGTATCATTTTAGTTCAATGCCTAGCACTGAGTAATCAGAATGCCAACTCATATTTGGGTTTAAATTGCCGATTGTTATTCTGGTGGCTGTTCCCACGGTGAAAGAATCTTATTCCTGAGCAATTAAACTCCCAAAAGTTATTATGAGGTATATGAGATCACTTTTCCGAAACACATTTCTTGCCAAACAAATGCAGCCTGATTGGTCATTTTCTCTAAGCTACCACATCTTGTTCAGACGATGCAATTGACTCAACTGCTGTGTTATTATATGACTTATAACTAGAAATTGACTGCAAGAACCTCTTTAAACGCCACCTTTTGACACATAGCTATGTACTTAAGTCCCATAATGTTGACCAAGAGAACCCCCATTAGAACAAAGTTTAGTGTTTTTATTTAGAAAGATGGTTAATTCTGTTTCTTGTATATGTCATCCTTTACTAATGCAGTAATACTTTATTAATGACCATATATTTTCAAAAAATTCACAGCTTTTCATTGATAATGGTGCAGATGATGATGGTCTGCAATCTAGAAATCTAAATTCAGTTCCAGATGCTGCAAGCCAAAGACAAGCTGCCACAGATGAGTTTATGCTAGAGCGTTTCCGAAAACGAGAGAGACAACGGATACGGAGATAACTTGAATACTTGAACTTGATTCCCTGAGCTAGCTGGAGGCCATTTTTGGCCTGTAAGTATGGTGGATCGCACCCTTCTGCCCTTTGTTTCTCTTTTGCATGAGAAGTGAGAAAAGCTGCCTACTTGGGTTGCGTCCAACCTTAACTGGTTTTCTAAAAGGTCTGCAATTTGAGTTTCTCAGACCTTTAGACGACACGGGACCTTTTCTCAACAAGTTTAGACCTCTAGTTGCTTTATAGCTTACTTTTTGGGGAAGCGAGTCCTCAATGGGTAACTCTTAAACAAACCTTTGGTTCAATGTGATTAAATTTTGAGACTCCGTGATAACTTCTCTCGTCTAATCTAATGTCGATGGCTGCTGCACAAACCTACCCACTTGAATCTTCTTCATCTTCTTGTTTTGGTTCCCGTGTGCAGCAGAGTTCACTAAATTGGATATCATACAAGGCACGTCCCACCGTATGTGCAAGGGTGCTAATGAAAGAACCTCAATGCCAAACCTGACCTCTCTGGGAAACCCACTAACTAAGAATCCATCAAAAACCAAAATCAATGTGTCTCGATTATTTCAATATTGTATATAATAATTAATAAAAAAACAAATTGTAAAATATAATATTTATTTCTAAACAAATGTCTTTTGCGCCTTCTTAATTCTAGTTAATATTTGAAGGTGACTACGGTTGGGCAGCCATGCAGGGTATATTGTCTTCCTAAATAACCTCCCCAAGTTCCGGTTCCTAGTTTAACTCAGCTGAGTTAATGCCCCCGTCCGCACTCATTTACCAGTGTTCGGAGTGGATGCGCATGCGTTTATCTTACTGCGAATTCAGGTTATCTTTGGCCATTTCTTGGGGACTGTAGCTTCTTCCGCGGGGAAGTCCAGACCTCAGGTTCTTGCACAGCTGGGGAAGAAGCTGAGGTCTAAAGGAACGGACTATGATATCTAGTCAACTGCTAGCACTGATGAAATGTTTTAATCGGTGATGGTATCGGCGCTTTCATCCCTGTTTTTATTTCTCAAGATCTGGACGTTATTCAACCTGAAGTAATTGCTTCTCCCGTTAACATTGAACATCTACTATCTTACTTGATATTAAATTAACTGCTATTGCAGTCAGCAATCAAACAAACTGGATGTTTAGTTGTTTTAGCAGATTACAAGTGTCCTAGGCCCTTCAAAATGTGGGCTCAATTTTTAACATCTGTATGCTAGTCAAGAAGTATGCACTGTCCGCCACCCACGGCAGACAAATTCGGGAATATGGTTGGATGCCTAAGGGAATTAACCCATTTGCAACCAGAACTTCTTTAGTTGAATATCAGCATGTTCTGCAAAACACTTGACCCTCACTAAACAAAAATGCGTACAGAATCCTGCCAAACATCGAACTTGACTAGTCTTGAGGAGGTAGCAAGTTGTACGACTCTTCCCTTTTCCTTGGATGAGTATGCCCCAAAATTTGGTTAATGAGCATGGTCGATTATTCCCAAAAATTTTCATCATTTCGTCTCTGGCTTTTGGTTCAAGCAGTGGCGTCTTGAGTTCTTCAACCAAGATAACGCCATTCGGGGTGCCGCTTCCTCCTTTCCATCTCTCTTCAATCATGGGCCAGTTATCTGCTACAGCCTTTTCCTTAACTGTTTTGATCCTAGTGTTTGGTGTTGATCCGTCTGTATTAGCAGCGTCACCGTTGCAGTAGATGTGGACAAGAAAAGGAGCTTCACCAAGGTTGTTTACAATCTGCAAAAGGAAAGGCAGGTTCACACACACTAACCATCAAATCAGAGGCAGACTAACTAAGGAGATCGGACAATATAATATTAGTAGTCACCTCGACGGCAGAATCTCTCACCCACTGATCGAGTTTTTGAGAATTAACGTCTTTTCCTTCATCTTCCTCTTTCACCGATTCTTCTTCCTCGGGAACGGGGAAAATGCGATGAGTAGTCGTCGGGTTTGCTTGGGATACATGACGAAAGGGGGATGATTTCAAGGACGCATTGATTTGGCTAACACGATCCATGAACGGCGGGCATGAATTCAGTAAGTTATTTCCGTACAAAATAATCTTGGATGGTTTGGGCGAAGAATTGACAGGTGCAGAGCAAGCGAAGCCTTCATGCTTTTGTAGTTGATTACAACTCCAACGGATGGGCTTCAAAGATGCCATGGCGCACTGCTCCATCCCTCCCACCTGCCGATCAACAATTGAATTGCAACAAGACAGAGACCCGAATGTTTTTCTCGCGCTTTTCTGAATGCAATAATTCTATCAGGTCAGGCCGCGATTTGTGGTTGTAAGTTGGTGTTTATATAACAAGTCCGATGTGGCCAGCCATGTCTCGACCGCTCGCTTACACGTTCTCTCGCACGGCATACTCGCGCTGACCTCGCCCATCTCCTGCCACGTCAGACACTATACCCACGCCTGCTTACCATCCATGCGGTGCGGTACGGTAGCGGACAGATTTTGTAACTAAGATGGGGAGAAAAAAAAAAGAATGAATTGAGTAGGAATACAAATTATATTTGGTAAAATTTAAAAAATATGTATTTAATATGTATTAATAATTGGATGATATAGTAAAATATAAATTTATAGTATATTAAAATATATGAACGTTGATAAAAAAATTATAAAAATAAGTATTAATTTAATTGTAAATAAATATAATTATCAAAACATAATTAATTAATTATAATAGATGAAAGAAGAAGAAATTTGAATTTGAATAAAATTTATAAAATAAAATATTTAATTTGTAAAATTATTGTTTGGAGATAACTAATAGAAAATAGATAACCAAACATAGCCAAACTGTCCATTCTCAGCGTTTTCACAAATTAGATGTACCTAAATACACTCCCGTTAACCACCCCTTCCGCTATTCCACTTTATTTGTTCTCGATTAGTTTATTTAAATTGATATAATCATCTTTGCTTAGCTTGTCCTACAAATACTCTTCAACGTTTGCTTCTTATTACGCGATATAGTTTGTTTACCGGTATAATAGAGAATTTTTGTTTAGCCATAAGTGAAGGCGGTTCCTTTGTTCGAAACCTTATTTTGTTTTGACAATACAATACACACAATGCCCTCCCCGTGTTCAAGGCTCTCTCCTCTTTCCCTACAAAACCTAGCAACAATATTTTGTTTAACGATAAGGCATGTACTTCGCAATTTTTTATTGGATGTATGATATCATTTTTCAGATTACCATTTGAGAAGATAGATAATCCTAAACCACTGCTGATAAGGACACACGCTAATAGAAAGTAGACAGGTCCATTGTCCGTTTCCTTTTGTTTTATTTTATGTTATTTTTTCTTTATCCCTCTTTTTGCTCTCATTCCTTTACTAAACTAACGTGGCAACCTTCTCAGAGGATACAGAAAAATGAAAGCGATGTGACGCGTTTACGTCTCAAAATTGTTTCCACAAGTACCTCCACTAAAAATGAAGTTAATTCATATTCAACAACCTCATGATATTGAACTCCCCGATAAGGTCTGATCACCCTCTTCACCAAAGCAATAACTCTCATAAACTTCAAGCAGAAGCTCCCTACATGGAACAACAGCCCGAAGCTTTATGCAAGCAAGAAAAGTACCAGAAAGTTTCCTGTGTAGGCTGTATGCCTCCTCCGGTGGGGGCGTCAGCCTGTGCCTGAGCATTGTAGCTCCAAGATTTGAAATACTTTGTGTAATATTGGTTGATCCAAAATCATAGCCTCCATGCTTGGAAAATGGCAGCCCCACCACAAAACCCGCCTGTACATGTGCCTCTAACATAATTTCAGATTCCATTCCTGTAATAAATCCAAGTCTCCTTGACATCTCAATCACTGCTTCTCTGTTGCTATTTGAACAAGCAAGAACCTGATTCAGTAGTTTCAGAGATCCCTTAGCACATTCTCCTCGTGGTTCAATAAAAATGTAGTAAATCACAATGAACTCGATGCAGGCTACAGAGGGACTTATGCAGCCATTTGCGAGTATCATTATAATACACATACTTAAAGCAAACTGCAACTCAACTAAATTTAAGCAAAAATAAGTAAAAAATGCCTACAGCAATATGGATTTTAACAACTCGTCTTAAGACAAGAAATTCATGCCATATATCTGTAACAAAGAAACATATAACAAAGTAATTCCCTACAGTAACCAAGGGCCCAAAAGTTCTTCAGAAAGCACAGCCTAGCAAATCTTATAAAAAAAGAACAGGAATATTCAATCCTGAATCTAAAGTCAGTGGAGAGACAAGCGAACATCTTACCATCCTTAAATAATCATCTACAAATTGTTTTGGGTACTCCCTCGCTGCTCCAAAGTCTATAAGATTGATTGATTTTTCCGCCCCATCATACAAAAAGTTACTCCAATTAGGATCAGTCTGCTTAAGGCAAAAATAAAATTATTAACACGCATAAACAGACAAATACGAATGAATCTTCATGAAATTTCCAAGTTAAAAAACAAAGTTCTCTTCAAGTTATAAACGTTCACAGCAGACAGCTTAAGCTTAGCTTCTGTCATACTTCTACAGGGAAAAAGAAAGAATATGACAAGCAATAACACAGAGACATGCCTGCATAAAACGGAAGACAAATAATTCCATCAAAGTAAGCTCAAGTAACTTTTTTCCAACATAATTGCGAGTCTCTTGGTCCAGTAATGTCACCTGATCAATTGGAATGCCTGCAATCAACCAAAAAGAAAATGATAAGAAATTCCCAAAGAATTTTTTTTAAAAAAAAAATTAGCATGAAAAATTAGCAAGAAATATATAATGTGAGAATGTGAAATTACAACAACATACAAATTTAAATAAATTAAAAAGATATAAAAAATGAATAAAATCTGTAAATCATAGCATAATTTTATTTTATTTGGGTTGAAATTTTAAACTCAATTATATAGCCTGAAAAAAGTGTATTGTATAGCTGTTCTTTTCAAATTAAATGTTTTGATTAAGTAAAATGAATAGAATAGTTTGGCCAGGACTTATTTTGACCAGACCCACCAACTTTGAACTCAAGTTTGTGGACCCATTTTGGACAGAAACACTTAAAATCAGAACAAAGTCCAACCAGACCCAATCATTTGCATCCTATACATAATATGATATAAATTTTCAATAAAATTTCATATAGTGTTGACAGAAGTGTCAATTAAGCTAAGACGGCCACAAGACCAATTGACACCGTCAAACAAGTATTTTCTTCGGATCTAGAATATAGTAAGAGTGGAGGAGAAGCTGACACTGAATTGGATCACTTCTCCCCTTTCGGCAAGAAATGTGTGAATTTTTTCAAAAAGAAACAAATAAGTGCATTTGGGTGTGTACAAACCAAAAAACAAAATAAAGTTAAAAGATGAAAAATATGATTTTATAAATTATTACTTTAATTTCATATTTACAAGCATATCCTTTGTGTTCTCTTCCAAAACCAGTAGAAGAAACTATTTTCTTATTGCTTCCCAATATAAGTCAAAGCTGATATTATTATCCGTTTTTCTATTGGTGCAAAAAGATTCTTCATTTATGAAGAGAGAAACAAAAAGAAAAAGAAAAAGAAAACAAAAAGAAAACAGCACACACCAGGAACTAGTTCAGTGGTTAACACTCTTTTGCTTGATAGATCATTGACCACGAATGGCACATAAAATCCTTTTTTATTGGTCAGCAGACTATGAAATCTTCTCTGATTTCCAGCTTCCAATTCATAGTCACATTCACGAGAAAGTTCTTCTTTTGCGACCTGTAAAGGAATTCAGGTGGAAGTTACACAATCTCACATGGCAACACATGCATGTTAGTTATTTTCTTTAATTTAAGCAAAAGATTTTTGGAGAGGTTTTATGGAACGTCAGTTTTCCTTGGAAAGTTGGACATTCTGTTAAGGTGAGCCAATATTAAAATCTGGCATAACTTTACACGCTCCAGAACAATTTCACATCAGAATTTATCAGCAGGACGGCAGAAGATAGTAAATGAGAGCAGTTAAGAGTATCCAAATGACTATCGATAATCAATAATTGCTAAGAATACCACTGCAAAATGTGTTCTACATGTTTAATTCCAAATTGCTAGCTTGTTCTATATACGGTTTAGCTATTGACAAGGCTTTTGAAGCTTTCGATTAGCAACTCACATGCAAATTTTTTCCGTGATATTTCAATATTGTCACACTTTAGGATAAAATCAGTAGCAAAATATGTCCTGCATTTACATGCTCACAAGGATACAGATTTGATAAGGTATAGTGTGAGCACAATTCAGGTCCCACGCATAATAGTAGATGTCTGTATAGAATGATACAGTCAGGAATCAGCCAATTAAATCTTGAATCATCTATAATATTTCAGAAATACCCAGAAAATTTGTTTAATTTCCTCAAGTGGAATAGCCTAACCACCTATATCAAAAATACATAGTGGGAAATTCAGGTCCATCGTCAACAGAACCATACCAAAACCAAAATTCATCTTCAATTTAATGCACATAGAGTTATATTTGCAATCATTTCAATCATCAAAGTTTAACAGCCACATCAAGACAACTTGGAATTGACTATAGGTCAGGACTTGGATATCTAGTCATCAAACTGCATATAATTACCATTTACTTCTGATCTTATTGTGGAGCGTAAACAAATTGATGTCTGCTTTACACCCATTCTAAGCAAAGTAAGACAATGAGAAAATCTTCCGGCCAAGGAACATATTTACTAATAGAACGACCCTCGCATAAGTCACAAAACAGATTTCAATTTGGTACAACTAAATGTAAGCCGAAGTAAATATCCAGAGACAAAAAACAAGCAGTGTTTCAAAGCTTAACCTTCTCAGTTCTACAAGCATGATTGAGGCAACAAAAGCAAGAAAGAACGCAACACAAAGCAGTTAACCAAGTCAAGCTAACACAAGCAGTTAACCAAGTCAAGCTAGAATAAACAAGACCAATCTTCAAGGAAAAACAACAAACTTGCATATTTTGCAACAGGGGCCCTCATAAATTTTGAACATCATCAATAACACCAAATGTTGCAAGTGAACTTGAATATTTTAGAAGCAAAAAAGCCCATGATAGAAGATTAAAAGAAAATACTGAAATTAAAACAATTATACCTTCATTGCATTGTCAAGATACAGCCTCTCAGGTATCAAGTTTGTATAAGTTAATAGCAATTTGACATTCTCAATATCACTTTCAATGCTATCTGCAACTCCAGGATACTGAATTTTTATTGCAACCTGCATGCCATCCTTTGTGACTGCCCGGTGAACCTAAAAGTGATTTTCAAAGAATCAAGATCTGAAAGGCAACAGCCACAAATAAATAGGATCCTGTGAAACACCTTAAAAAACTAGAGGATGCACAGATGGTAAAGTCCTTTGCTTTTCATTCTTCCGATGGCAATCTAATAAACCCACTATTTAGCACTCTCTCTCACATTATAAACTTAAGTACTCCTTTTTAAACAATATCCAGGTTCACCAGACTAATTATTGCTTCCAATTGGATCATTTATAGGGATAGCTAAGGAATGAAAAAATGGTGTTACTTTTTTATACAATCTTCTTTTAATGGAAGATCTTCTAAAAAATCAAGCTCCATCACTTCTCTTTTCCCAGCTGAGTAAGAAACGTTAAAATCATGGTTGTGAACATCTCGGTATATAGAGATTTACAGGTGTAACAGTTATTAAGGAACAAAGGAACAAAAAAATATGTGGAATGTAAACCACATTACCCTCTTCTATTTTAAATTGTAAGTGGTTTTCATTCTATGTCAAAATCAATGGCCTTAGAGAAATTGTATTGTAAGGCTTGTCTTTCATTGAGTAGTTAATAACTACACATACGCGCATGTTGTACAAAAACTTAGAAAAAAAACTGCTGTCCTAAGTTACAAGTATATGGATCAATCTGAAGATCAAGAAGATTACTTCCCTAGTCTATAGAGATACAAGTTGGCCTCAAAATGAAGGAGATTATTTTCCTTATTTACAAAGATACAAATCAGCATCAAAGCCAGGAAATATTCAGAAAACATTAACCTAAAGCAAGGTCGAGATTTGCAGCACTCTCCCTCTGAGCCATATATGTTAATCATTCCTAACTTGCTATTAAATCCACAATTCCTTCTTTTGATACTCTTAGGACATCAGCTACTTCTTGTGAAGTTGGTAGGTAGACCATGAAAATACTACCTAAGGGTGCAAACAAGTTCTCAAGCTCGGCTCATTAAATCGAGTCGAGCTTGAGTTCGAACTCCAATAAACTAAGCTCATTCGAGCTCAAGCTGAAAATTTTTTGAGATAAAATCGAGTCAAGCTCGAGTTCAAACTTAAGCTCATTATTTTTATTTGTAAAATAAAATATATACTCTTCAAAATTTTACTATCTTCAATTTTATAAAAAAATGAAACATGATACTAAATAAACTTATAGTTTGTAAATATTAATAGCTTTCAAATAATATTAAAATATAAAAACTACGTGAATATTTGTTAATTAACATAATAATGTAGTCTAATTACATGTCTATTAACTTATAAAATGAATAAATATAAAATTTTAATTAATTTTATTATGCCATTTTTATATTTAAGTGATCAATACATATATATGTGTGTGTGTGTGTGTATTAGAATGAAATTATATGATAACCTAATAATAATTGTATATGTCATATGTTTTTTTTAATTAGACATAGAGCTCATATTAGTTCACATGGTATGTTTAAAAATATCATATTATCACTATTACATAATTTAGTAGTTATTACATATAATTTTAATATCTATACATTATATATTATATATTAATTTTATAGTTATAAAGCATATTTAAATGGATGAAGTATTAGATAAATAAAAATATAAAATATTTAAAAAATAAAAAAAGCTCACGAACTTTCAAACAAAGAAAACTGAGTTCAAACTTAACTCAACAAAGATTCGAGTCAAGTTTGAGCTCAAGTCAAACTCAAGACAATTCGAGTTCAAGTCGAACTGTTATCAAGCTGACTCATCAAACTCATAAGTCAACTGGGCTCATCTTACACCCTCAATACTACTATTATCAATCTTCTCTTTGACAAAATATCGGTCTACTTCTATATACTTTGTTCTATCATGATGAATTGGATTATGAATAATATTGACTTGTCACAATACAATTTTATTATACGACTACCTGAAATCTTCAAATCATCGATGAGTCTTGTTAACCTAATACCTTCGCATATTCCATGAGCCATGGCACGAAATTCAACCTCTCCACTACTTTGGGCTACAACTTGTTGCCTCTTACTCCTCTAAGTGACTAGATTCCCCAAAATGTTGGTACAATGCCTTAAGGTTGACTGCCTATCCATTACACTCCCAACCCAATCCACACCTGTAAAGACTTCTATAAACCTAGTTCTGCAGACTGCCTCCAAATGTTTCCCCTTAGCCAAATGCATAAATTGACCCACCATGCTAACTGCAAAAGCAATGTCAGGTTTGGTATGACAGATTAGTCTACCTACCATCCTTTGATATCCTTCCATATCCACATTATGGTCATTTTCCTCCAAGCCAAGTTTTAAATTTAGTTTCATTAGGGTGTCAACTGGCCTACATCCCAGCATGCCAGTTTCATGATGGTCTAAGATATATTTCATGAAATTGATATACTAGATTTGCTCCTTGCAACCTCTATTCCCAAGAAATCAGATTAAGCTTATAGGTATCCCATGGATTTCACTACGTTAGTGTATTTACCAAACCATGCTCGAGGAAACCATTTTAGTCTATCGAGAGATTTTTTCAATTTACACACTTTTCCTTTATCCACTTCAAATCCAGGAGGAAACTCCATATAAACCTCCTCATGTAAGCCCTCATTCAAGAATGCATGCTTCACATCTAGTTGCTTAAGTGGCCAATCCAAATTAGCTGCAAGCGAAAGCAAAACCCTTGTATTAAGCTTGCAACGGGTGCAAACATTTCCAAGTAATCTATACCATAGGTTTGTGTAAACCCTTTAGCCACAAGTCCCACTCTGTACCATCAGCATTATACTTTATGGTGAAGGATCACTTGCACCACACTATTTTCTTATCTCCTGGCAAATTCACAACTTCCCATGTTTCATCTCCTCTTCAAAGCCTTTAGTTCTTCCACAATGGCTTGTCTCCAAATGAAAGCCCCATAATTAGATTTATGTATCTCTGTTTTTGAAATATTAGCAGCAAAGCAGCAGAAGTTCAGAGATAACTCATCATAGGATACAAAATTAGAAATAGGATGCTTTGAGCAATCTCACCCTTTTCTTGAGAGCAATTCGTAGATTATGTTATTCTGGTGGGAGTTATACTTGGACAGGTGCTTCAGGGCCTGAATCATCTTTAGTCATCATTTTTAGTCACGTGGAACACTTCAATCTTGGAGCATTCCCTTGGATCGAACTCCTAACAAGCCTGAGTCTAGAGGTGTATCTACCATTCGTGGACATTAGCTTCTTGATTATACCCGAATATTAGAAATCAGGTAAGTCAGGAGTAAATTGGAGTGGTAAGGGTAGGGCCATATTGGAGTCAGAGGGCTGTAAGGTTGTCTCAGACCCTTCTTTGATCAAATTCTCCCCCTCAAGAAGGGACAAGGTGAAAGATGGCTAAGACTTTAGAAATGTGACATCTTTAGATACAAATACGCATTTTAAATTAAGTAAAAAACATTTATATCCTTTCTGAGTAGGAGAGTAGCCAATGGAAACACACTTCATGGACCTAAGATCAAGTTTTGATAGATTTTGATTGTGAAGACGCACAAGGATAGAGAATTCAACCAAATATTTTTAGAGGTAAGCAAGAAGAAGGAAAAAGAGGATAGAAATTCTGTGGGACATAGAGAGGTGTTTTGTACTTAATGACATATAGACGTGAGCTTCGATGGACAATTCCATGGTGGGATAGATATGGGCTAATAATGGAATTGAAATATTCTTTCCCATTATCTGTTCGAAGAATTTGAATTGAAATTTGAACTGGGTTTGAATCATACAATGGAAATTTTGAATATGGTTGCCACCTTAGATTTTTCTTTTAGAAGATAAACCCAACAGAATCCTGTATAATCATCAATAAATGATATGAACTAACAAGCTCCAAAAATATTTTTGACACAAGATGGCCCCCAAATATCACTGTGTATTAATGAAAAAGGATGAGATTCAGTATATGGTTTAAGTGTATGGGGCATCCATACCTGTTAGTGGCGAATGGCTTGGCATGGTGCAAAAGCCTTTCGAAGCCATGGGGCATGGCGCGGCACGCGTCATGTTGAAGTCTAGCACAAATCACATAATAAATAAACTATATTTATACAGCTAGAAATCCTCATAAACTATGTAAAATAAACAATTATATATCAACTTCAACTTTGAATATTTATTAAAATATATAGATAAAGATTAATAATTCACTTGTATATATGCTTCGAAAATATGTAAACAGGCTTCATAGTGTAATTATAATTGAGTGGCTAGCACAAAATTTAACTAGAAAATTTTGGGGGTAATTAGTCAATCCAAATTATTTTCATAATTCCAACCATAAAGTATCAATATAGGCAAATATCAAATTACAAAAACGAAGAAGAACAAGAAAGAAAAAGATTATGTAGTGCCCAGCAATTCAGCTACGAATTTTAGCAACAGATTTTAGGAGTATACAGTGAAGAAAAAATAAAATTTAAGCAACTCCCAACAATCCATAACCAAATTTGTACAAAGAGGAAAGAAAAGAAAAAATAAAAAAAAAAGAAGCCCAGCAATAGGAAAAGAAAGCAAAATTCCTAATTACCCAAATTTTTTGGGAAAAAAAGGATAAAGAATGAGAGAAAGGACTCGTTGTCCCCACTAAGAGTGGAAAAAAGAAAATTTTAGTTACCCATCAATCTCAGGAGAAAAAAGGAAAAGAAAATAAAAGCCCACATTTCCAAGAAATGAAAAAAGGGAAATTCCTAATTACCCAAAATTTAGCAGGAAAAAGGGAAAGAAATGTGAGAAACCCAAGCCAAAATCACAGTCAAAAGAAGATTTCAAAATCAAAAGATCATGAGGAAGATGAAGAAAGAAGCCAAAGAGGAGAAGAAAAAGTGGGCAAACCTAGGCTTTTTTAATCTGGAGTTTTCATTTCACTTTTCCATTTTTCTGGTAGCAAATCTCAGTGGCATTTCCTTTGCACTTCTTTATCAGCGTCAGTTATTCTTTTTTATTTTTCTGTTCTGTTTTTGTAATGTTTAACAGCAAAGGATTCTTCAAGGTGTGACTTTGTAAGCTTTTGTGCCACTGCATTATGGGCTTGCACCTTTGGCGCCTTGTGCCACGGTGCTCACTTTTATCGCCATTAAAAACTATGAGGGCACCCGAGTTTGTTTTGCAAGTTATCAGGTTTAACATGAGATGAGATCAACTTTATTCACAGGCAATTCAGGAAACAATCTTTTGAGATGTTAAAAATTGGGATGGCCTAATCAATTACGCCATAACATTATTACATCATCACTTAAGCCGGTCAAGACTCTAAAAATGGTAGACAAGGTTTGATTTCTGAAATTCTTCATCTACAAAGAAATAGTCCACCTTTCTCTCTAGCATTGCTAATCGTCTTCCCTGAGGTTTTCTCTTGTAATTCCCAAGAATCAACAAAAAATTAGCCAGGTACTTTTGATCTTGAGTCAATTTACTGATAGATATCAGATTGCAGGTAAGTTTAGGGATGGAGGCCTGGGCATAGAATTGGTTACTGTTAAGTTGTACCGAGCCTTTTCCCGCCATAGAAGAGTATGTTCCACCAACAATTTGGACTTGAGTTTGATCATTTAACGGTGTGTTAGTATTAAACACAAATGCATTACCTGTCATGAGCTGAGGCCCCTAAATCCAAGATCAAGTAGGTAAGAGACTCGGGTTCAATAGTTTAGTTTGGAGAGCAGTACCTTTATAAGTCAGAGTGCAAGCAGCTATACTGGGATTGAATGTTCCTAAATTCAGCAAATGATACAACTGTTAAGTTGAGACTTCGTAAGTCAGACGTTGGTGTTTTCTTCACTACCAGAAGACTACTCTTGTTTCGAGTCCTTGGGTTTCCCAAAAGTTCAAGATTTCCAGTTGGTGGATTTATGTGAATCTCCCAGCATGTCTCAAATGTGTCCCACTTTGTTATAATGTGCGCATCAAGATCTCTCACCTCTCTTATGTTGCTCGTTATTTTGCAGCTCATCTCCTCCAAAGCATGCTTAAGAGTCCTGATGCCCTCAAGTGAAAAGGGTCATGTTTTCCACCGGTCATTCCCCCATCAAAGAGTTTGGTATCGAGTCAATCTTCTCCCCCAACATGACTCTCCTTCTGCTCTCTTCACGTCGTACTTCAGCAAATGCCTCTCCAATGGCAGGAATTAGCCTTCTTCCAAGAATCCTTCCATGCACTTTGTCAAGTTCACTATTGAGCCCAGTAAGAAAGCCATACAACCTTTCTTTGTTAAGGTGTTGCTAGAATTTAACATGACCATCAACATCTCCCCAGTTAGCCTCATAAAACATATTCAATCCTTGCCATAACAATTTAAAGCATTATAATACCTAGTGACATCTACGTTACCCTATCAAAGATTTTTAACTTCATTTTGATTTCAAATAATTGCGAGCATTCTCAAAGTCTGAGTAATTCTCTTTAACAACATCCTAAATTGCTTTTGCTGTTTAGCAGAAATGATATATGCAACTGATATTTGTTACCATCAAATTAATGAGCAAAGCCATGGCTATGACGTTGTTCAATTCCCAGACTGGATACATAGGATCATCAATATTAGGTTTCTTGATTTCCCCCATGACGTATCCCATCTTCTCTCTTTCACAAAGAACTGCCAAAACTGATTGAGACCACTAGACGAAATTTTTTCCATCCAATTTATGATTAGTGATCTGGAACAAGGATCAATCTCCAGACACTTGGACTGAATTTATGTGAGATGAAGCAATTGTTATGGATGAGGAACTGAAATCATCCTTTCCTTCCATGATGGATGCCCAGAAATTTATGGCTCTTATGGCTCTGGTACCATAAAATCAATAGCCTAGAGAAATTGGATGGTGAGGCTTGTCTTTCATTGAGAAGTTAACAGCTATATATACATGAAAAAAAATTATACACACACACACACACACATATGCTATATATACATGCATGCTGTATGAAAAAGTAGGAAATAAATCTACTTTCCTATGTTATAAGGATAAGAGGCCTAGTTTTTAGATGTTCATACTTACATTTAATATTCAGTTCTTCTCATTGCTGGTAGTTTATGCTTAAATGCAGCTGAATTTCATTTTGCAGCATAAAGAAAAAAAGAGAAAATGAAGTATTTTCAAATTTAAAGAAGGCCATGAAGTCTTTCAAACTAATAAGGTAGCCAAAACAGTTTCTCTTAACACTGTTTATTTCATGAAAGCAAATCAGATATTCTAGAACTTGGGGAGGAAATAGGATGTTGCTGTGCAATTCATGGAGATGAATGGAACCCTCCCTTTAGTAGAGAAAAAAAAACTACATTAGAAAATAAGAAGGTTTGAATGAGACCCAGGAACCTAAAATTTAGTCTATAACTACCACACATTTGCCATGTTATTGCACGCCATCCAGCAGAAAAGGTGGCATTCACACATAGAACTCTTCGATAAATTACATGAAGACCATGATAAATTTCATCAGATAAATAAACATGTAACGGTACAAACATTTTTCGTTTTATGTACATTTCACAAAGATGAATTGCAAAATAGCTTAAATCTTTCTTCTATATATGTATGTCACAATTTTATTATCTATTTGTGTGTGTGTGTATTTGTGTGTTGAGAATTATGGATGAATATATGTTACTGCCCAAGTTTTAAGGGAAACCATGAAGTAAGATCTTAAAACATGTTTATTCTAGAACTAAAGGGAAAAGCAAAAGGCTCACCAGAAATGATGCACAAAGAATCAATGACAAGCATAAAATTGTGGCATTTAACTACATCAC
This sequence comes from Avicennia marina, assembly GCA_019155195.1. NCBI lineage: Eukaryota > Viridiplantae > Streptophyta > Magnoliopsida > Lamiales > Acanthaceae > Avicennia > Avicennia marina. The sequence continues at coordinate 14,584,651 of CM032764.1, forward strand.
CTGTCCAATACTTGCAGCAGCCATTGGCTCATGGTCAAAACTCATCAACTTAGAAGACCAGTCAGTACCCAACTCAGCATCCAAAACCTGATTGAGCTGATTCCTTGGCATCCTATCTGCACCTTGACGGACAATGTCCAAAGCAGCCAAGATCTGCAAGGGTGTAGAAGCTAACACAGTTAGTTTGACTTTCTAAAGACTATAGTTTTAAAAAAAATATGAGAGTGCTAGCGGTGGTTTGTTAGTACTATATTTGGTCTAAGTAATATTACATGATTCACCTCTCTCCTAGTTTTAACTTTAGATGAGGTAGTCATGAGGTCATTAATTTCAAATCCACTGCCACACATTTATGAAAACAAAAGTTTAAAAAAACATAATGTCGCACTCACCTCTTTACCAACTTAAACTTTAGATAAGGTGGCTATTCAACAAAGATTTCAACAATACAGGATTAAAGGAGGGTGTAGAAGCTCAAATTCCAAAAAAATTGTCCTCCTCCACATTCCATAATTTGACCTTATGAAATGCTATTACGATTGCCCCTGAAAACTTGGTTCCATTGGCACATTGCACTCAAAGATCTTTAAGAGTCTGAAGACCCAGCATACTAATTATAAGCATGCAATGATTTTTCTCATCAGGCATTCAGCAACACAATATTGATTTACAGTCTTCTTCAGCAAGAATATCTTCAGATAAGTTCATTGTTGAAGAAATTTTCTCAATAACAAGAACATATAAGCATGTATGAAAAATGTCAATTTGGTAATCCATTAAGAATATCATCCATCATAAACTGATACCACTAAAAAAAATTGAGCTATGCATAAATAAAGCATTCATTTATTTGAATCTTCATTTTTCACTCTTTCTCATCCTTGAAAAATCACAACCAATATCTTGTAACTTTTTCTGAAAGGTGAGAATCCCAATAATTTATTTACAATTATTTTCATTAATTCATTGTTGAATCAGAAAACCCACCATTACATAATAAAAATCACTTTTATTACTAAAAATGACCAAGACAAATACCCTGAATCCCTGATCAAAGTCCTACAAGACTTTTTTTTCTTAACAAATCTCGGCTTCATTGTCCAACTCCAGTCCAACAGAACCTTAATAAACTTGAGAATTTGTGTGATATCTGGGCCATGCTGGCAAGTGAGGAGATATAATGCATCATTCCTGTACATTATATCATTTCACAACTTGCCACTGCAGATTTCAGGATTATCTTCTAAATCTAAAAGTAAGGTTGTACATTTGATCAAAAGAAATGAGAGATGAAACATTTCGGAGCAACACAAAACATAAGGGCATAACGAATTAATTAACCAACTAACATGCATCTACATACCGGAGCAGGCACAAGAGATTCGTCTTGGATACTCAACATTTGGCCTAACTTGAGGGCTGCTCCACGCATTCTGCATAATGCAAGCGCTAAACGTTCCGCATTTCTCTCAGACAAGAGTGGAGAGTGAGGGCCTTGGTTGTTTTCTAAGTTAGGAGTACCAAAAATGATCCTCTTGGCAGACTCCTGAAGTGTGCCCCATGCAAGACCTGCTCCAAGTCCAGCAAACCTGTAATCATACTTCAAATAATCAAACTAAAACTCATGCCAATATCACTTTGTCCAGGTGGTCCAGTGGCTCGGTTTAATCCTATTTAAGCTCATAGCATTCAGCACAAAGGAAAAGTTTTATATGTGGGTGTATAGGTGTATGTATAAAGAGTCACGAAGAGAATGGACTAACGGATAGTTCAGAATACTGAAAATGACCAAACAAAAATAAATGAGGATAAAAACTTCTTGGTTATCAATAATATCAATAACTGCTTTTAAAACATTTAATTTGTACAAATCAAACACACCACATGCTATTTCAAGATATCAAATACTTGCCAAGTTCCAACAGCTATGCCTCATGGGGACTTTATCACAATTTGGGATAGACCCACCTCACTTTTCTTGAAATATCTAAAAGTTCACCAGCAAATAAAATTGCATTTTCCACCCAATGTAAGTGTGTTTTCAGAAATAAAACAACGAGAAAATATCTTTCTGATGCATCTTTGTTTTAACCTTCTCTTTTCACTTCATGTCGCTCAGAAATAAATACTATTTGCAGAATTAAAGGGACAACACATTTTTGAAATCATTTCAGTATAGGAGAACAATCCACTTGGGATAACAGTATGAATACTTGTCATCATTCTCACGTAGAAGCTCAAACCTTGAGCTCCTAATGGCTGTGGCAAATATACATAGGAGCCTTTTCAACTTACCTCGGTCGTTCCCAAGATCCTCAGAATTGAATAAAAAGTAGGTCGATTCAGGGAATTAAAATTAATTGGAAGATGGATCTGCTTACCCCATCCCTCGAGAGAAAGGCGTGGAAGGAACTCTCCTATTCCCGGGTCTCCTCTGCTTCCAGGGAGTTACGGCCCCGTCCACTCCCGTCGCAATTGATGTCTCGGAGACACCAGTTTGGGGATGCGCACCCATGGGAACATTCAAGGTGGAAGGGTTAGCGAATTGGATTTGTACCGTTGCATCTGTATCACCCTTTGGCAGGCCCTCGAATTTCGGAGCGGAAATCTCATCGCGTGACTCGTCTGCAAAGTAGACGACGCTGCCTGTAGTTCTATTTGCATCATCAGCACCGTCAGCCTTGGGTGTGTGAGTGTCGATACTACGAAGCTCGCCTCTGGTGAGTCGTGCAACGTCCGCCGCGGAGAGGACGGCGGCCTTAATTAGGGTCTCCAATCGAGCGCCCTGCGAGCTGCTGAAGCCCTCTCTAGCCACCAGAGATAGCCCATTCACCACTCTCACTATGTCCTTCAAATATACCATTGCCCTTATGCCGTCCGTCAGTGACAACTCTACCTAACCCACCCAATTCAATGAAGTTCCAATCAATTAGCATAGGCATTCGATCGGCTGCTCTCCAAAACCAGAGACGACGACGGTAAAAGGCACATGAAAACTTTTACTTGAGCTTGTATCCAGATTCGAATGCCGCTTTCTGTTTTCAGCCCTCTATTGCCGTTTTTCCGAGGCGGACCCTTTAACGTCGCGCCGTTGGTTACGTGGGGTTAATTTCATCCCAAGGAAGCGATACCTAATTTCCTTCAGATGCCAACACAAGTCGGTTTCACATTCTTTTATTTTTTTTCTCTATTTCTTTTTGGGTTTTTTAATATTTTACCAAATATAATTTTATAATTTTGATTAATATCTAATCGAAACTAACTCACCGTGTTTTCTTAAGATACGGTCATTTTTAAAGGATGAAATTAAATACAATTAGGATTATTTTGAAGAATTATTTAATATGAATGAGATTAATTGATTAAATACAATTAAAATTATTTTGAAAATTTATTTAATATGAATGATATGAATTATCTTTCATTTTACTTATTTCATATTAGGTTTTAGTTTAATATTAATTAAAAAATTTCATCAATCATAAAGAATCTATAATTAAGTTTGATAAAAAAAAGTTATTAACTTAATTATTCAAAGTGAACAAGATTTTAAAGTTCATATCTTTAATTTTTTATAATCTTTTATTAATTATTTTTTATAGTCAAGACACCAAAATAAATTATTTTTATATAATAAAAAATAAAAAAATATTCTTTATAGTATAAGTTTTTATTTTTATTTAAGTAAAAATTATGATGTAAATTTCTTATAATTATATTAAAATTTAAATAGAATAAGTTTAGTATTTATATATTATCTATTTCAAATTTTTATTTAATTTCGCACAAAGATGCCCATAATTTGCAAGTGGATTTGAAGGATAATGAAAAGGTAAATTTGTAATTCTATTTTGAGCCTACCAAAACAATTTCTCTAAAGATCAAGTATATAATAAAATAATAAAAATATTTATACATTAAGAATAAATTATTATATTTATATATTATTACACTATTCAGTCATCTTTATATATTTTATATAAATATAAAAATTCAAATGAATCAAAAATTTCATCTCCATCAAATTAACTCACTTTCCTCTCTTAAGATAAATTGCCAACCAATTAAGGAGTAAAAAGCAATATATATATATATATATATGTATGTATGTATGTATGTATGTATGTATTATTTTTCTAATTTTTACTCGCATATTTATGTAGTAAATTTGAACTCAAAAAGTTTACAAATATATGAGTTTAATGAAATTAAAATAAAGAGTGCTGCTCTGGATCTGAAATTTAAAACCAAAATTCGTATATAATTCTATTGTATGTTTTCTTCTGTTTTATTTTAAATCTATACTCTTTATAATGGTTCCAACATTCTATAGTTCAAATTTTGATTGGCGTAATGTTAATTGCCACAAACACTTTTCTATCTTTAATTCAGAGTATTTATTAGAAGAATTCAAATTTTTGTTGGTGTAATATTAATATCTGAAATACTTTTCTATCTTTAATTTAAAGTAATTATTAAAAGAGTTTCTAGTAAAATTTAATTTTTTTATCACAACATTTTTGGAGTTCATAAAACTATTTTTCTTCAATACTCCAACTCAAATTAGTCCATAGCCATCTCTTCAAAATAACTTTGATTTTTTAAATATTTAAAGCAATAGGCAACATTCTGGCAAAAATTAACCCCTCACGTGCCTTAGCATTAATAAATTTTGTTGCCATAATTACAAAATCATAATCATAATATTTATTGTATATTTATTTACATAATTTTGTGTTATTGTTAATTTTTTAAACTATCCACTCCTGCAAATTTTTTTACAGCAATTCCCTTTGTTTTAAATTTTAGTAATATTAAATTTTTATCCATGTCCTTATTGTAATTATTTTTCATACAATATATTTACATATTTCTTGCTTTATTGCATGTGTTTGTTGGCTAAAAAATTCTTTAAAAGTTAAATTTTAATTATTTATTATTTTCATCGTAAATCAAGATATGTATAAGTGTTCTTCCCCTTTCAAATGCCACCTTCATCTTCCTCAAAACCAACCAGTATCATATGCAACCTAGCTAGCACAAACCTCCACAAATTCATAATGTTAGATTTAGTATTTTGATAGTAGATGTGTTATGACAAATTTATCTTACTTGTTTGAACTTTTAAATTTTTATAGTGTAGGATTTTTGGTGTTGATTTGGCAAATAAGTTTTTAAATGATGAGTCAATTGAAGAAATCAGACATAAAGAAGTTTTCAAGAGCTGTAAAGAGTTGAAGCAACAAATTGGATAATTGTAAAGAAGCCCAAAACTATCCAAACTCCAAAGCCTTATCAATGTTGCCAACAAGAAAATTATCCTATAAAGATTCATAACAGTTGCAAAATTCTAATTCCTAATATTCAATCCGACATTTTTTCTCTTTACTTAACCATCTTAGAAGCCCCTAAAAAGAAGAAAATACCATTAGTTAAAAAAATGTTAACCCACTCACACAAATTTTATAAGAGAAACTACATGAAGAAACATGGCAAATTTGGAAAAGAGAAAATGGCAAATTTGGAAAAGAGAAAATTAGAAATTAGTGGCAGGATTGGATCAAAAGTTTGGGGTAGTGTCAGGTTTGTGATTTTGTGAGAATGAGAATAAAGGAAATTTTGTTAGGTCGAAAATTATATGGTGTTGTACAATTTTTGATATTATTAAAATTTTGATTTGTTTTAATTTGTGTAGTTGTATATATAATGTATAATAATAATTGGATGTGTAATATATATAACGATTACTTTTGAGACTGTAAATATTTATAAATGTAAGTGCATGTGTACATATATATAAGTGTTTGTTTGATTATTGATAGTTGCAATGACTAAATTTTAAATACTTGTACTTGTGTATTGGAGAGTATAATATAAATTTAAAATTTAAATAAAATATTTATTGATTGTATATTTTGATTGAATAGATTTTAAAGGAAAATAATAACTGGAAATTTTAAACCAAACATTGCCTTAAACTCATTGCCCTTGTTTGCATTATCTTAAAATACTATAAATTTTAAATTTACAATGACCATATATTAAACTACCAATATGCTTGAACGAGCACAAGTCAAGTCACAAAATGTTTTTCACTAGCCTGATGTCCATTGAATTACACAATTCATATGAAAGTGGTTTTCAATAATATGTTGTTGGATCCACTAATAACAAATATCAATTTTCAATCTCTTCACCAAATATCCGAAGTTGAATAACAAATTAATATTTGCCAAGTATTAGGCGAAGAGACTAGTTTGATTTTTGTTGAGAAACTCAACTTGATACAATAGACAAATTTCTTTGAAACTTGTTCCCTAAAAATTTAAACTAAAGAAAATGGTTTTCAATTTGAATGCAAACAACATTGCTAAACTTGGTGGATATTCAAGCCCTTTTTCTCAATCTTGTTAGGACAGCATCTTTAAAGACGTTCAGAAGGTAGTTGAAGAGTTCTTAAAGCATATTCACCTTTTAAAAAATTTCACAACTTCTAAAGTTGAGAATCATCCCACTAAGAGTAAATTCAAACTCACCAACCATTGTAATGTGGTGAAAAAAATTATATCCCAATTTCTCAATAATAGATTAGCTTAATTTCTTCTATCTATGAATTCTCATTCCCGTCATGGGCATTTGATTAGTGACAATATCCTCCCTACTCAATAACTTATCTATGATTTAAATCTTTCACATAAGCAACAAAATGTGATGATAAAATTAGATACGTGTAAAGCTTATGATAAAGCTCAATGAAATTTTTTATACAAAATCCTTAGAAAAATTTGATTACCAAGACAATCCTCTTGATCTTGCACTATACTAAAAATAGCTTCTTCTCAATCTTAATTAATGGTAAGATCAATGGCTTCTTTCATTCCAACCAAGGCTTAAGTCAAAGAGACTCATTACCTCATTCTCTCTTTATCACTGCAAAAGAATTTCCTTATAAAGAATTAGGCATACCATTCAACAAGAGTAAGAAGATGTTTTACCATTACAAGTTCTATTTCAAAATCTCTTATTTCTTCTATGCTGGTGATATCATTATCTTCTCTAACAACAAAGAGGAATGCGTCAAGAAAATGTTGAATTTCTTAGAACAATATGAGAAAATTTCAAGATAATTTATCAACAATTACAGTAGCTCATTGTCAGTGAGCAAAAATGTTCAAATTTGATTATTCAAATGCTCACTCATTCTACAAGAATCACTCATAAATCACTTTTCATCACTTATCTTGTTGCCTCACTACCCATAGGAAATAGAGGTGTATCATTATTTAATGATTTAGTTGGTTAGATTAGAAATAAACTTGAAGGATGGAAGAAATCTACTTTTTCTCATAGTGGAAGATTCAATCTCATCAAAAAATATCCAATCTATCATGCCTCTTTACTTGATACAAGTACTATAACCCCCTTTGATGTCCTTCACTCTGTTGATCATAACTATATTCCTTATGGCTCTTTTGATGGATAGAAAAAATGAAATTGGTGATACTGGGACAAAATTTGACTACCTATGGAACAAGATGAACTGGGTCTTCAAATATCAATCAAGATGGTTAAAATATGCCTATGCAAACTTTGGTGGATATTCAGTGAACAAAACTTACTCTAGGTATCATTCTTGTGTGTAAAGTATTATGGTGGTCTACTTAAAATTTTGAAAACTCATAGTTATGACAGTTCTATTTAGAAAATGATTTATAAATGAAGCACATAACTTAAGATTAGATTTTTTAGGGTATTGGAAAATAGAGAATGATCGTTTTGGTATGATAATCTCAACCATTAGTACAATCTTTGGGAGAGATCATGGATTATAAAGGGTAAATTACTATAAATGCAATGGAGAATGAAATGACTAAAGAAAACAAAAAATTTTGGCCAGTGACACATATTCACTTTTCCAATATCAATAAAGATCTCGTGAAATTGAAACTCTTTTCCAATAGTCAGTTTAACCTCAAATTAGCCCAGAACCAAATTAGGATAGCAACAATGACTTAGCATCTTTTTGGAGACATGTGGACATGTTTCCTCACCTCCTACCATGTCAATCTTTCTCTGAAGTATCTTCCATAATTAGATTCCAATTAATACTCGATTAGAAAAACTTGGAAATCACTCTTGCATCTAAATAGTTTTTGTTATCATTTTATTGAATCTATTCCACACCTCTTTATCCAGGGCAAGTAGGCGTATCGTATTTGAAGTTTATTCTCCAACCTTTTCCATCTTTCCTTTCCTAAAGCCTCTAAGGTGAATATTATTTTTAACTTTTGAAAATTTTCTTCTTGTTTTTTCCTAAAACTACATATTAAAATTCTTATCTGTTTACTCGTTGTAGTTTATTTAAAATGAAAGAAATAATACTAAATATATGAACAAAAATTTTTATTGTTGTAAAGTGGTTTAGAAAGTTTATAATTATTTGCAAGTATTTTTTGAAATCAAAAGGTTTATTAGGAGACACTAGCAAGAGACATGAAGATTGTGTATCTTTTCGACTCTATTTTCCACCAAGTCCTCCTCTTCATCTCTTCAAGTGCTTTAGAAAAAATTAAATCCATAATATTTCAAACTTAACATTGATAGTGCGCAGCAAAGAGATTTACAAGAGCAATAGGTGCCAAAAAAGTTATATGTGTCTATGAAGGCAATGTTAATTTGACTCTTCAAAATTATATTGAAGAAGCTACCAACAAGAGACTTAGATTTAGCTTTTGACAAAGGTCTATCGTCACCTTAGGTTGAGCTAGATTCCAAAGTTGTTATCAACATCATATCTTCTTCACTACATGGACATTGGATGCTTCATAGCATAGTTTTTGAAATCACCATCATAAGAAGTAACATACAAGTGGACATATCTTACACACACACACACATAATATATATATATATATAACGAAACACCATTGCATTTTTTTTATTTATTATTTTTGGGAAACTAAGCATGTATCTCTTCTACATCACTTATACATAATCCTTATGAACTTCACAACTATGTGCTTTGAAGTGAGTGCACCTCCACAAACTTTACAAAAAGGTGTTGTTTGATTTTGAGCCCTTTGTCTTGCTAAATCTTCCACATTATGTGGTGTTTATAAAGACAAAGATGTCTTAGTTTGCATTAGGGACAGCAACAATGAGTTTGCAAAGTTAAATGAGTAAATGAGGGAATAGAGGCAACAAGCCATAGGGTCATCATCAATGGCTTCTAAGAGCTTGAATTCGATTTAGCTAATCACTACATTAATGTTCTAGAAAGAAAGGTATAGCATATGTATTCACTTTCTGTTATGCAACAATGGAGAGAAGCAAAAACACAAAAAGGAAAAAAAATTAACCATTGATGAACATGAGTGTTTGGCGTGGCTCGAATCCAAGAGGCCCAATTTGGTTGTCTACATGTGTTTTGGAAGCATAACTACCTTTACTTCTATAGAATTGCAGGAATCAGCACTTAGGCTTGAGGCCTCTCGCCAAGACTTAATTTCGGTTGTTAGGATTAGGAAAAATGATGAAGAAGAAGATACTAAAGACTAGTTATCTTAGGGCTTTGAAGAGAAAATGAAAGACAAATGACTAATCATAAGTAAATGGGCACCCCAAGTGATAATTCTTAACCATCTAGCAATAGGTGCTTTTATGACTCATTGTGTATGAAATTCAACACTTGAAGGAATATGTGCAAGGTTGTCTATGATAACATGGCCCCATAGCAAAGCAGTTTTTCAATGAAAAAAAGTGTAATAAAAGTTTTAAGGATTAGAATTTCAATTGATAATAAGTAGTGGCAGAGAGATTTAAGTGAAGGCATATCCCATGAAGCAGAAAGCGGTGTAGAGCATTATGGTGAAAAAGGTAGCTGGAGAAATGTGAAGTAAGGCAAAATATTACAAGAAAATAACAACAAAGGCTATGGAAGAAGGTAGATAATCTTTTAGTGATTTGAATACTTTGATAGAGAAACTCATGTCTTATATACTTCCTAATAAATAGGATATGAACTAGTAATTTTTATGTTTATTGAAAAACCAATCACCTCTTGGTTTTACTTTAAGAGTTGAGAGTTTGCCCCTTGTAGTTGATTTAGTTTGTGTCAATATTTCAATCTTCATCCTATCAACACTATGGCAAAGTGTTCAATTCCTAGTTTTCAAGAGAAATAGCCTATTTGTGTGATTGTTTAATTGTTGTAGCACTTATATCTTTTTATTGTATTTGTTGAAAAAAAGAATCTTAAACCCTAAACCTTGTATCATGTCTTCTTTTGAGTAGCTAATAAGAAGGCAATTACTTTAAAAAGACATCATCCTAAACTATTGACCACTTAATGCATATGTATGCATCGCAAAAGTCATTCAATTGAATAACATGCCTCTAAGGGGACACCCTGGTAACTTTGAACTCATTATTTCGTTCATGAGGTCTTGGGTTCATATTTAGGAAGGTGTTTAAATGTGATAATGTATGTGAGTTTTAAAAGGGACAAAATTAAATTAAATTCAAATTACACGAGTGATACACTAGAAAATCAGTTTTCTCAATGCTTATCTTATGTTTCAATATACTTTCAGGAAGAAGTTCCTCCCTACATATCTCTTAGAAGAGTTTGTGAATGCGACAAGTTGTGAGTGAATAAGATCAAATTACATAAGTGATATGTAGAAAAACAAGTTTCCTCCGTACAGATCTCATGCTTCAATATGTTTTTAATTAGAAATTTCCTCATTTATCAAGCTTCAATATGATTTCAATCAAACAACAATAATTAACAACTTCAATGGGTTTAATACCCATCAAAATTCACACAATTCAAACTCATTATTCAATATTTTTTTTAAAATTCATATTCAAATTATTTTCTTTCTTCCTTATATATCAAATATTCAAAATTCAATCATTATAATTAATAATTATATATCTACATATTCAATTTCATATATAGTTACACCATAACAAAATAGTTCAATCATTATTATAATATAGATAAATATAAGAATTCAAATTTTTATCCATAAAAAATTCACAAGCCAGTGTAATTTTCACACTCAACAAAATATCCATTATTTTTGGTCTCTAAAAAAATTGCCAACAAAACATTACCAATGCAATTCAAAATAAAAATTTAATATTAAATCCTCACAAACCTAGCATAGCTCAACACTAAAACTTCCATCTACCACCCATCGCCTCTTATTTCTCGTAAGTACAAACAGTTTAACATTGTTCAAAATATACAGAACATAATAGTATTACTACAAATATCAAAATTCAAATACACAAACAACTTAACCCCACATCATGAAACTAAACCTTTTTATTTTAATGGAAAACACGTGCCTGAAATTTTGAATCTTATTCATGCAACATAAAGACATGCAATTGATACAAAAAGTTTTGCCATTTATTAGAATATTAAGTACATGATATAATCTAACCAAGATACACCAATCCCAGTTAGTTTCCCTTTGTTTCTTTAATTTCAATTCCTCTAACTTCAACAATGAACAAATTTGACAAAAGAGCTCGCTCATAATTACTAAATTTATCTTGAATACAAAAATCACCTAAAGAATACCAAAGAAAAACAAAAGCAATAATACATTATTCTTGATAACATTGAGCTTTGCAAGAAACTGCACTATAGGCCGTGTAAGTGCTAATATGATCGAAACCCTGTTCGGAAAAAAGTGCTTTATTAATCAGCACAACCAAAGTCAAAGCACCGCTGCTAGAGGTCGCCACCTCAGCCGTACAATTCCTTTCCTTCGTCATTGATCCATCATTTCAAAAATCAAAATCAGAGTTGATGGTCTTTTTGAGATTCTTTGAGGGTGGATTGGAGTTTTCGCTATCCTTATCCTTGGCAAGGCAAGGCATGCCAACTTTTTTCAACACTGATTCAACATCGGCGTTTTTTTTAATGGCAACATAAGGACTAGCAATTAAGGCAGCAAACCCTGAGTAATCCATTGCTACTCCTACTTTACAATGTTTTTCAACTGTTCTTTGAATCTTTCAACAACCATTTCACAAGAATTAGGACTATAGACAAAGATACCCATATGTTATGATAAGAGTAACTAAGAGCAGAGATTTTAGGGATAGGGTTTTTGACTTCAAGATGAGAAAATATTGAATATTGCATACAATTCTTTTTTGAAAGCAATACCACACACAATGCTCGAGATTGGGAAAATGAGCACCTGAACAAGATTTCATTTAAAGAATCATCTAGTTGCACTTTCTCATGTAATGACGATTCATGAGTGAGCTTCAATTAGGCTTTGGGTTCTTAGACGTAAGAAGCATTCTATTTTACTCTTATTTATTGGGCCTTCCTTGGATCTACAGATTGATTTTTAAGGCAAATATGACTTTACCCATATGCAAGTCACATGCGATTTATTTATTAATTTTGATTTTTTTTTGATATATAATAGGCCATAAAATAATAAATAATATATGGGCCCTCCATATATCTATAAATATAAAAAAACAAAATGGTTCTTTGACTTTGATACTACAAAAAGATTTATTTGTATACATGTATTTTTTAATAGATATATTATTTATATATATTTTTAGCTAATGCACACACACACACACACACACATTACTATCAGTTGAGCTTAAAAAGATTCAAATTCAAATATTATGGACTGCGAGTTGCATATATACATAAGTTTTAAAAATGGAAAATGAAACGCTCAAATTCCCAATTTACAAAACGTATAAATAAATTTTCAATCTTAATCCCCATAATTCAATTTGTCATAAGTTTTTAAATTTCTTAAAGCTGTGATGCTTTATTATTTAAGTTATTAATTACAATAACAAATTAATTGCCAATCTGATTAGTAGGCCTGTGCTTTTTATTTATTCATCGTGAAAATACTATACCTAAGAAATATTGCCTTCAATTCTTAATTATATTTTATTAAATAATATAACATATATTCTTAACAAAAATTTTCAAGGAAACTCAAAATAAAAAGATGTCAATTTCATAATATATATATATATATTTATTATAATATATAATTATTACTCAAAATAATCCCATTGATGCCAATCAAAAAAATTTTAGTTGTTTCAAATTATAATGTTTTAACAGGGTTTTTTTTTTTTCAGAAAGTCCTCGTTTTAGTAGAAATTTTTAAAGAGTGATGATAACTATAATTTTTTATTTTTAATTATTTTAGTATACTGGATGATGCATGCTTGATTTGGTATTTTAATTTCAATTAATGAAATTAATAAATTTTAGCTACAACTTATCAATTAGGAAATAAAAAAAATACGTTGATAAAAGGGGAAAAAGATATAAATTTTGAACTAGAATTGAGAATATATATATATATATATATATATATATATAATTGACTTAATCATCATCCTAATTAAGTCATCCTAAAAGTAGAAGAAGATAATTCCTGTAAAAATAAACAAATAAGTCCGAATCTTGAATAATGAAATACAGTGATCCAATTATTTTGTTAATATCACACACTAAAAAAATTCGATAGTTTTTAAAATGTTATACATTATTTTATTATATATAATGACAAAAGAATACTTTTTAATAACAATCTTAAGAATTTATATATTATTAATTGTCTTAATACACGACACCATTTTTTGAAATTAGCTTACAAATGTAAATTTTTATAATTTTTTTGATGGTCTCCATACCTAATATATTAAATTTAGTCAGCCTACCATAGAAATGTGCTTGTTGAAAAAAAAAATAATTGGTCATCCATATATCTTTCAGAATGAATCGTCTTTACTTTTACCTTTTATCATTTTTATTGTTTTATTTGTTTTGTATTTCTTTGGGTGTATTGAAGACAGTTGTAGGCTTTTATCGGTTTTATTGGTTTATGTTGTAGTTCTGTTGAAAACATATAAGTTTAAACAATTATTGATTTATTTAAAAATTATGTATAAATTATAATGAAAATAAATTATAATAATTTATTTATTCATAGCACGGTCAATGTATTATTATTTAAAGGGGATGTGTTGACCCAATCTTGCCAAAATTCTTCTCGTAATTTTGAAGAAATTTTGGACATTTTAATTATTTTAAATTTATTTAATTGGATTATGAATTTTTTATTTAGTCTATTAAATTAATTATTTGCATCCTTTAATTTTAGCTGGATCTTGACTGAAATGGACAATTAAAAATAAGAAAAATTATAAAGTTAAAAAATATATATATAAGATTTTGGATTTTGAAATATTTTATATTAATTAGTTTCGCATTTTTCTATTTGACTTTGTTAGTCGGTTTAATTATCATTAAACTACAATAAGTTGGGAATTTAATATATGTTTCCAAATTGACTTAGGCCTAACAAACTAACCCATTTATTGAACGTTTTGGAGGATGGACTTTTGTGTAATTGATTGATAATTGAGAGGATTTCAAGAAATTGCAGTGGTGATGTTTTGGTGAATCTTAAGTAAGTAAGGGATAAAATAAAGAATATAAGTTACGGTTAAGGTTTAACGTCTTAAAAGCCAAATAGAAGGGTTGGCTTCACCAGCGCTGTCACTAGTCCTATTCTCTTTTCTATTATTCTTTCTCCTCTTTGGATGCTCGAGGCTGTCTTCATTTCATCCTTGATCAAAAGGCAATCGTGCCTAATATACCTATTTCTATTTCTTGGCTCATTGCTATGTTTTCTTTTAATCAGAGCCCTTTATTGGATAATCAATTCACGCTTATTTGAAAAGCTTATTTAGCCTATTAAGATAAATTGTAACTTTTAATAAAGTATTGATGAATATTACATTGTTTTGAAAGGTTATCTGTTGAGGAGAGTGCACTATTATGATGAAAATGAAGAAGGAAAGTATAGAACATAAGGAAGATGAACAGGAAGACGATAAGAGATAAGAATACAAAAAAGATAAGTTACAAATTGGATCTGGATCTTCTTAAGTGGATCTCATTGTTTGGTGACAATCCTCTTTAATGTAGGCTAAAGATCTTTATTTGGTTTATTTTCACCTTATGATTTTTTGCTAGATTGATTCTGCATGGCATTTGTTGTGACATCCCCATGTATGTAATTTTAATAATCTCTATTATATTTAGTACATTTAATTTGATTTGTTTGCTTTTATTTGCTATGTTTGACTTATCTATTCTTTACTACTTTTGTTAGTTATATGTTATGTGATGAATGTCTTGTATTGATGTATTGTTGATAACTGATGCATGTTGACAAAAACATTTTTATACTTAATATTTTTTGTAACTAATTTCTTAAAACTGGACAAATAAGTGATGCAAGTTTTTAGGTTTTTCATACATAAAATATTAGATTTGATTAACAAGTTATCACATTTCTATAGTAAAATATGTATAAAGATATAATATTTTATCTACACAAATCCTATCAAAGACTCACTATTAAATATATAATTCAACTAAATTTTTATTTAACTTAAATTCAAAATTTATCTATTTTAAATATATAATTAATTAATTATTATTCAATCATTACACATATTCATAATTAAATTAATAACTACACACACATCAACTCACAATTATATATATATATATATTTATATCATAAAACTAATCATTATACTTATAAACTATCATATTATTCAATCATTATTATATTATATATATTAAAATAAGTTAAAAATTTTAAAACATCAACACCGTACTACCAAACATATTATCTATTCCAATACAATTCATATCGAACATCATCTTTCACCCAAACCCCTCTTCCAAACATAGTGCAAATCAGAAAGATAAAAAATACAAGTATATGTGGTAAAAGAACAGAACTAAAAATTAATAAATGATGATACAAGACATATAAAAAATAGAAAATCCATTAATGATAATTAAACAACAAAATTATTAAAATATTTATAAAAATATAAATAAAATGACAAATAAATAATTTTATCGCAATTTTTTTATTGGATAGATTAATTAAAATTTTAGAGGTACTAACTATCAAAAAGTTATGAAATAAGAAAATAATTATATAAAAATAGATTAAATGGTAGTTAAATTAAAAGATTTTTTCAATTATTCCATGCGGTGGTATCTAAAAAAATTGGTTATGACAATCAAGATTAATTTTTTAAATAAAAAATAGTGAGAAAATATGAACACTGTCTTGGTTGAAAAAAGTTGATTTGCATCTTATTCATTAACGAAATTATTGATTTTATTATTAGTTTGTTTTACATAATTTAGTTATTTAATACTATAACGTCTTTTTTCTCTCTTTCTTTTCACAATGTTAGTTATTTCCTTTTCTTTTCCTGCACAATGCTCCAAATTGATAACTTTTATTGAAATCTTTTAAAATTTAAATTTATCAATAAAAAATAATTATCCAATGTTTTTTGATATGCCAAAAATAATTAATTTTAAATAGTGAAATACATTATGGTTAATATTTTATACATTGAAATTTATTATATTAAAATAATATAATAAATTTTATATTATGTGTGTAGCACGAGTAAAAGACTAGTTCACTGTTAAGACATGATTGATATGTGCGTGTGTGGTGTGTATACCTATGAATAAAATAAAATAGAAATTGAGTGAATAAAAAAATTGAACAGAAACTTATAAATTGTGCAATGACAGTTATGTGTCAGAAATGATAAATGAATAAAATTGTTATTACTTAATTTCATTCCCATGATTGGTAAATTAAAACGAACATGCAGAGACAATAAATTTATAATTTTTTTGTAATTGTACATTAGAGCCTCTATTGATATTTTTTAGCACCTAAATTGGAAAAAAAAATCCCAATTGTGGTTGATAAGAATTTTTTTGTATTAATATAAATTTTTCATAGAAGATACGTAATGTGCATAATTATATAAATGATATTATATTACTTATAAAATAAAAGATAAATAAATAACTTAAAATAATAAAAAATTAAAAAAATGAACTTAGAAGATAATATGAAAAAGTAATAAGTTAAAATTTAAATACACTCAATCTTAGTCCATATAAACAAAATAACAATATATTTTAAATATAAAGTTTATATCATTTATAGAATTCATAAGATGTTCAAAGAAATAATTTATAGAAAAAAAATTTAAATTGAGGCAGTTAAATAAAATAAATTGAAATTTATGGAATAGAGTAAAAAATGATACATAAACAATCAAGAGCATTTTAGTAACTATCAGGTTACCATGCTTAAAAAAGAAGATGGGAATATCCTTACATTTGAATTTTTTTCACTCGGATACAAAGAATAACAAATTTTGAAACAAGTAAATTATCTACGAGGAGAATTGGTATTTTTCTTATAATAGAGCATGTAAGTGAAAAAAATAAGATATTTGACATTTATAAGTAATTTTAAAACAAGTTAATTATTTTTAATTTATTTTTAAATATTTTTAACTTATTTTATTTTATATATTAAAATGATATAAAAGTTTTTAAATAACATTTTTAATAGTATATAATTTACTATTATAACGAAAGAAATTTAATTAATCACAAATATAAATTTCAATTGTTTTATAAAATGATTTTTTTATTTTTATCTAAACACTTTATTATTTTATTTTTAAAAATAAACTTATAAATTTTTAAAAAATCTTACAAATTATACAATCTTACAAACTATTAAAAATAAATTTAATCGAACATCTTTTAAATTTCATTCCAAAAAGGCGGTGTTTGCCTGTCCAGATTTGATAAATACAACGTGGGTTGAGTGAACCGGGGATCAAATCCGAAGCACCATGTTAGGCCCATAGTCAAAGGACTGGCAGTAGCCCAATAATCCGCACCCTATAATGTTCATCCAACAAAAGATGTTAAATAGACCATAAATTAATTAAAACTTTAAAAAAACAAATACCCTAAGCAAAAATGACAACAAACATATTAAACAATAAAAAACGAATCTCTTAAAAAAATTTATTTTCGAATAATGTTTGGATACAAATTTAGAGTGACTTTGTACCTAACAAAATACCTATTTCTAAACACGTATTTTCATCAAAATCTTATTATCTCTCTATTTTATTTTTAGCTTTTTTATTATTTTTATTTGTGTTATTATTAAATTTTCATATCAATTTTCTTTTCCAATAAAATTTACAATCAAACAAAGCCAAACCCTCCGGTGTTTTTTTTTCCTGAATTTCTCCAGCGAATCAAACATAGCTAACAAGGTGCTTGATGTCATTACCTAAATAAAAGTACTGTCCAATAATAAATAACTAAGAAAGGGGGTAAAATGCAACAATAAGAAGCACATTCCCTATCTGTTAGCGAGTTTGTGGCTTTGTGCAGGCGGAGGTCCCTGCTCGACAAGCAGTCGTAGACACGGTTTTCACATTAGGAACTTGGATGCTTGTGCACATGGGCAGGAGTGGGTTCAGCTGTCTACTTTGAACCGAGAGATAACACCGAAAGTGAAATGTACGATGAATTGCTAAAGACCAGTCAGGGAAATGGCTGCCAGATACATTTCTTTTTGATTTTGGTTCCGACTGTAAATTATCTTTCGTCTCCTTGGTAGCCGATTAGTGAAGAAGAATTTCTCCCCATATCACTAGCACTAAGAATCAGTGAACTGTAAATCAAGGATCGGTTATTGGGGATTGAGGAAAAGAAACCCGCTTGCCTCTGCACGATAAATGTAAGCATGTCAATACCAAAGGAACCAGAGCAAGTAATAAAACAGAGAGATGGATCGGTGCTGGGTAAGAAGACCATTCTCAAGAGCGACCATTTTCCTGGTTGCCACAACAAACGCTTGGTTCCCCACATTGATGGTGCTCCCAATTACCGCAAGGTTTTTTCTCACTTTCTCTACTCACCTATTTTTTTTCTTTCTCCTTTTCACTAATTTATCTTCGTAGTTCCCCCTCTCCCCCTTCCCCCTGTCTTTTTGTGATTTGTAACTCAATGTTTGGAAAATTTCTACAATGTTATGGCTTACCTTAAATTTCTTTATCCCTCATCGCCATAGGCAAATTCTTTACCTGTTCACGGTGTTGCTATCCCAACTATTGCTGGAATCCGTAATGTTCTCAAGCACATTGGGGCTCACATGAATGGGGAGCAAATTCGTGTACTTTGGATAAACCTTCGTGAGGAACCGGTAATTGTTCATATTACTTTGTTCCTTTCTCAAAATTTCTCGGTGGCAATTCAAATATTTTATCATGGAAATTTGTGTGAAATAGTTGGAAAGTTTTCTATGTGTGAATCAACAGTCCACATCTTTTGTGATGCATGCGTTCCTTACTTTGTTCAGTATTTAATGACCATTTCTAGATGAAAATGTTGTAGCATGCTTGTTTATTTGATGGTACTTGGCCACTTCAAGATCCCATTAATATAAAACATGCTTTACGTGAGATGTTAAATGTTCAAATTGTTTGCTCGTGCAGAAGGCAACCATGCCCATTTTTTCCCATATAGGGGCATTTGTTGAAAATTCAGGCAGGAATACCTATTCTTGCCTATACAATTCAGCATTTAAAGTCTAAATTTCGATTTCATGAAAGTGGTGCCTTTATCTGTTGTTTAACAAGCATTAATATTTTGTTGGTCATTTTTCTTCCAGTTTAAAGTGTATTTATCTTTATTCAACATCGAAGTTTCCTTGGATCCTTCATCTCAAATTCTGAGTCTAATGCCCTCTTTACTCATGTCACCTCTCCTATGGCATCCTTGTAAGAATAATATCATCCATTAAAAAACTTGAATAGTTACTTTACTTGCACCGTGTCTGAAAATAACTGAATAAGTTTGATCTTCCCCACATCCCTACCTTGTTGCTTCAATGGACCTGTCAAACCATGCACCAGGAAAACTGTTTAGTTCATATAGAGAATTTCATGACTTACACACCTTGTCTTGACTGCCTTGATTGAATCTCTGGGAGACTCATAAAAATTTATTTGAGTTACTGTAACAGCCAATTGAGATTGGTAGCCAAGTACAAGAGAATTTTTATAGTGTTGATTTTTGCTAAGAAAACTAGTCAAGGGCAAGATGATTCATATAGTGTTGAAAACTTAAAGTTTGGTACTTTACAATGGGAACAAACTCCACATAGTCCTAATTTTTATCAGTAGTGTATGAATTTTAAATTTAATTATTTTTTCAGATGGTTTTTAAATTTTACCGTGCATTACGAATTCAAGTTTTATGGAGTGGCAAAAAGAAAATAGTGAATAAACCTAGGAATGAGGTTCAGATGGGTTCTGGTTTTGTACATACAAAGTGCTGTGGGACATTTCGTATAACAAAGCAATGTGATTGCTGCAAGTTGAAGGATTTTTGGTGTTTGAAATATTCCCACAAGATGCTATTGCATTACGTTTATAGGATTATTGATATATATATATATATATATATATATATTCTGTTGTTTCAAGCTCTTATTAAAAGAATCTTGATTTCTTGTTGAAGAGTGACTCGGATAATTGATCTCTGAATTCTTGTGGATATCGTATGAAATAGAGGGCCACAGTTTTATTGTTCACAAAATGAGGTTGGATGTGTCTTTATTCCACCTTGTCCATTTTTTCCCTCTAGATATTTTTTATCATGATTGTGTGTGGAGCAGTGTAGCTTGTGTTGGTAAGTATGGAAATTGAGTTTCACATAAATTTGTTGATCAAGCTGGTTATATATTGGTGTACTGGAACTTGGTAGCTGCAGCAACATTCAGATGTTCATGAAAGATTTCTTGGACCGCTCAATTTATTTGTTCATTCTTCTTTTAATGAAACAGGTGGTTTACATTAACAGTCGGCCTTTTGTTCTCCGTGATGTTGAGCAACCTTTTTCGAATCTTGAATACACGGTATGTAATGCACCTGAAATATTGGTTACATCTTTTACTAGGATAATCTTCTTTCTACCATGCATGATACGTAGAGATTATTTTCTTGTTTCTTCTCAGATACGAACATAACTAAATTGTTGATATGTTTAGCTTTGTTTGTTTTCATTCTACTGAAGAAAGGCATACTCCAATCCTTACATATTTAATTTTTTTTCTCTATTTATT
Organism: Avicennia marina; assembly: GCA_019155195.1. Taxonomy (NCBI): domain Eukaryota; kingdom Viridiplantae; phylum Streptophyta; class Magnoliopsida; order Lamiales; family Acanthaceae; genus Avicennia; species Avicennia marina. The sequence continues at coordinate 14,605,737 of CM032764.1, forward strand.
CTTACTTTTACACAATTCTTGATAAAATACATTTAAAACACATACCAAAAAATGACAACATACAAAACCTGCCTAATTTCTGGACTAGTATTGATAGTGTGGACTATTAACATAAAGAAGAAATGGACAAGGACCAGTTGAATTATCTTTCTTAGGCAATTGGTCCTGAATCATTATTAAGTTTCTTTTTATTTTTTTAAACAATAATTACCACTAGAGATATGGCTGAAGATTAGGCTTCTTTGTGTCCCTGGTTTGGTGTGATTCATCCTTTCTTCTTTCCCTTATTTTATTTCTCTTGTACTTTGTTTGAGCTTTCTCTCTCTTCTTGGGCATTCTTTCTTTTTCAGCCGTTGCATGTTACAGTTCGTCAAGAGCTTCATAGTCTTTATGGATGTAGCGTAGCATCTACTGCATGGATTTCCTTGTTTGAGCATGCTCCTCAAGTATGGCTGAGAGAAGACAATGACAGCTCATTTTTTGTGATAAAGCTTCTAAACCTAGGAACAAAATCCACTACTGAGGCTGCCATTTATTTGCTCTAGAGTCCTATATCCTCTCATGTTTGCTTCATGTCAATCCGCAGATATTGTGAGTTAGTGTCATGCATTAGACCTACTCATACGTTACTTCGCTGCATATCTAGGAGATTCTCTAGCATACTTGATTAAAAAAAGAGTTAGGAAAAACCTACTTGCTGCCCTGTGTACTCCCAAGATGATAATTTTGTCTAAGCTTGGCTGTATTAGAGTTTTTGGATTTTTATCCAGTCGTGATTTTGTTTCAAGTTTGATCAAAGTTTCCATAGCCAGCCTCTTCATCAGTAATTGTTTTTCAAATAAAAGTAGGGTATTAACAGGGTCAGGGTAGAACAAATGGAAGATCGGTTGAAAGAAGATGTCATCACAGAAGCCGCTAGGTATTCTGTGCTCCTTTATTTATTGTTCATTTTTTATATTAATGATCCTAATTATATTTTGGTTGTTATTATGTCCATTGCTCATTTGGGCATGATTCAATTTTACGTCTGAATCAACAGATATGGAAAAAAAATCCTTGTAACCGACGAACTACCAGATGGTCAGATGGTGGATCAGTGGGAACCAGTTTCGCATGATTCTGTCAAAACACCACTACAGGTGTGCACACTTGCAAAATAACTGAAGAAATATAAATTGTTTGCTTATACTATTTCATATTGTCCTCCAAGCTAGGTGTACGAGGAATTGACAAACCAGTACCTCGTTGACTATGAACGTGTTCCTGTAACAGATGAAAAGTCTCCTAAAGAGCAGGATTTTGATATTCTGGTCAGTCTCTAATTTTGGGTTAGTTGAACTTAAAATAGTTGATAGTATCTTTTGAATAACCTACAGTATTAAGTGTACTTGGCCCTTATTTTATTGGGACATTGCTAGATCTTTGTCATCTGATGTCTCATGCCATTTTCCCTGGAGTCATGTCTCTCACAGTTACAGTGCTCAGAAGTCCATAGAGATGATGCAGCATAGGCCCCCATGCTATTGCATCTGAATTCTGAAGCAAGATCAATTGCAAAAAGTGGATCAAAATGGTCACAAGCTTTTAAACCTGTGCTTGTAAGCTTGGCTTGTGTTTCATGAGAAATTAATTTGGGAAATTCATATATAGGTCCCGCTATCTCAAATGTCAGATCATGTAAATCTTTCTAAATAATTGAGGATAAAGTTCAATATATTTTTCTTGGGGCACTAATCCACTCTACCATCTTATTGTTCCCCACTAATAGCATGACAACCACTTTGCCTAAATGAGAGAAATTAAATTTTTTTGAAAACCTGATTATAGAGATGTAAAGGAAATTCACCTTTCCTAACAATAAGTATTATCAGTGACTTTTTTTTTATGAATTTTGTTATCATTTTGGATATATTATGAAAACAAACTTAGTTTAACACAAAGGCTTTGATTGTTCTTGACAAGAATTGTGAAGTTGTTCTTAGCAGATGCATTTATTGTATACAGAGCACATTAACTTCAGGAGACCTTGTCAAAATCTGGCAAAGCATATTCATTGTAAAAAAAAAATAAAAATTATAAGGGCTACAATAAATTTTGGCAACTGGATTGTATCTCCAAGTGTTTTGGGTTCCAAAAAATTGAAAAGGGTGCAGGAGATAATGAAATGGAACTTTTTGATCTACTGTTTTTAATAGTTCTCATTCTACAAATTGATTCCTCAACTTTTTTCCCTTGTATACTTTCTCAGTCCCTCATATAAATTTTCGGATAACAAGGGCTGTCTACTATAATTGATACTAAGGTTTTTTGATCAAATTTGCATTGCTTACTATAAGTATGCTGCGCATTAGAAGAAGATCTATATAATGTTGCTCTTGCAAGCTTTTAGAAAAGATATGCCATCTGAAGTTTCATATTCAATGAAGTTTAATGGATACAATGATCTCAAAAGCATTTTTTTAATAGATGGCTCCATTGTTCATTTTTGCTGGTGTATTTTAATTGACTTATTATATAATTTATGCTTGTGTTAGCTAGGCTACAATCTCCATCCTATAAAGGATGACATGCTTAGCTTTTTCTTGGAAACAGAAAATGTTCAACATAGTCCAGTTTCTCCCAAAAGTTATTCATTCAATGTTGAAACTTCTAAGAAATGAATTAGGATCAACAATAAAAAACTTAAGAAAGATCAGATGCTGATCAAATAATGAATGAATATTTGATGGTCCCATAATTTTCTTCTCAAATATTTGATGGTCCCATAATATGGTGATTGAAGAGTGGCACAAAGAAGTTTTAGCTGCATTTGGTCTGTTACTTGAAATTTGATTTTCAGAGAGAAAAAGTAAGTTTAAAGAAAGATTTTGGAAATATGTTCAGATTAATTACTTTTTGGGGAAAAAAATATGATGAGGAATATTAATATGGCATGTCCTTTGGTTTAGGTTAGTGGATTAGAGATTTTTTGGAATTTTAGTTTTAGAGTAGATGGAAAACAGATGAGAAATTAATGTTGAGAAATTTTTGATATCTCAAACATCATGAGTTTCAAAGAAATTTGTCTACTAGATATTTTCGTGAAAAGAAACATATTTCAAGTTGGAACCGCTGTTTTCTTGCCCGTCAAGTTTAAAAAGTAAAGGACAACTATTTGGAAACAAATGAAAATTAAATCATGACATCCTTCATAGAAAGGCATCTTTCAACTAACCAGACCTTGCTACACAGCAGATAGGAAGAAATAGAAAACAGGGTGGGTACTAGAGGGAGCGAGCAATAGACATTGGGTGTGAGGGAGAGAAAAAGGAGGGGGAGATTGAAGGTATGGTTGGACAAAAGTGAAGAGAATGAGACTCATCAATGTTAAGAGATAGGATGGAGGGCTGTGGAGGGAATAAGAGAGAATTGGTTGGACAAAGATGGAAAATGGGAAGGAGGATGCAATTGTTTTGGGTTGGGGGATGGTGGAGGGAGTGAGGAAGAGGAATGGATAAGGGGCAAAGGAGGCAGGAGAAAAGGAGAATTGGTGGCATAGAACAGAAAGAGGGAAAGCGTAGGAGATGTCCCAGGTGGTGAGGGAGGGAATGAGGCAAGGAGACAGAGAGAAGAGGGGATATCTGGTGGACAGGGAAAGAGTTTGGACCTTCTGGTTGCAGGATCTGGCATCTTCAAATTGAGTCCAAATGAGGGGATTCCTGGTGATGGATAGGGAGGGAGTTTGGACCTTCTGGTTCCAGGTTCTGGCCTCTTCAAATTGAGTCCTAGTGAGGTGCGGGGCCTGGGGCGTGACATGTTGGTTCACACTGCAGGCAATTAAGCAGTGCAGACAGTACACCTATTTTTGGAAATTTCTGTACCAGATTTGCTGCAAATGGACATGCAATGAATATACTTACGCTTTCCATGGTTAAATGCTTGTAGTATTCCTTTTTGGGATGTCCCACCAAGATGCTCTTTTTCTATGAAATAGTGATTCACTTAGTTCAAAATATATTCATTCTTAAATTACATAAAGTGAAAGTTTCATATTTTCATTGTTCACCTAAAATATCTTGCCTATTCAAATAGGAAGATTTTTAAGTGCATGGGGGCAAACATTATCATAAATTATTATCACACTCAAGTATTGATTTCTGTAAGATGAGCAATATGTCTTTGAAAGCCTTCGTATGCTTACTTAGAACTTGTTTACAAATAGCATGCCTTCATCGTTTTTGGATTTTGTAAGGCCTAAAAGCAATAAAATTATTGACATGGCCTCCTTTGCCCATAGAATTGGAACACTGTAAACAAAGTAATGTATGTAAAGCAAGTGACATTTATGAGAGAGATTACCAATTCTTTTTCAAATTTCATGTAATTCAAACTGGAATCAATGTAAATTTGGTAATAGAAAGGGAAAACACAATTGACTGCCTAATATCCATCCTCAAACAAAAAACGTTTGGGTAAAGAGGGTACTTTAAAGAGGCTCCCACTAGAGAGCAGTGGAACAATACAATGCACACTAAGCACTTCTTGTTTTGTGTCTGACATTTGTTGTGATTTGCGGCCTTCTCTTTTATAGTCCAAGGCTTTAAGTAGGATTTTCATTCATTGAGTTGTTTGTGCTTTCACCTCCAGTGACACAGGCTTAGGATTATAGACCATACATGTGAAAAAATTGAATGCATTTTTCTAATAATTTGTTGTGTTTTAAATATTTACTAAATTTGATCCAGGTGATCCTTTGGAAATGCCAATGCTAAATTGTTTACCATATCCTTTACTTTTTAGGTTCAAAAAATTTCTCAAGCTAATATAAAGACGGAAATTGTATTTAATTGCCAAATGGGGCGCGGAAGAACAACAACAGGGATGGTGATTGCAACACTGATTTATATTAATCGCATTGGTGCTTCAGGTGAACTTTTGTTGCTTTTCAACCCTATTTGACAGTATTGCGATATATGGATATTCTCCTCATCATCTATTTTCTAGGTTTTGTTTCAAAAAATCAGACCGAATTTTTCCTTTACTTAGGTGTTGTGTAATCCCTTATAAATTGTTTTAAAGGAGGGAAGAAGTATTAGAAAAAGGGACTTGTACGTGAAGTTTTTATTCATTCTTTGACTTCTGGTATATTGCGAACTGATTTAAATCTTTTTCTGTTTGATCATTTTAACTTTGGCCAGAGTAATTGATTACCAATTAATTAGTCAGTAAACTGTGGTGATGACTTGATTATCTCTTTTCGTTACACTTGTATGTATTATTTGCTGTATTGTAACAGTTCAAATGAAAAATATATGGTTATAAATTATTGAGCAAATATTTTGAAGCTAGTTGACATATAGTGACACCAGACCGAGCATGAGTAATATTTCTTCTCATAGCCATGACATTGCCAATGTTCATTCCTTGCTACATAATGAATTGATATATCACAGTTTTAAGATAAAAGGCCATGCATATGTGCTACCTAAAAGCTGCATGAGCTACATTGCATTTTCGGATCATATTAGTCTAAACTGATCCTAATTTAGCAAAGCATTTTTAAGTTTCTGTTTAAGATTTAATTAATGCTCCATATTGGTAGAGGGCTTGGCCATGTGCGCATACAATTACATAGCATTGGAACATGCTTTTATTCTCTATTTTGGGAAATAATTTGCCTGGAGATTTATGAGAGATTTTGTTTCTTGATTCCAAGGGAATTAATTCTGATTTGTAAATTAGGAGAATTACTTTTGATTTTTTTTAAAATTCTTTCCTAGTATAGTCTCTACTATTGTACATATATACATATGTAATACTTTAAATTGCAATATCTGTACTATATATTAAGGTTAGGGATCTCTTTTTGTTTATGATATATATAATTCGTAAAATGCCCCTACTTGTTGATGTATTTTTCACTTTCTTCCTCATAACTTTCATGTATTCCATTGTTGTTTCTTAATTCATATTTTTCTATTTTTTGTATTTTATTAATTTTTGCTTATTTTATTTTTGAATGATATAAAGTTTATTTTTAAAAATTTTATTTGTTGCAAATCAAATCATATTTGATAGGACATGATTTTGATATTAAATCTTATCCATAAAGTTGAGATGATCTAATATGATACAATTCTGTTCGTTTGCTTCCATTATTAGCTTTATGCCTTATATGTAATATGTGGTTATTATGATGCAACTTTCAAAGCATATTTCAGCCTTTTAGGCATTTGTTCATAAATGTAGGTCAAATGGCCAAGCCATGTAACTCTTGTGTTCTTTATTGTTTCTCTTTATTTTAATAAAATTTCAACATGGCTTCAGAGCATTTGGGCTTGCTTTGTTTGTTGTAATGTGAAGTCAAATTCCATGCAATTTATTACGCATCAAGCACAACCTATTTTATATTGTTTGTGCGTGATGTCCATTCTATGCATTTTTTAATCTCTCTACTGGTTGTTGATCAGAAATATGAATAAAGGTTTGATCTCATTGATCAAATTGAATATTATAACCAAAATTTTTTCGTTCCATTTGAGCGAGAGTATTGGGAATCAAATTAGATTTGGCAAGACGTGATTTTGAAATTAATTCATATCCATAAGATTGAGATTATACAATTTTAAGAGAGAATGAACACATTTTATCCTTCAGGACATTTGTTCATAGATGTATTCCAAATGATCAAACTGCGATATTATTCTATTGTTTTTCATTGTTTCTCCTCATTTTACTAAAAGTCTAAAATTTCACCATCATTACTTTATTCTATATTATGATCATAGATTGAGTTTACCTTTTATCACTAGTGTCAAGAAACGTAGATTGATTTGTTTCTGTAATTATAAAATCACAACAATATGCCAATTTAGTTATTGTTTTGTCATTGATTTGATGTGATTTCATGTTATCTTTCCTTTTTTACACCTGTATTCAACTATATAAATAGGTAGTTTTTGTACTATCAAAATTAAGAGAATAATATGTGATTTAGCCCTTTGTACATTTATTTCTGGTTTTTGGTCTAATAGTTGAATCGTGTTATATACTCGGGCTTAATAATCTCTCTCACCCTTTTTAAATTCTAATTCAATATAATTTTTTATCAGTACATTTTTTTACACATTTTCCTTTATTTAAAATTTGAAAAGGAATAAGAAATTAATAAAGCATCAGTTTTAATGCTTATTTCTTTTTGTATCAAAATAAAAAACTTAATTTCAATGAAACATTAATTTTTTTAATGAACGTAAGTATTCTAATTTGATATGAAACAAATTACAAAATACGTAGGTTATGTTTGATTTGGTTTTTAGGTATATTTTTCTTGAAAATTGTGTAAAAGAAAGAGAGAAAGAGATAAAATTTAAAAAATATAATGATTGAAGTGTGTATTTTTAAGGATAGAAGCAAAACGAACATAGCCATGGATTTTAGCATAGAGTTTTGTAATTGTGTGAGGTTTTGGATAGATTTTGAAGTTGAGGAGGCAAAGGTAAAACATGCATAAAGTTTTGTGGTTAAAATATTACCCCCTTGATTTGATATTTTTCCTTTATGCCATCGTCATTTGTACAATGCATGTGAATCCCTTGAAACATTCTTTTGGCATTCACTTGCATATTTCTTGTGCAATTTTTTGATGAGAGTGGATGGTTGACTGTTAATGCTCCCTCCAATTGGCATCTTGTTTATGTCAGTCTACTTTCTATAAGTAGTATGTTCAAATTCAAAATGTTCACTTAACAAAACAACACTTAATGTTGCCTGATAAAATTAAATAGATTACTTAGTGAATAAACAAGCATTGTCTGAAGAAGCATACTTCAGAAGATTTCCCCAACTGCAATGATTTTTCTTCTTCTTCTTCTTCTTCTTCTTTGCTTTAGAGGATGTTCTCTAAAATTTTTAATTAAATAAGTCAATAATATTAGTCAATTTTGAAACAGATGGAGCAATAATTTGGTTCTCAGTGCTAAGGCCCAAATAAATGGGGAAGCTGAACTATGCAGTATCCGAGCCAATGTAAACTCTGAACGTGGTTAAAATAGAGGCAATCCTTGTAGCACATTGGACTTAGACAATACAAGTGGAATCTTCTGAAATATGAAGATGAAAACCCTTACAACTAACCTTATATATTTACCAAATGGAATATGAAGTTCATATGTGAGTTCAGAATAAACTCTTACTCGTTAGCTCCCTGCCTTTGGGATTTGCTTTCACATGGTGGGATGTTAAGTTCCAGCAAGTCCCACTCCAAAGAAACTGAACCAGTCACCTTTCCCTCCCATTTTTGGTGCTCTCTGTCTTGTGTATGTCTCTCTATGAAAATTCCATTCTCTTGCTAATAAATTTGACACCCCCACGGTGCACTTGAAACTTGATAGTGAGTGAGGGGGGCTGGGCCTCCAGATGCCATTTCATAACCTGGAATCATATATATGACAGGCTCTATGGTGTATTGCTCATACCCTTTTCTTGCTAACTATGTTTGGTTGAGGAAGAGGATGTTGCAATAGAATAGGAAGACACTATAACATGGGTATTAATTCAAATATGCAGATTTACTGCATTGGAGAGAGACTTTTGTTTGGTGGGATGGGTTTCATATATCTTAATCTATCGTGCTGATATTCAGGATGAGGATGGGTAACCAACAAAGATTATTGCATGGGAATTTGGTGAAAGTCTTGAATTCAGAACAGTTTTGCTGAAACAATAATTGATGAACAATATATTTACATTAACAGGGAAATATCTGACTGCATTTACAAGATATAGGAGGTATGATATCCTTAGGTACCCCATCTTGCTTTGGTAGTGAATGTAATTGTTGTTTAATTATAGTGTTTTAGAGATTAACTTGCATTATTAGAAGGTTGGAGGCACCTTGTCTCATGGTTGCATGGGTAAGAATTGGTAAATAAAGAGTTGAACTATATTGGTAGTTGGCATACCAGTATAAAAATTTGTAGCCTTTTCTTAGTTACATGCTTTCGGTTTCAAGAATAATAGATCATGATGGTATACTAGTGTCAGTTAATTCTTGTCAACACGTAATATATCTACATAATGTCCATAAAATAAAAGGCATTAAGTTTTCCCAACTGTTATTTTAACTTTTTTACACACTTAGTAAAATTTCTAACCATATTTATACCATGTTCTAGTAAAATGTGCCTTGATGAAATTACTACTTCAAGCTGGGTTGGAAATTAAGTTACATGATGGAAATAGGACTAAAGATGCTAAGATGAAATTGCAGAACATTTCATGGCTTAGAGATTTAAAATGAAGCGTGAAATGTACAAGCGTGATTGATAAAATTATTGTCAAGAAATGTTATTTATGATACCATGCTTTGGAGATTGGGTGGTCCTGTAAATAAAATATTCTTTTATATGACTGTCTCCTCCTGTATTCCTCTCTAATAATTTATTGCTTGGTCCTTTGCTGATAGAGAAGGTTAACATAGTGCATTGGTTCAATCATTCATAGCATTGTTGTCTTTATGCATGCTCTGGTTTTTTATGTCCTTGTGATCAATGGTGCATGCACATGTTTTGGCAACTACAGTAGGCTTTATTGGAAGAAGATCTATATGTTTTCTTCTTACTTTGTAAACATTGGAGGCAATGTACCCAATATATTTATATATATAGGTTTTCCAAGAACTGACTCTATGGGGAAAGTTTCTGATATAAGTTCGACCATTCCTTCTGATTTACCAAATTCAGAAGAATCTACCCATAAAGGAGAATATGCGGTCATTAGAAGCCTTATTCGAGTTCTAGAGGTACTGATAATAGCTTGTTCCTACTTCCATGGTTTGGCTACCCAGTGTGTGTGTATATATATGTTGGTTCAAATTTATATTGACTAATATGCGCCTTAAGGGTGGTGTTGAAGGCAAAAGACAGGTTGATAAAGTCATTGACAAATGTGCCTCTATGCAGGTATTGGTCTCAATAATTTTCTTGTGGGTATTGTTTCAGTTGTTGGAATAAGTATTTGAGATAATATAGTTCCTTCTGACTACAACTAGCATTCTGAAGTAGTTTGTGTGGTTTCATATTGCAGAATCTGCGTGAAGCTATTGCTTGTTATCGAAGTAGTATTCTTGGTCAAGCTGATGAAATGAAGAAGGAAGCATCACTTTCCTTTTTTGTGGAGTACTTGGAGAGATATTATTTCCTCATTTGCTTTGCTGTGTATCTCCATACAGAAAGAGAAACTCTTCATCCTGTATCTGTTAACCGATGCAGTTTCACTGAGTGGATGAGAGCTAGACCGGAGCTTTATAGCATACTTCGCAGGTAATGTTGTAGTTTTTGGCTGTAATCAGTCTCAGCGTGTGATTCATTGAGCAATTTCAGTCATGTGAATTTAAGAAAAATTTTCCTGGTAATTTCACCTCTTCAATATATAATCATCTGCTGAACATATTATGGCTATGAGATGAACATATTATATCTAACAATGTACTTATTGTTCTTTCTCAGTGGAATAGCATTAACACAATTTTAACTCTCTGGGATACAAATACAATACACACACACACACACACACACACTAGAAAATATTATGTGCTTTGCATGGATAGTATTGAATGTGTTAAAATCAAATAATATAAAAGTATTTCAAATTATACAATTTTAATATTTATTCATTTTAATTTTTTATTTATATAGCTTATTATTATTTTTTTTTGAAAATTGGGTTCATATATTTACTTTCTTGTGTTTATCATATATGAAAATAATATTATTGCCTTACTTTAAAAAAGTTTAATGAATTAAATAAAAACTGATAAAATTTTAAATTTTAACATCATGAGTTTCAATGATAAATTATTTTTTAGTAGTATTATTTAATTAAATAACAATAATGATTATTAGATTTAATTTTTATGATAATGTTTTAATGATAAGAAAATTATTTGATTATATATATCATCTAACATTTATTAAGTAAAGTAAATAAATAAATAAAGAATGTGTTGCTTAAATTTTGATTTATGTAAAGAAATTAGAAAAATAAATGTATATTTTTTATGATAATAGTTATTTATAAGCTGGAGATTTTAATTAATTTTAGAATTTAATTTTGTTGAAGAATAATTTTTAATATTTTGTATGATTTTATATTATTGTGTTACTTACATTAGGATTAAGAGAATATTTGATTTTCTAGTTTATAAGATTACGTTTATGTCATGTTATCTTTTATTTTTAGTACAATTGTAATTATCTTTACTATAAATTGAGACTTGCTTTTAGTAGTGAAGTACAATAACAATTCGTCCATTCTCTTTTGATATGGTATCAAAGCAGGATCTTTTCTAGAAACCTGCTTTGGTAGTAAGCCTCGAGTCAAACCGCTACTGGTGCCGCTGTGTGTGGTGGCGCGTGGCGGCACCTTCACTCCCTATTTTGAAAAAAATTTAGCTTTGTTTTTCTCCTCCCTAGGAAAAAAACTGTCTTTGAGTTCCAAATCAGAATACTGTAAATTAGTACCCAAACATGCCCTTAGCAGCCCCCTATTTGAAAAAAAGTCCTACGTTGTTTTTCTGCTCCCCGGGAAAAAAAAAAAACCGTGTCTGAGTTTCAAATCAAAATACCTTAGATTAGTACCCAAATTTGCCCGTATCAAAGACCCTGGTTCCAAGTTCGTGCTGCCATAGGTGCAAAAAGCTAAGCCCAAAGCATCTTGTTACTTTTTGTGCTTCAGATCAAGGCTGTAGCCCCCAACCTGCCCTAGCCGTACAGCACCACAGTGAGCCGGGCCTCCTTGCCCGTAGCTTTTATCGCCGTATGTGGTAAAAGGAAAGATTAAAAAAAAAATGGCCAGCTCGCAGTGTCGTCTTGCTGTATCGACACTACTGTGGGTAGCGCTACTGCTTCAATCTTCATGACCAAAACCAGTTTTTGCGCCGTCGTGAATGGTGCACTCTTTACTTTGCCTTGTTTAGGTTGCTGTTGAGCGTTTCTCTTTTTTGTCCAGAACAGGCTGTGAGCCTGAGTCATCTTGCCTTAAGTTCTTTTGCTATGCAGCTGAAACAGAAGGAAAAAGAGAACGAAAAGCCCTAATTGGTTTTGGGCTAATTATGTTTGGGCTTTGATTTTGTTGGGCCTTTTAAATGGGTTTGTTGTTATAGGTTACTTTTTAAGTGTTGGATTTCTTGTGGGCTTAGTTTATTTGTGTTTGGATTCTTTTGTGTGTAAACTCCAAGTGCTATTGAGTTAGTGGCTGACTAAGTGTGTTGTGTTCCTATGTGGTCTAGTGTTAGTGACTCTTGTATGGCTGGTTTTCTATTATCACGGATATTTGTGTTAGTATTATCCGTGTTATACTGGTGTGGGTAGTAAATCTATGTCTTTTCAAGTGTGTGTTGTTTGTGTAGGTATGGTGAAAGACTTTATTTCCTAGTTCAAGTGCCTGCTGTTACTAATGACGCGTGTAAGTCAAGCCTATGCCTCGTAATCGTGTAGATGAAGAAAAGTGGTGGCAATGTGATCAATTATAGATAGTCTTCCATTAACTATCATGATGTGTGAAGTGCGACTTCTACATTAGTGCGTCATAGATTGTGTTTGATCTTGCTTACCAAATATAATGCAAAGGGTGACTTCTCAATTGGTGTCGAAGCGTGATTTTGTCATTTATGTCAGTTGATTATAGTTTAAGTTGAACATTTTGGAAGTATCTCTATGTTTAACTTGTGAGAAAATGCTTAATTTGAGAGGGAGTGTTGAAAAATATTCTTAAATATTTAGCATGATTTAATATTATTGTGTTACTTAGAGTAGGGTTAAGAGAATGTTTGATTTCCTAGTTTGTAAGATTATGTTTAGTCATGTAATCTTTTATTTTTAGTATAATTGTTATGGTTTCTACTATGAATTGCGATTTCTCTTTAATAGTTAAATATGACAACGATTCCTGTAAATTCTCTTTCAACTAATATCTCTTGCATTTAAAGTACATTTGTTTTTACAATATTTACTTTTTAAATATATCAATCAAATGATGATTTTTTGGTCTAAATAAATTCATATCTATTGAATTATTATTATTTTTAACTTAAACTTTGATATTGCATTATTATATACAAACTCCTTTATATTTTTTAAAAAAGAAAAAACTTTTTATAATCATTATATACGAATTTTAGCTTCTTGTAACATTTTAGTGGAATATAAATTGAATTAAAACTATTTTATCTTATTATTTAATACATTGATTTTTTTATTCCAATGTGCACCTGCACTATTGCTTGTTTGACTATAGAACAGCATAACAAAATGTGATTTATATAATAATAAAAATTCATAATTTATAAAAAAGCACTTTATGTTAAAATTGACTTAGTTTCATAAATAATTTAATACGAAGATCAAAATTATTCTTTTAACTTTGATAGGAAAATGATCTTTCGATTATCTTATTATAACATTAATTTTCTCCCTCTTTTTCTTCTGAATTTTATTAGTAATATATTTTATTTTTAAATTCATAAACTGGAAACAAAAATTTACTAATTTCTTGAATAGATTTGTAGAAATAAAAAATTATAAAAATATTATTGTATGAAGTTAGAGAACTAAATTAGTTATATTAATTCTCTATTGTTTCGCATTAATTTTAAACATAGTTATTTATATCAATATTTATTGTATTAACTTTTTACTCATCATCTTACCACCATTTGCATATAAACATTTAAAATTCTTAATAATTTTTTTCTGCGCACTACTAAATTTGATTTCATTTTTTACCTTGATTTTTTTAATCCATAATATCACATCAATATGGTTCTAATTAATAATTTTTAAAAAAACTTTTGGTCCTCGTAATTTAAATTTTCATAATATATATGTTAAGGATATTGATTTTTAATCTATAATTTATTTACTTTTAAAATTTTAACTCATTATATGTTTGATAATATTGATAGTCAAATATTCACTCATTTTAAATATTTTATAACATACATGAAATTTATTTATCAATTCAAAGTTTTATTTCATTATTTTAACTTTATTTATGTTGCCATTTGTCTTTCTTTCATAGTTCTGTTTAATTGATATTTATATTTATGTTTTTTAACAAATTTTTTTATTTTATGTTGATTGGGTGATATAATCTTGACATCATTGTTTTCCAATGAATTTATTGTTATGTTTTAAAAAATATAATTATGCAGTAATACCATATACATTAAAGTAGACATTCATACATTCTTTTGTTTTAAATATTTTATGACATATTATTTTTTCACAAGAATATTGATTTTTTATATATGTAATTTATTTGTTTAAATTTTTAACATGTTGTTGCAATTTTTCTTGCTATTTGTTCTCTATAATATTTATTAAATGTAATTAAATATGAAATTAAATAATAATATAAAATAATTCACCACTTGTTTAATAAATTTGATTTTCAAATTTTCACTTATTTTAGATTTTATGATATATTGTTATAACAATAGTGATGTCTTTATATATGAAATTTGTTATTTTTAAAAAATTTTAACTCATTATTATAACTATATATTTTATCATTCATAGTTTGATTAATTAATTTGATATCTATATCTGTAAATTTTTATCATATTTATTCATTTTCTATATATTAAGCTATACAGATATGAAATTTATGCCCTCCAATAAATTCATTGTTATTTTTTAAATACAATTATGCCATAATAATTTATCTTGTTTTGAATATAAATTTAAAAATATTTTTTAAAAATTGGGATTCCATTGTTTTTTAATTTTACTTAATTAATAAATAATTTAAAATTCAATTAGTTTCCTACTACTTAGATATTTCTATTTGACAAAACTTATAAATAATTGTATAAGCAGTTTAAATATGTTAGGACTATATTAATCTTTTACTACTAAAATATATACATGTATATATATATATATATATATATATATATTAAAAATTCTATTAATTTCCTACAAGTAAAAGATTTTTTGTTATGTAATTTAACAATAACTACAAAATTAGTTTAAATGTATTAGGACTATATTAATCTTCTACTATTAAAAATAAATATTTTAAATAGAATTATATTTTTACATATGAAACCTTATTTATTATAATAAATTTAGACATTTAATTAAAGATATATATATATATATCTCATTTCACAATTGGTAAAAACATTCATACTTTTATATATAGTGTGTGCGTGTGTGTATATATATATATGTAAAACCTTACATAGAATGTTTTAAATATGGTTTGATGTTTTGGGAAAATACATGACAATAAAATTAGCATCAGCACAAAAGTTCAGGTGTGTTCACCCAATGCAAATCTTTAAGAGCTGCTTAATTATTTGAAAGCACAAAAGTCAAGGTCTTAGGTGTAATTACGTACTAAGTTCACCTAAAAGATGTCAGCTCCAAAATTTTGGGTATTTGCAGGTTGAAAGGAAATTCCTTAGGACTAATAACCTGCAATTTCTTGTGTAAGTGAACATTGGGTGGTGAGGACAACATCCATACATGATTAGATTGGCAAGGACTAGAACTTTGAGTTGAATATCCTACACAATAAACAGGTGGACTGGAATTAGTTGCAAACAAATGGTTAAGCGAATTAAACATATACATAATAAGATTTCCAGTGGCAGAATGTAGATTGTGATGGGATAAAGATATGTTGAGCTGCATTGAGAATTTATTCATCTTATTTGAGGGACCTGAGTTTGCTTCTTTGTGTCAAATTCTATGACAATTGTGAATTTTATTTTCAATGAAGGGCTCCTTTGAATATAAAATCTGTCAGTTTGCTGCAAAGTGACGATAATGCAATTGTAGACTATGATATATACTAAGTCAAAATCATGTGTTAGCCAAATGTGATGTCATCTGCAGACTACTGAGAAGAAACCCTACGGGGGCACTTGGTTATGCCAATCTAAACCCATCTCAAAGAGATGATGCTATATCTAGTGATGGCCCCCCTTTAGAGATGAGTCACGTTGCTGCTTTAAGGAATGGAGAGGTTCTTGGAAGTCAAACAATTCTTAAAAGTGACCACTGTCCTGATTGTCAACATGATTGTTTACCAGAAAGAGTGGAGGGAGCTCCTAATTTTCGAGAAATTCCTGGATTTCCAGTTTATGGTGTTGCTAATCCAACTGTGGATGGAATTCGATCAGTCATTCAGAGGATTGGGAGTTTGACAGTTGGCCGTCCAGTATTCTGGCACAATATGAGAGAAGAACCTGTTGTTTACATCAATGGAAAACCATTCGTACTTCGTGAAGTTGAAAGACCGTACAAAAATATGCTGGAGTACACGGTATAATATCATGCTCCATGATTCCTGAACTAGCAAACTTCCAAAATGCGACAATTTCTTTATTACTAAAAGTAATAAATGACATATTGCTTGAACATGTGTTTCTTTTTTTAATTTGTTGAAGATATTTTGAGAGGGTGCATATGATAAAAAATTGCCTGAAGTACTGGCTGGAGTCTGAGCTGCAAAATGTATTTGGGCACCAGTCTGTAAATGGCAAGTGCTTTGAATCTGTGGTTTGTGACAGCATAGATGTTTATTAATTTATTTGAACCAGATCATTATATCTAATTTATAATATTTTCAATTACTGCTGCATTTCTCTATTTGATTTCATCGTTTTTCTCTGTAATTACTGGTAAAAATTCTTAATTGTTGGAGTGAAATCCAAAAAGGATGTTAAGTTTAAGATGTTTCAATCTTTGCAGAAGTTAGTCCAAAAGCTGGCTAGTGGCTACTCTGGTGCCCTCCGTCCCTTCTAAACTTAATCAATTGAAGCATATCATGTTGATGAATGTCTGTCATACTAAATTTAACAACTATACGTTGATTTAATATATGGATTGATCTTTATTTGCTGTTATAACTGCAGAACCTCATTTTTGTCAATAAATAGTTTTAGGCTTAGATATGTCTCCACATTGTCTAGAAAAGCGAGAATTTGATGTACTTCAAAATAAGCTGAATATTGATTCCATTTTGGTGTGCTGCTGCATTTGCATGTACATTTAATGGCCGAATTGTTACCTTCGGTTGTGGTCTTTTTACTGATTTAAATTGTAAACATTGCAATAAATTCAATTTCTCTTTTTAATTCGATTGCAAGACCAATTTGTTCCAAATTTGCTGTGAACATTCATCTTTTGGAAAAACTGAATCGGTTCTACTGTAACAATAAATGTTTTTATTAACAAAATGTAAAGCAAGTTGGTTTTGCAGATGTCTCAGAAAATTTTAGTGTCATATTAGTAAGTGCATGTCTATTTAAATTTTATTTCTGATGTTTCAAGCTCTCATATTGTATTGCTTTCACTTTCGGCATAAAGAAGAATAATATTTATGATTTGATCTTTCCTTAGGTAGATTGCTATCTAAATGTGTGTGTGTATATATATATATACATATATTCGAGAAACTAATGTGCCATCTTTATCAAGGGGATCGATTGTGAAAGAGTTGAAAGAATGGAAACTAGGCTGAAAGAAGATATTTTGAGAGAGGCTGAAAGTAATCAAGGTGCTATAATGGTCATCCATGAAACTGACAATGGAAAAATATCTGATGCTTGGGAACATGTGAGCTTGCATGCTGTTCAGACTCCAAGGGAGGTATTTAGGTGTTTTGAAGCTGATGGTTTCCCCATCAAATATGCTCGTGTTCCAATAACTGATGGAAAAGCTCCGAAAGGTTCTGATTTTGATACATTAGCCATGAATATTGTCTCTGCTTCCAGGGATACGGCTTTTGTTTTTAACTGCCAGGTAATTATTGTTTCTAGTTTTTCTGACACTTATTATCATGGACCAGTGCCTCATGTTATTCTTTTAACTTTTTTCTGGACATATATTGTGGCTTCTTGTGCTGGCTTCCTTGCAATACTTTACAGATTTTTTTTTTTTCAATACTTTACAGATGGGGATTGGAAGAACAACAACAGGTACTGTTATTGCCTGCCTTCTGAAACTCCGAATTGATTATGGGAGACCTATTAGATTGTTAGTCGATGACTCATCATACAAAGAGCTGGGCACTTGCAGTGACAATGAAAATGATGATAAGGTTTCTACGTCAATATCTATTTCTGAAAAGAGTAGGACAGCGGCAGACTGTTCCGGTAGTTCATTTGGGATTAATGACATTTTATTGCTATGGAAGATTACAAGATTATTTGATAATGGGGTGGAGTGCCGAGAAGCTTTAGATTGTATAATAGATCGGTGTTCAGCATTGCAGAATATACGCCAAGCTGTCTTGGAATACAGACAGTTATTTAATCAGCAGCATGTGGAGCCTAGAGAAAGGAGATTGGCATTGAACCGTGCCGCTGAGTTATTGGAGCGGTATTTCCGCTTAATTGCTTTTTCAGCGTATCTTGGAAGTGAGGCATTTGATGGATTTTGTGGACAAGGAGAGTCAAGATTGACTTTTAAAAGTTGGTTGCACCAAAGACCAGAGGTTCAAGCAATGAAATGGTCCATCAGATTAAGACCTGGCCGATTCTTTACCATCCCTGTAAAGTTTATTTCATTTGAGAAAGCATCTCAAGGTTTCATTTTTTCTTTACGCTATGATTTACCATATGTTAGGTTTTTGAATACAGGAGGAATTGAGAGCTCCGCATGAATCTCAACATGGAGATGCTGTCATGGAGGCAATTGTGAAGGATCGTAATGGTTCGGTTTTGGGGAAAGGTTCTATTGTTAAGATGTATTTCTTTCCTGGCCAAAGGACTTCTAGTCACATTCAAATCCATGGTGCACCACATGTCTACAAGGTACTCAGCAATGTCAAACTCATACAACAAACGGGAAATTTCATCTTTGTGGTTGTGTCAAATGTAGGTGATAATCAAATATATATTTGATAACTTAAACTTGAATACCAAGATGGCTTTAGAGTGTTTTTTTTCAAATTTTGTGTGTTTTTAAGTGTGTAATTATTTGGGAATTGTGTAATAATATGAGAGAGAGAGAATTTAAAAATGTAATAATTGAAGTGTGTATTTTTATTTTGGGAGATGGTAAACAAATTAGAACTTTAGGCTACGTTTCGATGTAGACTATACATAATTTTTGGTATCCCTTTTTGTCGCTCTCTTTCTCACTTTTACAATATTTTGTATCAATTTTCTCCCCACTATAATTTGCATCCAAACAAAGCCTTGAATTCTATAAATTCAGGGAGAAGTTACACGACTGAATGAAATTAGATTTCTTATATTTGGAGTGCCAAGCCAGTACACGGCTGAGAAAAGCAATTTCTAAGAACATACGAGAAGCACCTGCCCAACCACAATGGAGGGCATCAGTACTTAAGGAAATAAGGGCTTTTGAAAAGAACTCAACTTGGAAAATTGTTGATCGACCAACAAGAATGATGTTGGTTGGATGCAAATGGGTTTTGTTGTTAAGCATAATAGAGATGGAATCATTAATAAATTTAAAGCCAGACTTGTTACCAAAGGATTTACCCAACTTATGGCATTGATTATGAGGAGACATTCACTTCAGTGCTAAATTAAATTTAATTCATGGTTTATTATCTTTAGCTGCCAATTTTTACTAGCCCCTTCATCAGCTTGCCATTAAGAATCCTTTTCTAAATGGTGACCTTGAAGAGAGTTTTCATGAAAATTCCATTTGGTTGTGAAACTTTGGAAAACTTTGGTCATGTGTGCAAATTTTACAGGTCCTTGTATGGTGTCAAGCTATCTCCTTGTGCTTAGTTCAAGGGAGTAAGGTAGTAAAGAAGTGTTGGATGTTACAATGTCAAACTGATCATACAATGTTAATTAAAATGCATCCTAAAAGAAAACGGATTATTCTATTGGTCTCTATTGATGCTGTAATCTTAATTGGTGATCACGCTGAGGAAATTGATGGTTTGAAGAGACACTTGGCTCAAGAATTTGATATTAAAGATTTAGGTCAGCTTAGATATTTTCTTGATATGGAAGTTGCTTGGCAAAAGATGGAATTTGCATCTCTGAAAGGAAATACACATTGGACCTCTTAAAAGAATCTAACATGCTTTGCTACTTGACTCACACAAGACTAGATATTGGGTTTGCCGTAAGTTTTTTAGTAAAATTAGGAATAATCCAACAGAGAAACACTTTGAAACTGTCTTACGGATTCTTTGGTATCTTGAAAGAGTCCAGGTAAGGGGTTACATTTTAAGAAAACTACGAAGGTATTAAAATTTTAACAGATGCTTATTCAACAAGATCTAGGGACTGTAAATCAACCACAGGATAATGCTCTTATTTTTAGGGTAATTTAGTCACCTGGCGAAGAAAAAGCGAATTTTTGGTAGCCAGAAGTGGTGCTGAGGCAGAATTTAGAGTGATGTGTCATGGTGGGATAACAAAGCCGCTATAAGTATGCCAAATAACCCTGTGAACCATGACTGAACAAAACACGTGGAGATAGCTCTTCATTTTATTGAAGAGAAGTTAGAGGAAGTGTGATCAAGCTGGCCTATATTCCTTCAAGCTACCAAATTGCAGATTTCCTGGACCGGGCCTTATCAAGAGTTAGCTTTGAAGTCCAAGTACTTAAAACTTGAGGGTGAGTGTGGAAATCTCGATGTGGTTATGTAGAGAATTTTAAAATTTGTCAAATCCCACCAACATAGAATTCTCTTGAGTACGATTTAGGTGATCTTTAGCTGGCAGATTGTGTCCCATATCTTCAAGGATATTTTTCTTGATTTATTCACTCTATTCACACATGTATTTTCTTGGTTAATTGGGGCATATCCCATCGGCTGTATATGTGTATGCTGTCCTGTGTTTTTCTTCAAGAGAATATGATTATTTCTTATTCTTTAGGTAAGCTGTATCAACTATGAGAAAGATGAGTTGGTCTTGCTAAAAATCAATTTATGGTATATCAACTAGTTCACTGTGTTTGGCTAATTTTTTGAAACTATGTTTGTGACCTTGTTGTAAGTTATGCTTATGAGATTAAATGTAATGATAGTTCATTTTGAGATTTTTTCTTTTAAGGTGGATGGATATCCTGTGTATAGCATGGCAACCCCAACAATTACTGGTGCAAAAGAGATGTTAGCCTATTTAGGTGTGAAGCCCACAGCAGAAAGATGCGCTCCTCGGAAAGTAGTTTGGACAGATCTACGGGAAGAGGCTGTTGTTTATATCAACGACACTCCCTTTGTTCTTCGGGAACTAAATAAGCCTGTGGATACACTCAAGCACATAGGAATCACTGGTTCAATGGTATGATGTAAAATATTGTTTACATGATCACATAGTGGCTGAAGTAAAACAGATTTTGATTCCCTCATCTCATTCCATTTTACAGGTGGAACACATGGAGGCACGTTTGAAAGAAGATATAATTTCTGAAATCACACAATCTGGTGGTAGAATGCTTTTACACCGTGAAGAATACAACCCTGCTCTAAACCAAGCTAGTGTCATAGGTTACTGGGAGAATATATATGTAGATGATGTTAAAACTCCTGCGGAGGTATATGCAGCTTTGAGGCATGAAGGGCACAATATAGAATATAAAAGGACCCCATTAACTAGAGAGAGAGATGCTCTAGCTTCAGATGTTGATTCAATCCAATACTGCAAGGATGAGTAAGTAATTCTGAGTTCACTATCTAATAACGTGTGTTCAAATCTACCCGATTTCAATTGATGTTACTAGAAGTCTGAGACAGCTTCGAAGATGACATCATATAGCATTGCATCACGGGTATAACTATTTCTCTGTCTTTCCACAAACCTATCTAGTTTCTAGGGATCTATTTGAAAATTTTATTGATTTATGAAAAACTTTCTTGGTCTATATCTTATTAGATTTCGGAGTCATGTCATACTGTATGATCAGGAGACAAGGTTTATGTATTACATTGTCGCAGTTATTGATAAAATGCCATTTTGAAATGCATGGTTTGGTATATAAATAAAATTTTTTATCTTTTATATTTTGACTGCATTTTCTACGGCTGCAACACATTTTCTCTATATTAATTTTTCGAAATTTTCACTCTGCATATGCCAGATGACATAGTATTTAAGATGGTAGCATTCTTGTGACATTTCCTTCTTTTATTTAACATCATCTGCCAACGACATCATAGAGACTAAAACTACTGTTTTTCTTTCTTGTTTCTCTCAACAGCTCTGCAGGGTCTTATCTTTTTGTATCCCATACTGGATTTGGAGGTATCGCTTATGCTATGTCAATCATTTGTATAAAACTTGAAGCAGACGCAGCATTGACATCACATGTCTCACGATATTTTGGAAGTCCATGCTTGACTAATTCACAGAAAGAAGTCTGTGTATCTTTTAATTCTGATGATGAAGCACGCAAGATGGGTGATTATAGGGACATCCTAAGCCTAATTAGAGTTCTTAATCATGGTCCTGAGAGCAAAGCAGATGTGGACTCTATTATAGATAGGTATGATCTTCTATTGCCCACAGCATGTTTATCTTCTGTTATACTTGGTACACATAAATACTACATATTACTAATAGTATATATAGAAGTTTGAATTTTCTGTGCGTGTTTTTGCTACCTTATGAAAAAACATGTATGTCCTTAATTAAATCGTTATTTTTATTCACAAATAAGGGTGGTTGGTCAGAAATAAAATTATATTTGAAATGGAGACTTTTTAATTGTAGGAAACTAATATAATCTTGAATTGTGTAAATTACTAGTATAGTTATTTATAATGTTAAGTCAAATAATGTATAACCAATATGGGAGAGTAAAAATAAATAATATTTCATTGCAATTTACACCAATATAAGAGTTTTTTACATTTTTAAAGAGATTGTATTATAAGATAACATTTAAATGTGAGATTTGAAATCTCTTGTATGTGAATTTGACAATAAACTAATGTATATTTATATTTCAAACACTTATACTATATATGAAAGATATGAAAGGGACATTAGTTGCACAATATGTGATAGTTAAATTACTTTTTATTCTTTATATTTTTCATTCTATTCTTTCAATTTTATTTATTTCATTCACTTCATTTAATTTTAGTTCATTTTATTTTTTTATTTTCAAAATTTTTTCTTTGTATGTGAATTGGACAATAAACTAATGCATATTTATATTTTAAACACTTATGCTACATATAAAAGATATGAAAGGCACTTTAGTTGCACAATATGTGATTGTTAAGTTACTTTTTATTTTTTATATTTTTCATTCTATTCTTTCAGTTTTATTTATTTCATTCACTTCATTTAATTTTAGTTTATTTAATTTTTTTATTTTCAAAATTTTTTCTTTCTTTTTCACCTCAAGTGTGCCTTTTATCACTAGTGATGTATAAGAGGACATTGCATTTGTTAAGAAAAATAATGTATTTGATATTATGTATGTTACCTAGTTTGTGTTTCAGGTATATTGTTTTTCTTTTTTATAGGGTTAGTATGATTTATTTCTTTTCATATAGGGATTATATTGTGTTAAGTTTGTACTTATGTTTTAAGTAATTACTATAATTATTACTTAATCTCATACTATAAATTAAGGTAAGATGTTTATAAATTAAGTATGATTCAATTCTTTCAGTTCTCTCAATATGGTATAAGAGCTGGTATGATCTTGTCTCTTCATATTTCCTCCTCCCCCAAGAAAAAAATTGTGTAAATCTAAGAAAACAAAAAACCCTAAACAATGTATCCAAACATGCCCTTGTTCCCAAGCCCTAATTTCATAGTCAACCTGAAACCAGCACCATTGTTAGTGGTGCTCTCCCATCACCAAGTGTGGTGTTGCTCTATTGCCCATTGCTTTCCTGTCTTTTGCGCTGTTGTCAAGCAAGATTTACATTCTTAACTAAGCTGTCGAGCGTTACCGTGAGTAACGCACCTCCTTGCTCCACTGCTTGCACTGCCATGTGCAGTAGAGAAAAAGGCTCCAAACTATCACAATGAGCTGTGTACTCTCTTGCGCCATTGTAAGCCTTCATCGTGTGCAGTGTTCTTTGTGTAAGATGAAAATTGATGCACCGAGAAACTCTAGCACCACCTCTGCATCGCCCTATAGTCACTTGCTTTTGTGTTGCCCTGTCTGTGCTGTTCTGGCTGATTTCAACCTCTACGTTGCTGATGCTTTTTTAAGCTGCCATGTTGCTTAAACATTGCATGCCCCCTTTGGCGCACAGATTTCTTGCCATGAGCCCTGAGTTGTGGCCCTGGCACCACGCTGCCTAGTGCTTTGACTATGGACACTAATACGTAGCTGTGAGTCGCTGCTGGGTTACTCTTGTCTGGCTGAGGAGTTTGTCCCCTCCAAACTCTAATTTATTGCGCTAGGCCTGATTTATTTGGATTATGTTTTGTTGGGTTTGGTTTATGATTTGGGCCTTGGTATTGTTTGTGTAGGTCTAACAAAAGGCTTTAGTTTTGTGGGTTAGTTTTTTTTATGGGTTTAGGGTTTATTATTAAGGGTTGAATTTTAAGTTTAATGTGTTGGACTTTTGTGGGGTGATTTTAGTTGTGTTTTGAGTTAGTATGAGTTAATTTTGTAGTGTGTTTTATTTTGGTTCTTGCGTGTAAAACCCAATTCTATTGAGTTTTAGTGGTTGAAGAAACACTCAAATCCTAGAATGACTATGATTTTTAAACAAAATACCACAACCAAAAATTCCTTTAAAATAACACAAAAT
Source organism: Avicennia marina (assembly GCA_019155195.1). Lineage (NCBI taxonomy): Eukaryota > Viridiplantae > Streptophyta > Magnoliopsida > Lamiales > Acanthaceae > Avicennia > Avicennia marina. The sequence continues at coordinate 14,630,451 of CM032764.1, forward strand.
TTGTTCTACGATTGCACATTGATCTATTACTGGGGAGGACATGCATTGGCTCACAACTTTAAATATGCAATATGTAGACAAGTCATGGTAAGATTTTATTTTTCCAACCAATCATCTACATCATTCAAGATCCTTGAATGGTTTCCTTTTCTACTTCTTATTACCTCAATATCCAAAAAATATTTCTGTGGTTTTAAATCTTTGGATAGAAATTGACTACTAAAGAAGGATTTGAGTGATGAGATGCCTGTAAGTCACTCCCTATAATGATGATTTGATCTACATAGATGACCAATAGTATAATGCCATCCTCAAATTACTTATAGAAGATAGTGTGATCGAACTTCTTTTTTACTTCAAACTGTCCAACTGCTAAATTGTCTAAACCATGCATGAGACTCTATATTAACCTCTTCATGAATATCTTCGTGATGGAAGGCACTCTTGATGTCAAGCTGGGGCAAAGGCTAGTTTTAAATAGCTGCCATGGAAATGAACAATCTAACAAATTTTAGCTTAGCAACGGGAGAGAAATTATCAAAATAGTTCACTTATAAATTTAAACATATCTTATAGCCACAAGACGGCTTTCAAACGAGCAATTGATCTAACAACGTTCACTTCAACTGCAAACACCCACGCACACCCAATAGTTTTCCTTCCCTGTTGGTAATCAACCTTATCCCAATTACCATCTCTTCTATCATGGGTGCTATGCCATCCAAGATGAGATGTATCTTAAAACGATTTGATCTTTTTGCTTGAAAGAATCTTAGATTTGACTGTCTCATATTATGCTGGAAGACCAGCTGGAAAGCTCATAACAACCCCATGTTCTTATTGTTCTTGTTGAACTTTTATACCAGTGTTAATTGGCTACAATATGTTAAGTTCCTCATGGTTTTTTTCTGAATTCCATAAAGTTACTTGTGAGGGACTTACACTGTTTTCTACCTCGTAGGATGCCATGCACACTTTATACGTACAAGGTACATTCCCTTTTTTAGAATAAAAAATCCCAGTACTCCATAATTCTTTAACAAATTCACAATAAATCAATAACCTCACTATCAATGAAGAAGAATAGCTGAGCTTCCTCCCTAAGCTATGCTTGTCTTGAATCACCTTTTGGTCGATCACCTGCCTTATAGTCATCCTTATCAATACTGCATAAATAAAATCTGATGGTTTTAATCTAATCCAAATATATAAATCTGGTCAACTTATGTTTAGTGATTTTTGACATCACTGGAACCACATTAGATGCAATTGCAATCTTTTGCTCAAGCAGGATTAACCCTTAAAATCAAACAAGAAATTACTAGAACCAGGTACTGACATGCATTCTACTCTCTAAGGCAAAACACAATGATGGCAACTAGAGGAGGATCTAAACTTCATGGATTAGCTGAACAATGGTCGGCATTCTTTTCTGCGTTAGTAGTGTCGACTAAAACTCACCATAAATGGATCCAACTTTAACTCAAGTTCAAACCCTAATCTACTTGTTTTTGCAAACCTAACTAGTAGGCTCTATTTAGTACCATGTAAACGAAATTGGGACAATTTTTCTTGTGTTTCATTGAGAATTGCTACACATACACATACACATACACACAAGCTTGGGAATCTAAGTTTGGAAAGTATACAATGAGAATCCCTTTAATTATCTACTACAGTTACACTATGTTAATTGTAATCCAATTACTATAATATGTCTATATCAACTAATTAAAAATAAAAGAATATGTAATAAGAATAGTGTTACAAACATAAAATAAGAGGATGTTTACAACTACTATCCTTGACTTATGGTGAAATTACAAATATCTCAATTTTTGAAAAATTACCATTACCCCTAAGTTTTTAAAATAGTATTTTGAGGATGGTCCACTAATAGGGTTCTGAGTAAAAAAATGGTGGAAATGCCAAAAATACTCCTCTGTTCATTGCCAGGGCCTACTTGTAACATAATGCATATGTAAGGAACATTATTGTAATATAGCCAATTTTTTTATGGGCTTTACTTTCCCCAAATCAATTTCACCCAATTCTTTCTATCATTAGTAAATTTTCTTCTATGTCAATGACTTCTTCTTGCGAATTGTGAAACCTTAAGATTTCAATTTCTGACTATTGCTAGCAGTGGTTGCTACTTGAATCTGCTCAATTTTTCATGGGCTTTAATTCTCTCTCAATTTCACCCGACTCTCTTTCCGTCGTTAGTAATTTTTCTTCTATCTCAACCACATTTTTGTCATTTTCTCTTTTCACCTTTTTTGAATTTTTTTTTCTGCCGGAAACTTAAGGGCATCTGAGATATTGTGCAAATTTTGGCATGGCTTTGTAATGTTTTTCAGGAATCAAGGGGCTAATGGTAATTCTTCAAAAATAAAGGGATATTTGTAATTTTGCTGTAGATCTAGAGAAGTGACTGTAAGGCTCCTTAAAATAAAATTAAAAAAATAACATATAAATATTAAAGAATATTATTTGATGGTGAGCTTATATGTATAAAGTGAGATGAATCTATGTTGTAATTACAAAGTAACTTAATATACATGATGTGTAACAAATAAAACTAATATATTGAAAATTTAAAATTGAAGAGCAGTTATAAATAAATATTTAAAAAGAAAAGTCTGTTTTTTAGAGACATATATTAAAGTTTGAAAGATTTAGCAAATAAATATTAAATAATAAGCATAAAGCTTTGCAAATAAAATATCACAAATATTGTCAAATTGAAATTGCTTATGAAGAATTCAACACGAGTAACATTCATATTAATCAATTTTAGTACAGATATTATGAATTGGAATGAAAAACGTATGCAGTTTGAAGATTTGGATTATAAGAGTAATAATATTGAAAAAAGATATTGTCCATAACATAGATTGGCCTGGGTCTTTTTGTTGCTTTATTGATCCTTTTACATATACTAGTAAGATGAACTCATTTGCATGTGGATAGCTAAATTTTTTATAATGTTTATTATGCAAATATTATTATATTTGCATGTTTAAATATACTTGCAATAAAAAATGTGTTAAAATTTGACACTTGTTATTAATTAAATAAAAATGTAAGAATTAAAAAGTAATATTACTATGACGTCATTTTTTCTTATTTATTTATTTATTTATTCCTTTGGATCTGATGTACTTTCAATAAATCTTTTTATGCATTTAAACTGTTCTATAATCAATCATATGTATGAAACTATTGTACATGTGCAATGCTCATAGACCTCACTATTAGAAATCAAATCAACAAATAGTCTATTTGAAAGTTTTGTAATGTCAAAGTTTGTAAAGTTTATATAACAAATTATGTTTGTTGTTAATTTAGATGGTTTTGACTCCTGTTGCCACTCTTTGGAAAATGTTAGGGTAAACAAACTTGGTGAACCCTCTTTGATATTAACTGTAGGTTTTCCATACTCTGTAATCTGTTACTCTAAACATCTTCACTGATTATCCGTCTAGTGATGTTCTTAAGATCCTTTCCATAGTCTTTAAGTTCTTTACTCTCTCTTCAAGGTGTGCTGGGGCTGGACATTTGAGAGATGATATTTTATACTACAGCAAGGAACTCGAAAAGTTTCCAAATGAGTGTGATGATCATCGAGCATGCCTTGTGGATATGGGGATTAAGGCTTTAAGGTTGGTTCCTTTTCCTTAGTAGTAAGAATGTTCATAGCTTTTGGAAACTGAAGGTTTCTACCTTGCAGCAGTAACTCATGCGTTATTTATATTTTCCTCAGCTGCTGGTTAGCTATGTGTTTATTGCTCTTTGGTCTTAGTCACTTTTCAGTTGCATTCCAGTCTATTATGCTTTCCAGTTTCTAGTGACACTGGTTTGTTTTAGCATCTTTCAGCAGCTCAAGCTTGTAGCCTACTAATTATGGTGTGCCTATATCTAGCTATTTACCCATGTAGAAAACCATGTTATTGCTTTCATAGTGTAATTGCTTGATGGCCATGGTACGATGTGAGGGTTTCACAAATTGTTTCTCAAGAAACTAATATATTTTGGTTTTTTATATGTGCAGGCGATACTTTTTCCTGATTGCATTTAGATCCTATCTCTACAGCACATCAGGGACTGCGATGAGATTCACAACTTGGATGAATGCAAGGCCTGAGCTTGGTCATCTTTGTAATAATCTTAGAATTGATAGGTGATTCGATAAAATATAGAACCAACATGATGTGCGGGTGTTGATCTCTCATCTTTCATAAATAAAGAAGAATCAAGAAATGAAGTATGCAGTTTCTGGAATCTAATCGTAAGTGGTCTAACATAATCTGGTATGGCGTACTTGTTGATTTAGATGTGGTGTGCTTTCAGCAATCTTAACTTGGCAGAAGGGTGTGCAAGATTTAGAACTTTTGATGCATCCTTCAGAATATAAGCATCTAGGCTTTGTTTTGATCTTTCCATTTTCACAAATAATATATGATTTGCAATTTCATGAATAATCTATACTATTATGTTATTGTTAAGACTCTTGTTTAATCTTTTAATTTATTTTCTAAAATGCCCTTATACAATTAATTCAATCTATATATATAACTTGACATTTACAATATTATTTTTTCTCAACTATACTCTTTGTACATAAGTTATATCTATAGTATGTAGAATACATGAGACCTTTGTTGAAATTTTCTATAACATAAAAAAATAAAATTAAAATAAAAGGTTTATTAGTAAAAACATACCCTATTTTCAATTAAAAATAAGTATTCATACATGCTGTAATAAACAAGTTCAATTGTGTCTCCTGGCAGTTGCACTTAATGGCTAACGGTGACAAAAGTCAACTTTTAGCATCTGTGTTTGATCTAGTGTATCATGCTCTGGTGAAAACTTAAAACCATCAAAGAGTTTTTCATAATTTTACTTCGAGATGATCATAAGAACCCCGTAAGACTTGGTACTCATGGTGTTCTTCCTATTCATCAAGTAAATGCTGGATATCTGTTCTTCCCAATGAGATAATTTCACTTTCTAGACAAAGTCAAATAAAAAGTTCATGTTTGACTCATTGCTTTAAATGGACCAACGTATACATCATTTTTGATTGTGATGATTCAAGGATTTCACTAGGATCTTATGTAAGTTATGACAAGAAGAATTCTCTAGGGCAAGGATGTGATGACCAAAAGGACAATTACTTGTGATCTAAAAAGACGATTTATATTTCAGGAGGAAATAGATACATGGTATTAGGTCACAAGTCCATGATTGTTGTAAATTGTTTAATGTAGAATTGAGAAGAGCACTGTGTCCATGAAGAGGGTGTTTTTTGCCTGTCAATACGATTTTTGTTGTATACAAGTGATGTACAAGAAAAACATGCTTGGATTGCAAATTATTTGCAACTATGTTTGCTTTTGTATAGATTTGAGCTATGTACACCTGTATGTTACTTATAACGGTTTTGATTTTAGAAACCATGACTTGAGGTGTCCAATGCCCATGTGGTGAAGAAGATAGGATGTTAATAACAATTTAAGAATCTAAATCTACCTAAAGTGGTGCTAGACCTCTGTTAAAAGCTAGCCCTAATCTTTTGGCGAGAGCCCACATTTTAGCAAAAGTGTTGGTAGCATCTCTAATATAAATCGGAAAGGTCAAAATGACATTGCTTTTGGAATCGTGTACAAGTCCTTTAGCACTTGTTGTTCTTGTAGATTTCTTTGCTAAACCATCAATGTTAAGTTTGAAGCCTCTTGGAATTGGTTTGTCCAAAGCACTGGAAACAGATGATGTGGAGGGCATGGTGGGAAGTGGGATCCAAAGTGATATGCTACTTTCATGTTTCCTTGGTAATGTCTCATGTTCAACTTTTTGCTTTAAAGAGTACCTATAAATGATAGTTAACTTTCCAAATGACTCTATATGAAGTAAACTTTTTTTTTCCCCATATGTTTAGTATCATTTCTTTTAGCCCAAATAAACCACAAAATAAGCAAGGGATGTTCGTGAGAAAAACACGAAATTTTTTTTCAAAAATTTACAGGGATATTGAAATTAGAAGTGTCAGGGAGGATGGGATGGAAACGGCTAGATCAAAAAACTCCACTTGTGGTGCGATTGTTCACCCTTAAAGAGGGGTGGGATGGATTCAATATGAAGACATTTGGGAGCAAAAGAAATTCTAAGTTTTTATAAGTCAGTATCAACTAGAATCCAGTTGTTAACGAGATGCTAGAGGAAAATTGACATAGTAGGAGAAGAAACGATGTTCACAAGCCTTCGAAGAGTTGTTGAATCATTGATGGTTCTCTAACTAAATTTCAGGTTCATTTAGAGTCTAGTGTTTACGTTTTAAGGCTTAGGTTTTAGAGTTTTTTTTTTAAGCCTAATAAAATATTGCATTCCATTAAATTAAATGTTTCACAATCAACATGTCAAAAAGGATGTAGTAGCATCCGAATCCCATATTTTGCAAACAAAATCAAAATTTTGATCTTCAGATATTCAACAGGAATAAATCCAAAAACCACCATTTACCAATGAATCTTTTTGTCCTTTGTTTGTTCTTTCTTGGAAATTCACCCTTCCAAGAGAAGTAAGTTGGTTTCAAAAAGCACTAGCAATCATGTGCAACACAATATTCCAACAACTCCTTAACTCTATCGAGAAACAGAGACCATTTAATGTTCCATCCAAGTGACTGGATTTCTATATATTGTTGTCCTTAAATCTAAATTCCCACCTTTGTTGTAGAAGTCTCGACTTTGCATAGAATTAGAAGAGTTTGAATAACTGGTGAGAGAATTAGTTACAGATAGCACTAGGATGAAATTAAGGCTATTGAAGAAGAGGAAAAGAGGAGCTTTGACGGTGGAATTGGAGAGAGCAGGGTGGAGACCGACAAGTGATCTCCATTTAGGTTTTAGAGTTTATTGTCTAGGATTTAGGGGTTTTTTTTTATAACAAAAACTACTTATGCCGTGGTTGGAGAAACTTTTTCGAGCTCTCATCCTTTCTATATTAATGAAAAGAAACTATGATTACATGAAGTTACAAAATGGTTAGTTTGGAATCTAAAAGGGTTTAGAATTTGAGGTTTAGGGTTTAAGATTTATTGTTTTTTTTTTAAATCAACTGTCATGTCACGACGGGAGGAGCTTTTCGAAGTTCTCAACCCTTTTTCATAGAAGTAGCGAAAAAAGAGTTACCAAGTAAAGAAAATTTTGAACAAAGTAAATAAGGAGTACTTCTCTCTTAAGGTTTGGGGTTTGGGGTTTAGTTTTTTTTTTTTCACCAAGCATTTCATTTCCAACATAGAGGAAAACTGCCTGTGAAATCAGTGTGATCTTCCCACATTAAGGTTTTCTAGAAGAATTCATTTCAAAATAAACTTTGGCTTCAGGGGATCCATGCCCGCACCCATTTAAATACTATATTCGATGATGTAGACCCTGCAACCTGAAGGGTTACTTACTATAGAATTTAGCATAATTATCTATTAATGCATTCTTCTCTAGATGTTGAAAAAAATGAGAGAAACATGAAATTCAACTACAGATGGCAAAACGATTCAGCATGCCCTTCAAAGAAGGTATGGAACAAGCAACAATGTACAACTGCAACAATCAGTCATTAGCCGCTGAGAGTGGAGAGCATTCCATTAGTTGCAGCAGGGATCACCACCTCCCAACCAGGCCCTTTTAGAGGAATAACATTTGATTTTGACTTGTCCTGATCTTCCTTTGATAAATTAGCAGCCAGGTCACTACGGTCCAAAACTCTCTCAAAATCTTCATCGCTAACATCAGTCTGAATCCATTTGTCCTATTCATCTTCCTCATCTTGAAGAAGAGCTAGTAATTTCTCTTCAGTCATGGCGTCTGTTCCATCAACCTTGGATCTTTCCTACTTAAACTATCCCTTTCCAATCACCTCATATTCAAGCTTTAGCTTGCTAAAAGCTCTTTTTAGAATCCTACCCTCAACAGATTGTGTAATAGCCAGCCTGTAAACATGAACGGGTTTTGTTTGACCAATTCTGTGAAAGTGGTCCATTACTTGTAAATCCATATGCGGATTCCAATCATTATCGTACAAAATGTAGGTATTAGCTGTGGTGAGATTAATACCCAGCCCACCAGCCCGTGTGCTGAGGAGAAATATTCTATATTTGTTGTCCACATCATTGAATTCCTGAATCTGTCTTTTTCATTTGGCCAATTTAACATTGCCATTAACTCTGTACACTCTAAATCCCTTTTCACTGAAATAGTAATCCATTATGTCCAAGATTTTGGTCCATTGAGAAAATATCAAAACTTTGTGCTTGTGAGCGAACAGCTTAGCAACCAATTTGTCCAATAATTGAAATTTTCCACACTGCTCAACTATGTTCCACGGGAGGGTATAAGTATGAACCATTAAATGCAGACTCCAACAGGTCAGGGTGGTTGCAATTTTTTCTTAGCTGAATCATCAAATTATTGAGCTTCCCTTTCATACCATAAGCAAAATTTGTTCTCACTCTGAGGTGACTTTCCAATGTTTTATTAATGAGATGATCCTGGAAGTTCTTCTGATGAGCAGTTGGTGTTGCATACAAGATAATTTCTTTCATCCCAGGAAGCATGTGCTCCACATCTTGTTTCATTCTACATAGGAAAAATGGACGCAATATAGCATGGAGTTTGGCCACCACTTGTGCCCTTCTTTTCTTTTCCATTTCTTCCCCGATAGCTTCATTAGGGATTAAGGTTTTTTTTTTTTTTTAAAAACACCGTTATGGTGAGGGGTTTAGGTAAGACCCCGAACCTGTATATAAAGAGCCTGGTGAAAATATAAGAGAGTCAGCCTATGCAAAAATATAAAGAGGAGTACTACTCCCTTTACATGAATATAAAAAAATCCCAACAAAAAGGAAAAAAGTAGAATCATCTAAACCTAAAGTTAGGAAAGCCAAGTTTGTCAAGTTTAATCAAACCAAGCACTTGTCTGTGAAGCTAGTTAGGATGAAGAATGACTAAAGAATGAGTGGAACAAGCTTGATTAGCAAAGAAATCAACAACGGAGTTTCCTTCCCTTTAAATATGAGATAACTATACACGGATCTGGTTCCTAATGGTGTTGATTCTTCCAATCAAATTATAAAGAGTCCAATGGCCTTATGAAGAGGAGATGATGCTGATGATAGCTTGTGAATCCACCTCAACTTAAAGCAGTGAAATGCCTCTGTCAAATGCTAGCTCCAAGCCTTTCAAAAGAGCCCACATCTCTACAAATGTGTTAGTAGCATCTCCAATGTAGTCTTGGAAGGCAAGAATGACCTTGCCTTTTGAATCACGAATGACCCCGCCAGCACCTGCTGTACCTGTAGAAGTTTTAGCAACACTGTCTATATTGAGCTTGAACCATCCACGGTCTGGTTTTCTCTAAGAGACTGGAATTGATTGAGTAGGAGGACTCGGTGGAAAGTGGAAGCCAAGATCACGTGCCAAGCCCAAGTCTCATCTCAAATGATTTCTATCAAACTTTTTGCAATTGAAGAGTACTTGCAAATGATTAAAACTCTTCCAAACAACTTTATGCCAAGCGAACTTTTTGGTCCTATATTCGGTGTCATTCCTTTTAGTCCAAATGAACCACAAGATAAGCAAGGGTACAAGAGATCTAACATGTAATCTGAGTAAAGCAAGAAGAGAATTTTCAAAATTAACAAGGATATGTAAATTAGAGGTATTGGGGGTAGGGATATTAAAAAGATTAGAGAACAAACTCCAAATGTGATTAGCCTGTTCTTCACTTTGAATAAAGAGATGAGGAATGGATTCAATGTCTTGGCAATAGTGGTATTTAGAAGCAAGAAAGATGCCTATTCTTTGAATACGGGTGTCAATTGGAATCCAGTTATGGAAGAGATGCCAAAGAAAGAAGGACATGGTAGGAGTAAGGAATAGGGTCTATAGGTCAAAGAAGATGTGTTGAGTCACTATTGGTTCTCCAATTAGGTTCCAAGCGGATTTAAAAGTAAAACAGCCATTGGGAGAGAGTTTCCATGTCATGAAATCTTCATTGGCATTAGAGATGTGCATATGTAACACTTGCTCCACAAGGTTAGCCGGTAGAATTTGTTTAAATTTTTAAATGTTCCATTCTCCGTCACTTTAATAGTAATTCACCTTTTCAGGACCATGATCTCCAATAAGGGACTGGGCGAGAGGCTTAGAGCCACACCAGTGATCAAACTAGAAGGAGCAGTCTCCACTCCCCAACACCCAAAAAATTTGCGCTTGAGTTATATTCTTCAGTTTGTGTATTCTCTTCCAAATAAGGCTATCATAAGTGTGAGCTTTTAAGTTACCAAGAAGACCACCACAGTACTTTGCATATAAGAAAGTAGCCTAAAGGGATTTTTGCTCCCTAAATCTCCACCAAAGTTTGCAAGCGAAGGCTTTAACGATATCAATAGACTTGCGTATCCCCAATCCACCTTCTTTAGCAGAGAGGTAGATATTATCCCAAGAGCACCAATGACACTTCTTTTGACCCTCAAAGGAACTCTACAAAAATCTGGCAATGAGTCGGTCAATCTTGTGGAGTATGTTGAGAGGGGGCTGCATGACTTGGATTAGGTAAAGAGGCATTGTAGAAAGGATACTTTTAATAAGCGCCAGCTTGCTACCATGAGAGAGAGTAGATTTTCCCATCCTTGCAACTTTGGCCTAAATTTGCCAATCAAATCAAAGAAGAGAGAAGCCTTTCTGTTGCCGGTAAAGAGAGGAGCTCTAAGGTAGGTGATGGAAAGTGGCTTAAGTGTGAATCTTGTGGTCCGAGTAAGCTTTTGGGAGGTCAATCGTGAGCATTTTTTGCTAACAACCAAAAGCTTTTGGTGATGTTAATAAGCTGCCCATAGGTTTCTTCATAATGATGGAGAAAATCAAGCAGCTTTTTGACACTGCCTTGACGATTGTTTGTAAAGATAATCACATCATCAGCATATGATAGGTGAGAGATCCTGCAGTGTCCTTTACAGTGGTAAGACTTCCTTTTGTTGGAATTGAAGACCCTCTCTGATCCCCGAGAAAAGACTTCTGCAGCAATAATAAACAAGGAGGGGGATAAAGGATCACCTTATTTGAGACCATGGCCTGACTAGAAAAAATCGTTGATAGCACCATTCACAAGGATTGAGAAGAAACGATGATTGATGCAATGTAAGATTAACAGGATAAAGTGTTCCGAAAATCCAAATTTCCTGAGCACTTTATCAAGGAAACTCCATTGAACTCTGTCATAAGCTTTAGCCATGTCTAGTTTCAGCACCACATTTGAGTGTTTCTTGGGCAGATTAAGATCATGAATAAGCTCCTGAGCAAGGAGGATGTTGTCACTAATAACACGCCCTTCCACAAAGCCACTCCGAGAAGGAGAAATAATATGAGGGAGTAGTGGAGCCAATCTGTTGTTGAGGAGGTTGGACATGATTTTGTTCACCACATTGCAGAGGCTGATGGTCTAAAATCACTCCATGAACTAGGACTTTCAACCTTAGGAATAAGCACAATCGTAGTTGAAGTGAAACTTTTAGGAAGTGGCGCACCCTTGAAGAATTCCACAACTGCCGCTTGAAGGTCCTCATAAATGATGTCCTAGCAATGTTGGAAAAAAAAAAGTAGAAAACCCATCAGGACCTGCAACATTGTCTGCTCTAAGATCAAAGACAACTTTCTTTGTTTCTTCTAAGTTTGGGTAGCTACAAAGGTGATCATTCTAAGTTGTAGAGATAATTGGTGGGATACATTCCAGATTGGCCTCATGCAGTTGGACAAAATCAATGGAAAGGAGTGTACGAAAAAATTGAACTGTCGATTGTTTTAGATCCTCTTGATCGGTTAAAATTTACCCTTCATGTGAAATGGAATGGATTTTAGAAGTGTACCTTTTCTTTTTTACAATAGAGTGAAAGAATTTGATGTTCCTTTCTCCACTGTCAATCCACCTACATGCTGCTTTTTGTTTCAAATAATCTTTTTCAAAAGTAAGGGCTTTAGTGAGCAGTGCTGTACTTCTGTTCATTGCTAAAAGATTTTCATTTGTCGAGTCACAATCAAAATGTCTTTCATTTGCTGTAACTTCCTGTTCTGATTGTTTGACCCCATCAAATATATTCCCAAAGATATGTTTATTTCACCACTTTAGATATTTTTTCAATCTAAAAAGCTTGTGTTGTAAATTGGTGAGGCTTGTGTAAAACGTAGGAGCGATCCAATTCTGCTTCACTGATTCCATGAAAAGATGGTGCTTGGCTCACATGCTTTGAAATTTGAAAGGTCTAGGCTTGTTTTCCTTGAAGGAAACCTGAGTAAGGAGTCGAGTGTGATCTAAGGTAGTTCTAAGTAGGTGTGTGACTCTCGTAGTAGAAGAGAAATCCATCCAGTGGTTGTTGAAGAGCAACCTGTCTAAGCATGCCCACGTTCTTCTATTGGTCTAAGTATAAGTGGAGCCCTCAAAGCTTGCATCTATGATGCCATAATCTGTGATCAATTGTGCAAATTCCTCAATGCCTTTCAATTTAGGCATGCCTATTCCTCTTCTCTCCGATACATGCAAGACTAAAATCTCCTTTAATGAGCCATGGTTTATCCATCATGGTAGTTGCAATATCTTGTAATGTACTCCAGAGGGCTCTTCTCTGGATGTAGCAACATTTAGCATAAATACCAGTCAAAAAGAAAGGTGAAGTGAGTGAGTGAGAGCTAATTTGAATGTGAAGGAGCTGCTCATGGTCCACAATAGTATCAATGTCAAGTATATGGTGGGAGAAAACCTAAATCCTATTAGATAAGTTAAATGAAACTTTTGAGAATCCCAATCTCCTGCAAAAATGTCTTTCATCAATCTCAATCATCGGTTCAATAATGATGAGTACCTGTATTCCATATTTTTTGCAAATCTGGTGAGTATGTTTCTGTGTTCTGCTATTGCCAACTCCTCTGACATTCCAAACTAAAATATTCATTTAGACTGGGAGAGCGAGAAAGAATCTGACATGGATCTTGTGATCCTTCTGCCAATAGTGAGTGTAGGAAAGTTAGTGTTGATCCTTTTGGACTTCACTTTTGGGGTGATGGACCTGCATATCCTGTGTTTTACTTTGAGTGAGGCTTCCTATAACTTAGCAAGGGTGATAGAATCAAGATCTGAAGATGATGAGCTTTTTGATGTGGACTGGGGCTGGTTAGTTGTATTGAGAGAAGATAACTTCTCAACACTAGGGATTAATGCAGCATCAAGCTCTCTTGGGATGAGATTGGCGCAACACAACATTGGTAAGAGGTTTTGATTGTTTTGGTCCAAAACAGGGGCTGTCCTGTATCTCTTAGCATTATGCTCCACCAGATCAGTCTTCTTAATAGCATGGTGTTCCCCAGATTTAGTCCTAAATAAAAGCCTTCTCCTATCATGCTGAGTAGTTCCATCTTCTCCATCATTTACCTTAATTCTAGCAAATCCAAATTTGTGCACACCTTCATTTGCACTATTATTAGCATTTCTAACATCTGCAGTCATAGCCTTCAGCATATCCAAAATCACTCCACCAGGAACAAGATCAGTTTTATCACTCAAGCATTCATTTTCAGCACAGACTACATAATTAGTCTCCTCAGCAGTAGAATTTTCAGCACCATCAAGGTTAATCACAGAAATGTTTTCAGCAAGAAAACCATCAAGATCATCCCCAACCACAACGTCATTCACAACAGTTTTTTCAGATTGAAAATCAGCAAAAATATCCTCATCCACAACATCAATCGCAGCAGTTTTGACAGCAGGAAATCCATCAGAATCATCGTCATCCACAACCTCTTTCATAGCAGTATTTTTTTCTAAAGAACCATCAAAATCATCCTCATCCATAGCTATATTAACAAAAGTTTTTTCAGCAATACATCCATCAAAATCATCCTTATCCACAACATCATTAACAATAGTATTTATAGCTAGAGAACCATCTAGAACCTCATCCACAAAAAAATTTAGATTGACAACCATCCACCATAGGTCTAGAAATGCCCTCCACGAAACAACCATTAGCACCTGCAAGAGAGTCAAATCTATTAAGGGAGAGGTTTATACCTAAAATTTGGCCACTATTTGTTTCTGTTGTAGTGGCAGCTCTACTCTCTATAGCACGGTAAATCAGTGGGGCTTTACCTTTGTTCCTGTTCTTATCCACCAAGCCATCAGTGGGGACCTTCTTTGTCTGATTGAGCAGGGATGGGATGGCCTTTTTAGCAAGCTTCTGTCTCATTTGGTACTGTTTAGCCTTTATAGCTTGCTTATCCACTGGTTTTGGGGCATTTCTGTTACCGAAAAAGTCCTCTGAGTTGTGACCCAAATGCTTGCAAGAGGAACAATACTTTGGAATGTTCTCTTAGATGATTTTCTGAACAAGAATTTCTATCCCAATCCCTAACTTGACAGAAGAACGGAGAGGTGCTGAAAGATCAATTTCAATACAAATTCTAGCAGCACTGATTGTAGTTTTAGCAGCTGTGGGATCATCAACTCTGAGGGGTTTGCCGATCAAACTAACGATGGAGAAGAGAGCATTCTTGTCAAACAAATGAATCGGTAAACAAGGGAGTTGAATCCAAACTGGAATAAGAGGAGATTCCAATCCGGGATTAAAATTCGGTGACCATTTAAAGACTCTCATGGGGAAGCCTTGAAAGAACCAAGTACCCCTCATCCAAAGTCTTGAGTAATCTTCATCATCGGAAAGGTTGATGAGAATGTGCTTAAGGTTCAACGATTGGATGAGAAAATTTTCTTTTGAGTTTAAGAGCTTGGAAGTGATGGAGTAATTCAGTCCAAGAAGGACAGCCATGAAAGAATTTCCCCACAAGTGCAAATGCAAAAGGTTTGGCAAGACTTTGAGTTTTAGGTTTAGAGAAGAAGATGATTGGATGTGATTTCTGGCCAATTTCAGTTAGAGGGGGGCTGGAAAAAAGTGATTTATCCGAGTAAGGGACATACAGCTCATTGGCTTGGTGTGGAGGATATTGGAGAGGAGTAGTAGATGATTTAAGCACCTCTGCAAATGACCTGTGGACATTATTGGTGAATTCAGAAGTGGTAGGTCCTGGGGTGGGAGAGTGAGGATTGGAAATAAACATGGGAAGTAGAGGAAAGGTGTGTAGAAGGCAAGAAAATAAGAAGAGCAGAAAACACTGTGTAGAGTTGCTGTTCACTCTGCATAGCACCGAAACGGCGTCATTCCCCCATTGATTGTGTGAAAGAGGAAGCAAAATTTGAAGCAATTGGCAGCAAAAATCGACAGCCCACTGATCCACGAGTACAAATATGAATTCAATTTAAAGAAATGCTGTAAAACAAGGGTGGGATTAAGAAAAAAGGAAATCAGAAATAGGGATGAATGTGAACGAGAATAAATCGAAATTGCCAGAGGATGGTCGACGATTGAGACCAATTGATATGGGGGAATGAAAGCCCAGATGGAAGTGACCGAAGGTGTGTTGTTGCTGGTAGTGAAAGTTGTCGGCAACGCGCGGGATCGAGGAGAGAAGCTTCTGCCAGGCGCTAATGAGAGAAAATTGACCAATAATTGTCGAGTGTAGGCTAGAAAAATGAAGTGAGGGGTTGCCGAGGGACGATCGGTGTAGGGCGGCTCTCAACGGCGGTCGGCAGTGGCTGGAAATGGGTAGAACCAAAAATAGCCATGGAGGAGAGAGAAAATCGCCTATATTCTAGAGAGAAGGCAAAGAATGAAAAAAAGTGTAAAATGGTTGGTTTGGTTTAAGGTTTAGGGTTTTTTTTTCAAAAACACCGCTGTGGTAGGTGGTTTAGGCTAGACCCCCAACTTGTATATAAAGAGCCTTGTGAAAATATAAGAGAGTTAGCTTGTGTAAAAATAAAAAGAGGAGTAGTACTCCCATTATACGAGTATAAAAAATTTCAACAAAAAGGAAAAATGTAGGATCATCTAAACCTAAAGTTGGGAAAGTCAAGTCTGTCAAGTCTAATCAAACCAAGCACTTGTCCGTGAAGTTGGTTAGGATGAAGAATCACCGAAGAACGAGTGGAGCAAGCTTGATTAGCAAAGAAATCAGCAATGGAGTTTCTTTCCCTATAAATATGAGATATATGTACATGAATCTGGTTTCTAATGGTGTTGATTCTACCAATCAAATTATGTAAAGTCCAATGGCCCAGTCAAGAGGAGATGATGCTGATGACAGCTTGTGAATCAACCTCAACCCAGAGCGGTGAAATGCCTTTGTCAAATGCTAGCTCTAAGCCTTTCAAAAGAATTCACATCTATGCAAATGTGTTGGTAGCGTCTCTAATGTAGTTTTGGAAGGTTTAGGGTTCAGGGTTTTTTTTAACCAAAAAACACCCGTCAAGGGTGAGGGGTTAAGGCAAGACCCCCAACCTGTATATAAATAACCTGGTGAAAATACAAATACAACATCTAGTGCAAAAAGAGAAGAAGGAGTACTACTCCTTTTACATAAGTATCAAACAACTTGAAAGAGAACAGTGTAGCTAGAATCATTTAAACCTGAAGTTGGGAAGACCAAGTTTGTCGAGTCTGATCAATCTAAGGACCTGTCTATGAAGTTGGTGAGGGTAAAGAATAACTGAAAAAAAAGTGGAGCAAGCTTGATTTGCAAAGAAATCTGCAACGGTGTTTCCTTCCCTGTAAATGTGAGAAATCTGTACTTGAAATTGGCGTGTAATGGTAATGATTTTGGAGGTCAAGTTGTGGAGTGTTTAGTGTCCCTGTGATGAAGATGAAATGATGTTGATTACGGCTTGAGAGTCAAGCTTCGCCTAGAGTGGGGATAAGCCTTTGTCCAAGGCTAACTCAAGGCCCTTAAGCAAAGCCCGCATCTTAGCAAATGTATTGGTAGCATCTCCAATGTAGTCATGGAAGGCCAAAACAACATTGTCTTCAGAATCGCGAATCACTCCACCAGCACTTGCTATACTTGTAGAAATTTTGGCTACGCCATCTGTGTTGAGCTTGAAACATCCTGGATTTGGTTTTCTCCAAAAGACTAGGAGTGGGAGATTAGGAAGGCTCGGTGGAAAGTGGAAACCAAAGGCTCCAGCAACTTCCATGTCTCCTCGCCAATTAGCCTTGTCAAATTTTTTACTTTTGAAGAGAACTTGCAAATGGTGGAAAATTTTCCAAACAACTTTT
Source organism: Avicennia marina (assembly GCA_019155195.1). Lineage (NCBI taxonomy): Eukaryota > Viridiplantae > Streptophyta > Magnoliopsida > Lamiales > Acanthaceae > Avicennia > Avicennia marina. Next base: position 14,647,666 of record CM032764.1, read on the forward strand.
GAGACATTCCTTTCAGTCCATATGAACCACAAAGTAAGTAAGGAGATAAGGGCTCTAATGTGAAGTTTATGAGAGAAGCAAGAAGAGAATTTCCAAAAGCTAAAAAATGTGTTTAAATTAGTAGTATTGGGGAGGGAGAAATTAAAGAGACTCGAAAACAAACCCCAAATGTGATTCACTTGCTCGCCCTGAATGAAAAGATGAAGAGTGGATTCAATATCTTGGCAACAATGACATTTAGAGGCAATAGAGATTCCAAAACTTTGAAGTTGAGTATCCACAGGAATCCAGTTTGAAAAAGGTGCCAAAGGAATATAGACATGGTAAGGGTCAGGAATTAATACCAGAAATTACTAAAGAGGTGTCGAATCATTGCTAGCTCTCTAACAAGGTTCTAGGCTGATTTAAAGTTAAAGAGGCCATTGGAAGAGAGTTTTCACTTAATGAGATCTTCATTAGCATTTGAAATGTGCACATGTATCACTTGCTCTACAAGATTTGCCGGTAGAACTTGTTGAATTTTTTGAATGTTCCATTTTCCATTACTCTAATAATAATTGACCTTTTCGGAACCATGAACCCCACCAATGGATTGAGCAAGAGGCTAAAGTCCACACCAATGATCATGCCAGAAAGAGCATTCTCCATTTCCCAAAACCCAGTACATCTGGTCTTGAGTGACATCTTTCATTTTGTTAATCCTTTTTCAAGTGGGGCTGTCATAAATATGAACTATCAAGTTACCAGGAAGCCCGCCATAGTATTTCGTGTATAAGAAGGAAGCCCATAGAGATTTATTTTCCTTAAATCTCCACCAAAGCTTGCAAGCAAAGGCTTTGACAATGTCAACAGACTTGCGAATGCCCAGTCCACCTTCTTCCAAAGGAAAGCAGATTTTGTCCCAAGTACACCAATGTTGCTTCTTTTGTCCATCAGTGGAACCCCATAAGAATTTGGCCATGATTTGGTCAACCTGTTGAAGTATGTTCAGAAGAGGTTGCTGGACCTGGACCAGGTAGAGAGGCATTGAGGATAGGGTACTTTTGATGAGTGCCAACTTTCCACCATGAGAGAGAGTAGACTTTTCCCATCCCTGAATTTTTGCTTTGATCTTGTCAATCAAATCATAGAAAAGGGAAGCTTTTCTGTTACTTGTGAAGAGCGAGGCTCCGAGGTATGTGATAGGTAGAGCTTTAAGGGAAAAACTTGTAACCCGAGTAAGTCTTTGGGAGGCCAATCTAAGGCACTTTTTGCTGACAATCAAAGAGCTCTTGGAGATATTGATACACTGGCTTGAGGTTTTCTTGTAGTGATGAAGGAAATCAAGGAGTTTCTTGATGCTGCTCTATCGGGTGTTGGTAAAGATAATAATATCATCGGCATAAGAGAGATGCGACAAGAGTTCTGCAGTAATAATAAATAAAACAGGGGCTAGAGGATCACCTTGTCTCAAGCCTCTAGTCGACTGGAAAAAACCACTAATTTCACCATTAACGAGCACTAAGAAGAAACAATTTTCAATACAGTGTGAAACAAGGAGAATAAAGTGTTCTGGGAACCTAAACTTTTTGAGGAGTTTGTATAAGAAACTCCATTGAATCCTGTCATAAGCTTTAGTCATATCCAATTTCATCACCACATTGGAGTGCTTCTTCGGAAGGTTTAAATCATGAATAAGCTCTTGTGCTAGGAGGATGTTATCACTAATGAGCCGACCTTCCACGAAGCCACTTTGAGAAGGAGAGATAATCCGAGGGAGAAATGGAGCCAATTTGTTGTTGAGAATCTTGGACACGATTTTGTTCACCACATTACAAAGGTTAATTGATCTGAAATCACTCCAAGACTAAGGGCTGCCAACCTTAAGGTTTAGGGTTTAGGGTTTTTTTGAAACAAAAACACCGTTGTGGTGAGGGGTTTAGGCAGGACCCCCAACCTGTATATAAAGAGCCTGGTGAAAATACAAAAGAGTCAACCTGTGCAAGAATAAAAAAGGAGTACTACTCCCTTTACACGAGTATCCAAAATCCCAACCAATGCGAAAAAAAAAGGATCATCTAAATCTAAAGTTAGGGAAGCCAAGTCTGTTAAGTCTAATCAAACCCAGCAGCTGTCTGTGAAGTTGGCTAGGATGAAGGACGACTGAAGAACGAGTGGAGCAAGCTTGATTAGCAAAAAAATCAGCGACGGAGTTACCTTCCCTGTAAATATAAGATAATTGTACATGGATCTGGTTCCTAATGGTGTTGATTCTACTAATCAGATTATGAAGAGTCCAATGGCCATGTGAAGAGGAGATGATGCTGATGATGGCTTGTGAATCCACCTCCCCCCAGAGTGGTGAAAACCTCTGTCAAATGCTAGCTCCAAGCCTTTCAAAAGAGCCCACATCTTTGCAAATGTGTTGGTTGCGTCTCTAATGTGGTCTTGGAAGGCAAGAATGACATTGCCTTCTGAGTCTCGAATGACCCCGCCAGCACTTGCAATACCTGTAGAAGTTTTTATAGCACCGTCTGTATTGAGCTTGAACTATCCACAGTCAGGTTTTCTCCATTGGACTGGGAATGGTTGAGAAGGAGGACTCGGTGGAAAGTGAAAGCCAAGGTCACGTGCCAAGTCCAAATCTCCTCGCCAATGATTTCTATCAAAATTTTTGCAATTGAAGAGTACCTGTAAATGATTAAAAATTTTCCAAACAACTTTGTGCCAAGAAAACTTTTTGGTCCTATTTTTTGTGTCATTCCTTTCAGTCCAAATGAAACACAAGGCAAGCAAAGGGATAAGGGATCTAACACATAATCTGTGGGTGAAGCAAGAAGAGAATTTCCAAAAATTAACAAGAATATGCAAATTAGAGATATTGGGGGAAGGGATATTAAAAAGATCAGAGAACACACTCCAAATATGATTAGCTTGTTCGCCCTGAATGAAGAGATAAGGAATGGATTCAATATCCTAACAACAGTGGCATTTCGAAGCAAGAGAGAAACCCATTCTTTGAATATGAGTGTCAATTGGAATCCAATTATGGAAGAGACGCAAAAGAAAGAAGGACATGGTAGGAGTAAAGAATGGAGTCCATAGGTCAAAGAAGAGGTGCTGAGTCACTGTTGGTTCTCTAATCAGGTTCCAAGCAGATTTAAAAGTAAAAGACCATTGGGAGAGAGTTTCCATGTCATTAAATCTTCGTTGGCATTTGAGAAGTACACGTGTAACACTTACTCCATGAGATTTTCCGGAAGAATTTGTTTAAGTCTTTGAATGTTCCGTTCTCCATTGCTTCAATAGTAATTCACCTTTTCAGGACCATGATCTTCAATAAGGGACTGTGCGAGAGGCGTAGAGCCACACCAGTGATCAAACCAGAAGGAGCAGTCTCCACTCCCTAGCACCCAAAAAATGTGCTCTTGAGTAATATCCTTCAGTTTATGCATTCTTTTCCAAACGGGGCTGTCATAAGTGTGAGCTTTTAAGTTACCAGGAAGCCCACCACAATACTTTGCATACAAGAAGGTAGCCCAAAGAGATTTTTGCTGCCTGAATCTCTACCAAAGTTTGCAAGCGAAGGCTTTGACAATATCAATAGACTTGCGTATCTCCAATCCACCTTCTTTAGTAGGGAGACAGATGTTATCCCAAGAATACCAATGATGCTTCTTTTGACCCTCAGAGGAACCCTATAAAAATCTGGCCATGAGCTGGTCAATCTTATAGAGTATGTTAAGAGGAGGCAGCATGACTTGAATAAGGTAGAGAGGCATTGTAGAAAGAGTACTTTTAATGAGCGCCAGCTTGCCACCATGAGAGAGTGTAGATTTATCCCAACCTTGCAACTTTGCCCCAATTCTGCTAATCAAATCAAAGAAGAGAGAAGCCTTTCTGTTGCCGGTAAAGAGAGGGGCTCTAAGATAGGTGGTGGGAAGAGGCTTAAGTGTGAATCCTGTGGTCCGAATAAGCCTTTGGGAGGTCAGTCGTGAGCATTTTTTGCTAACAACCATGAAGCTTTTCGTGATGTTAATAAGTTGCCCCGAGGTTTCTTCATAATGATGGAGAAAATCAAGCAGCTTTTTGATACTGCTTCGACGACTGTTTGTAAAGATAATCACATCATCAGCATATGATAGGTGAGAGATCCTGCAGGGTCCTTTACAGCGGTAAGCCATCCTTTTGTTGGAATTGAAGACCCTCTCTAATCCCCAAGAAAAGAATTCTGCAGTAATAATAAACAAAGAGGGAGATAAAGGATCACCTTGTCTGAGACCACGGCCTGATGGGAAAAAACCGCTTATAGCACCATTCACAAGGACTGAGAAGAAACAATGATTGATGCAATGCGAGATCAACAGGATAAAGTGTTCTGAAAATCCAAATTTCCTAAGCACTTTATAAAGGAAATTCCATTGAACTCTGTCATAAGCTTTAGTCATGTCCAGTTTTAGCACCATATTAGAGTGTTTCTTCGAAAGATTAAGATCATGAATAAGTTCCTGAGCAAGGAGGATGTTGTCACTAGTACCACGCCATTCCACAAATCCACTTTGAGAAGGAGAAATAATACGAGGGAGTAGTGGAGCCAATCTATTGTTGAGGAGCTTGTACATGATTTTGTTCACCACATTGCAAAGGCTGATATGTCTAAATTCACTTCATGAACTTGGACTTTCAACCTTGGGAATAAGCACAATTGTGGTTGAAGTGAAACTTTTAGGAAGTGGAGCACCTTGAAGAATTCCACAACTGCTGCTTGAAGGTCCTCACAAATGATGTCCCAACACTGTTGGAAAAAAAGAGCATAAAACCCACCAGGACCTACAACACTATCTGCTCTAAGATCAAAGACAACTTTCTTTGTTTCTTCTAAGTTTGGGCAGTTACAAAGGTGATCATTCTCAACTGTAGAGATAATTGGTGGGATACATTCCAGATTGGCCTCATGCAGTTGGACAGAATCAGTGGAAAGGAGTGTATGGAAGAATTGAACCGCCGATTGTTTTAGATCCTCTTGATCAGTTAGAATTTGCCCTTCATGAGAAATGGAATGGATTTTAGAAATGTACCTTTTCTTTTTCACAACGGACTGAAAGAATTTGGTGTTCCTTTCTCCATTGTCGATCCACCTGCATGCTGTTTTTTGTTTCCAATAGTCTTCTTCAAAAGTAAGGGCTTTAGTGAGCAGTGCTGTACTTCTGTTCATTGCCAAAAGGTTTTCATCTGTCGGGTCGCGATCAAAACGTCTTTCACTTGCTTCAACTTCCTGTTCTGCTTGTTTGACTCGGTCAAATATATTCCCAAAAACATGTGTATTCCACCACTTGAGATGTTTTTTCAATCTAAAAAGCTTGTGTTAAAAATTAGTGAGGCTTGTGTAAAACGTTGGAGCCATCCAATTTTGCTTCATTGAATCCATGAAAAGATGGTGCATAGTCCACATATTTTGAAATCTGAAAGAATGCCTTGGCTTATTTTCCTTAAAAGAAACCTGAATAAGAAAAGGAGTGTGATCTGAGGTAGCTCTAGGAAGGTGTGTAACTCTGGTGGCAGAAGAGAAATCCATCCAATGGTTGTTAAAGAGCACCCTATCTAAGCATGCCCAAGATCTTATGTTAGTCCATGTATAAGTGGAGCCCTCAAAGCCTGCATCTGTGATGCCACAATCTGTGATCAATTGCGCAAATTCCTCTATGCCTTTCAATTTAGGTGTGCCAATTCCTCTTCTCTCTGATACATGCAGGACAGTAATAAAATCTCCTCCAATGAGCTATAGTTTATCCATCATGGTAGTTGCAATACCTTGTAATGAATTCCGGAGGGCTCTTCTTTGGACGTAGCAACATTTTGCATAGATACTAGTCAAAAAGAAAGGTGAAATGAGTGAGTGAGAGCTAAGTTAGATGTGAAGGAGCTGCTCATGATCCACAATAATATCAACGTCAAGTCCATGGTGGGAGAAAATCCAAATCTTATTGGATAGGTTAACTATAACTTTTGAAAAACCCAATCTCTTGCAAAAATATTTTTCATCAATCTCAATCATTGGCTCAATAATAATGAGTACCTGTACTCCATATTATTGGCAAATTCCGCGAGTAGGCTTTTGTGTTTTGCTATTGCCAACACCTCTGACATTCCAAACCAAAATATTCATATAGATTGGGAGAGCGAGAAAGAATCTGACATGGATCTTGTGATCCTTCTGCCAACAGTGAGTGTAGGAAAGTTAGAGTTGATCCTTTTGGACTTTGCTTTTGGAGGGATGGACCTGCAAATCCTGTGTTTTGCTTTAAGCGAGGTTTCTTGTAACTCAGCAAGGGTGACAGAATCAAGATCTGAAGATGAAGAGCTATCTGATGTGGATTGGGGCTGGTTTGTTGTATTGGAGGAAGAAGACTCCTCAACACTAGGGATTAATGCAGCATCAAGCTCTCTTGGGATGAGATTGGTGCAACACTGCAATGGTAAGAGGTTTAGATTGTTATGGTCCAAAGCAGGGGTTGTCCTGTGTCTCTCAGCATTATGCTCCACCCGATTAGTCTCCTTGATAGCCTGGTATTCCCCAGACTCAGTCCCAAATAAAAGCTAACTCCCATCATGCTGAGTAGGTCCATTTTCTCCATCATTTATCTTATTTCCAGCAACTCTAAATTCGTGCTCACCATCATTTGCACTATTATCATCAACTCTAACACTAGCAGCCACTGTCTTCACCATATCCACAATCACTCCACCAGGAACAAGATCAGTTTTATTACCTAAGCTTTCATTTTCAGCAAAGACTGCAGAATTAGTTCTCTTAGTAGCAGAATTTTCAGCACAAACTGCAAAATTAGTCTCCCTGTCAACAAAATTTTCAGCACAGTCATGTTTTCAGCAAGAAAACCATCAAGTTCATCCCTAACCACAATGTTATTCACAGCAGTGTTTTCAGATTGAAAATCAGCAAAACCATCCTTCTCCACAACAACAAGCACAGCAGTTTTGACAGAAAGATATCCATCAGAATCATCTTCCTCCACAACCTCTTTCACAGCAGTATTTTTTCCAGAAAACCATCAAAACCATCCTCATCCAAAGTTCTATTACCAAAAGTTTTTTCAGCAATACATCCATCAAAATCATCCTCTTTCACAACATCAACCACAGTATTTTTGACAGCAAGAAATCCATCAGAATTATCCTCATCCACAACCACTTTCACAGCAGCATTATTTTCCAGAAAACCATCAGATTGACAACCATCCATCATAGGTGTAGAAATGCCCTCCTCTAAATTACCGTCAGCACCCGTAAGAGAGTTAAATCTATTGAGGGAGAGCTTTATACCTGGACTGTGTCCATTATTTATTTCTGTTGCAGTGGCAACTCTACTCGGTTTAGCATGATAAATCAAAGGGGCTTTACCTTTGTTCTTTTTCTTGTCCATGAAGCCATCGGTGGGGACCTTCTTTATCTGATTGAGCAGGGAATGGATAGCCTTTTTAGCAAGCTTTTGTCTCATGTGGTACCGTTCAGCCTCAATAGCTTGCAAATCCACTGGTTTAGGAGCATTCCCGTTACCAAAACAGCCCTTTGAGTTGTGTCCTAAATGCTTGCAAGAGGAACAATACTTTGGGATGTTCTCGTGTATGATTCTCTGAACAAGAATTTATGTTCCAATCCCCAACTTGATAGAGGAATGGAGAGGTGCCGAAAGAACAATTTCAATACAAATTCTGGCAACACTGGTTCTAGATTTTGCAGCCATGGGAACCAAGGAAAAACCATGTAGAATGAAATGGGGTAGAAATCACTGTGCAGAGTTACTATACACACTACATAGTGCTGAAACGACGTCGTTTTCAAGGCGATCAGCCCGAGAAAGTCGAAGAAATGGAGCAATTGGCAACGGAAAATGAAAGTCCATAAAACAACGAACACAACAAAGCAAACAATTTGGAAAAATGCTGCAAAAGAAGGATGGAATTGAAAAATTAAGTTATCGCGCACGGACAGAAACGGGCTGAGCAAAAAACGAAATTACCTGAGAATGGCCTAGCATTGAGTGAAATTGATAGGTGAAAAAGAAGCCCAGAGGAGTGTGAGCTAGGGGCTACCTTTTTTGGCAGCCGAAGCCGCTGGAGATGCGCGGATCGAAGAGAAAAAAAAATCGGCCGGATGTAGCAGTGCGCGAAACAGGCCAAACGGCTAAGTTTTTGTTTGAAATTTGGAACGAAGGGTCACCGAGGGACGAGCACCAACAGCCGGGGGTTGGTTTCTGGCGGAGGTGACTGGAAATGGGGCAAATCATGAAATCGCCATTTTGGAGAGAGAAAATCGCCTATTTTTTAGAGAGAAGGGAGAGCATTTGTAAAAAGTGCAGAATGGTTTTCGATTTAGGGTTTAGGGTTAGGGTTAGGGTTAGGGTATAGGGTTTTTTTTTGAAGCAAACGGGGGGCAGTTCAGCCCAATACCATTACACTAGTAGAACAAGTACATGAAGGTTTAGAAAAAAATAAAAGAGGAGTACTACTCCCTTACAAGAGAAAATCAAAGGAACAACAAGTTATTTAAATCTAATGTATGGAAGATTAGACGCATCCAATCTAGTAATGGCAATAAGAGGCCCCTGAATTTGATCTTTATGAAGAACGACACCTTCTGACAAGTTGCAAGCCTGTGATGCAAGTAAATCTGCTACTTAGTTGGCTTCCCTGTAGATATGCGAAGCTTTGAACTCCATCTTCCTTAGCATCACTTTAATGCGTTCAAAGTATGTTGATAGAGCCAGAAACCTGAGTGAGTCGATGTTAAGAGTGAGATAATAGCAGAAGCATCAACTTCAATCCAAACTCAGAGATAGGGCTTGAAGATAAAGCTTTCAATTTTGCTGAGATATTTGTTGCATGTCCCAGAGGTTCTTCGAAGGCAAAGATAACCTCACCATTATGATCCTTCAAAATACCTCCTGCTCTTGCAATGCCTGGATTACCTTGAGCAGCTCCATCAGTATTAAGTTTGACCCATCCTGGAGTTTAGGGTTTAGGGTTTTTTTTAAGAAACGCCAAAGGCGGGAGGAGCTTATCGAGGTCCTCAGCCCATCTTCATAAACACAAAATGCCCAGTACAAGGTAGCTTTGGAAAAAGTAAATGAGGAGTACTACTCCCTTACAGTTAAAAAACATTATCCTTAGCAAGAACTAATGAGATCAAAACTAAAAGAGGAGTACTACTCCCTTACAGCAACAAGGTGGAGGGGAACTAGTGAAATCTAAAGTAGGGGTATCCCATCGAGTCAAGTCTAGTGATGCCAAGAAGTTTACCTTGAATCTACTATGGAGGAATAAAGTGAAAGCCCTGTGTGTTGATTGCCAGATTTGCTTCCCTAAAGATGTGGGAAACTTTAGTCTCCATTTGGGTTTAGGGTTTAGGGTTTAGGGTTTAGAACAAAAACACCGCTACGGGTGAGGGGTTATGGCCAGACCCCCAACCTGTGAATTAAAAGAACCTGCCGAAAGTACAAGAGTTAACTTGTGCAAAATGAAAGGAGGAGTACTACTCCCTTTACACGAGTACTAGAAATCCCAACAAAACGAGAAAAGAAAATAGAATCATCTAAACCTAAAGTTGGGAATGCCAAGTCTGTCAAGTCGTATAAGACCAAGCACCTATCCCTAAAGCTGGTTAGGAAGGAGAATGACTGAAGAATGTGTGGAGCAAGCTTCATTAGCAAAGAAGTTGGCAACGGAGTTTCCTTCCCTATAAATATGTGATAACTGTACGTGGATCTGGTTCCTAATGCTGTTGATTCTACCAATCCAATTTTGTAGAGTCCAATCTCCCTGTGAAGAGGAGATGATGGTGATGATGGCTTGTGAGTCCACCTCAACCCAAAGCGGTGAAATGCCTTTGTCAAAAGCAAGCTCCAAGCCTTTCAAAAGAGCCCACATATCTGCATATGTATTGGTAGCATCTCCAATGTAGTCTTGGAAGGCAAGAATAACGTTGCCTTCTGAGTTCCGAATGACCCTACCCACACCTGCTGTACCTGTAGAAGTTTTTGCAGCACCGTCTGTATTAAGTTTGAACCATCCATGGTCTGGTTTTCTCTAATAGACTGGAAATGATTGAGGAGGACTCAGTGTAAAGTGGAAGCTAAGATCATGTGCCAAGTCCAAATCTCCTCGCCAATGATGTCTGTCAAACTTTTTGCTTTTGAAGAGTACCTATAAATGATTAAAAATTTTCCAAACAACTTTGTGCCAAGAGAACTTTTTGATCCTATATTTGGTGTCGTTCCTTTCGGTCCAAATGAACTACAAGACAAGCAAGGGGATAAGGGATCTAACATGTAATCTGTGAGCAAAGACAGAAGAGAATTTCCAAAAATTAGCAAGGATATGTAAATTAGAGGTATTGGGGGTAGGGATATTAAAGAGATTAGAGAATAAACTCCAAATGTGATTAGCCTGTTCGCCCAGAATAAAGAGATGAGGAATGGATTCAATATCTTGGCAGCAATGGTAGGGTTAGGGTTTGGTTTAGGGTTTAGGGTTTTTTTTAAATCAACTGCTAATGACTTGGTAGGAGGAACTTGTCGAGGTCCTCATCCCATGTTCATAGAGAATCCAGAACGGTTACAGAATAAGGTAGCTTTGAAAGAAGTAAATGAGGAGTACTACTCCTTTACAAGTTTGAACCGAAGAAAGGAAATAATTACTTAAAACGAAAGTACGAGTACTGAAGGGAATCCAGAGTGATGATACTCCGAAGTTGACCATGGATTTGGTCTTGAGAAAGAATCACGCGATCTGAGAGGGTACACACCTGAGTTGCAAGTATGTCTGCTGCTTGATTAACTTCTCTATAGATATGTGTGATTTTAGTCTCCATGCTATTCCTTAGCACTCTAATCCGTTGCAAAGTGTGTTGGAGAAGCCAGCTCCCCGCCTGAGTGGAGGACAAAAGAGAGAGAAGGGAAGAAGCATTCATTTCAATCCAGACTTGGTGGAATCCCAACTTCAAGCAGAGTTCCAAACCTGTGTGAACTGCCGTTAGTTCTGCCATTGTGTTTGTTGTAGTTCCAATTGGTTCTTTGAAAGCAAAAAGGACTTTTCCCTTGTGGTCTCGTAAGAGGCCTTTTGCTCTTGCGATACCTGGGTTGCCACGGGCAACTCCATCTGTATTAAGTTTGAATCAGCCAGGAGATGGCATTTGCCAGAAGACAATCTTTGGTCGGGGCTTTTTGGGAGGTGGAAGAAAAATTCCCAGGTGTGAGCCAACGTTACGGTCGCCTTTCCAATTTGATGCCTTCTAAAGCCTCCTGAGTGTTAATGCTTGAAGATAGCCATGAATATTATGAGTGATGGAGATAGCTGCCATGGGAATGCCACGATACTTTGCATCATTTCGAGCGCACCAAATGAACCACAAAACTAAGTATGGGATGACATTCCTGATATGAACTTGGTTGGTGTCATGAGAGGTCTCCCAAGCTTGAAGAAAGCATGAAATATGAGGTGTATTTGGGATAACAACATTGAAGAGGTGAGCAAAATGAGCCCAGACTGTTGAGGCTTTCATACTGGTGAAGAAAAGGTGTTGAGTTGTTTCTTGGTCCCTGCAGCACCAACATTTAGAAGGGAATGAGAAACCTTTTTTCTTGAGTCTATCATCTGTAGGAATCTAGTTATGAATAAGGCGCCACATGAATATGGAAATAGTAGGAAGCAGGAGCGGCATCCAGATTTTCTTGAAAATGCTGTGCGATGGTCCTTCTTCCCTAGCAAACAACTATGCTGATTTAATAGAAAATTTCCCATCAGTGGCATGTTTCCAAAATGGAAGATCTCTTCCTTCAGGGTTAATTGGGGTGGCTGCCACAAGTTGACAAAGACGAGCAGGAAGGATCTCTGATAGCTTTGAAGTATTCCACCCACCGTGATGCTAATACCAACGGACTGGTTCATGCGAGAAGTTGTATCTATTAGTAAGAATTTAAAGGGTGCCTTCTTGGAGCCAACAGTCGTGTCAGAAAGAAATATTGCCGTCTCCCAGGCTCCAAAACATGTTGTTCTAAATAGAATTTCGGACTTTATATAACCTTTTCCATGGGGTTGAATAATGAACTGAAACTGGGACTGTTCCTGGAAAAGAGGAGCCACAATATTTGCTTTTGAGGAAGTTAGCCTAAAGAGAAGATTGTGATTGAAACCTCTACCAAAGTTTAAAGGAAAAGGTTGTAACCATGTCGCTCAACCGTCTAATACCCAGTCCACCTTCTTCTCGAGGTTGACAAATATAATTCCATGTCGTCCAATGAATTTTCTTGTGATCAAGAGTCGAACCCTAAAAAAACTTAGAGAAAGTCATTTCAATCTGTGCAATAACCGCGAGAGGAGAATTGATGACTTGGCAAAGGTAAAGGGGCATTGATGACAGGGTGCTTTGGATGAGTTGTAGCCTACCACCATGTGACAAATGTGTATGTTCCCAGCCACCAAGTCATGTTCGGATTTTGCTAAGAAGATGATAAAAAAGGGTTCTCCTTTTGTTACCTTTAAAGAGTGGCACCCCGAGATAGAAGATGGGCAGTTGTTTCCAAGTGAAGCCGGTGAGAATTTTCACTCTACGGATGAACATATTAGGCATCTGTGTGCCAGTGATGAATGAGCTCTTATCTTGGTTAATTTTCTACCCAGAGAGGAGCTCATACAATTTTAAAAAATGCATAAGTTTAGAAAGGGTTGGTTTTCGAGCTTTGGAGAAGATAATGATGTCATCCGCAAAGGCTAGATGAGTTATGGGAGTGCCTCCTTTTGTGTCAAAATACATGTGAGGATTATCCATGAAAAGCTTGTCAAGACCACGTGATAATAGCTCGGCGCCAAGAATAAAAAGAGTTGGAGAAAGTTGATCACCTTGTCGCAAACCCTGAGAAGATTTGAAAAATCCGACAATGGAGCAATTAATCAATACAGAAAACCAGCAATTTGAAATGCAATTTCTGACCGAGGAAAGAAAATGTGCTGGGAATCCCATATGATGCAAAACATAGCAAAGGAAATCTCAATTAACTTTATCATAGGCTTTTGTCATGTCCAATTTGATTAGTAAATTATCAAAGGAAGCCCTATTGTAAAGTCGATGCACCATTTCTTGTGCCAGCAGGATATTGTCTCCAATGAGTTGACCCGGGACAAAACCACTTTAATTGGGAGATATGAGCACTGGTAGAGCAGCCACAATTCTGTTGTAAATGAGCTTAGACAGAATTTTATTAACAGCATTGCAAACAGAGATCGGACGATAGTCTTTCCAGTGGTTTGGGCCCTCAATTTTGGGAATAAGAACAATCGTTGCGGCTGTTAAACTGCGGGGCATGGGGTTATCCTGGAAGAAATCGTGAACTACCTCTTTAACATCTTCAGCAAGAAATTGCCAACAAGTTTGGAAAAATAGTGCTGTAAAGCCATCTGGTCCCGTTGTGCTGTCTGGATCCAATAAGAAAACAACCTCTTTAATTTCCTCCAAATTTGGAATAGAGTTGAAAGTGTGAGCAAGAGTTGGAGGGAGTTTTGGAAGAGAACTCAGAAGAGTGTGATGGCTTGGAACATCAGGTTGGGGCGATGGGACCGAAAAAAGTTGCTGAAAAAACTACACAACTGAGTCTTTTATGTCCTGTTCTGTTGTCAACTCTCTATCTTCCTCCAAAATTCGGTTAATGCGAGATTTAGCTCTCTGCTTCTTCACCAAAGAGTGAAAAAATTTAGTGTTGCGTTCGCCCGCTTGCAACCATTTGCAGTTACTTTTTTGCTTCCAGAGTAAGGGCATGGGTGAGGCTGGCATTATATTTGTTCAATTCAGTTGCATTAGCAACACATGGATCCTGGTCTAATTTATTTTCTGCTTCAGTGGCTGCCTGCTTTGCCTGTTCAACCAAGTGGAAAACATTGCCAAAAATAGCCTAATTCCACCCTTTAAGGGCCTTTTTCACACGCAAAAGCTTTTGTTGGATCTTGATCATACCAGTTCCTGAAGTTGGTTGTGTCCAAGACTCACGAACCACCTGCAAAAATTGATTGTGTTTAGTCCACATATTCTGGAATCTAAAAGAAGATTTATTTCTGCATTGGGGATTGGAGGCTTCAATTAAAAGGGGGCGGTGGTCAGAGCTTCTACAAGGAAGGTGGGAAACTTGAGTGCACTCAAATAAATCAGCCCAGGTAGAGGAAAGGAGGACCCTATCAAGGCGTTTCCAAACTCTGTTGTTAGTCCAAGTGAATAGTTCCCCTTCAAACCTAGCATCCACGAGTCCACAGTCTAGAATCATGTCATTAAAATCATCACTCGGCCCCAATCTTTAAGTGGCCTCGCTAACTAATTCTGACGCCGAGAGAGTGACATTAAAATCGCCACCAACAATCCATGGACCAGAAGAAAGCGAGATGAGACCAAGTTCTGACCAAAGGAGCTTTCTTTCCAATCTACTGCAGCTTGCATAAATAAAAGTACCCCAAAAGGTCTTATCCAACTTGTGGGAGAAGATTTTAACGTGTAGGAATTGAGAATGATCTTTCAGCACGTCAATTTGAATATCAGTTTTTGAGAAACACCAAATTTTGTTTGAAGTGTTGGCTACAACTGAATGGAAACCAAACCTTCTGCACATGAAGGAAGTATCAAGTTGAATAAATGGCTCCAAAATGACAAGAATCTCTGGGTAGAAGTCTTTGCACATGCTGTGTAGAATTTTCTGTTTACTTGAAGCTCCCAATCCCCTAATATTCCAAATGAGGATCTACATTAAAAATTTTGTTTAGTGGAATGGGAAGAAGCTCTGGTGATTTTTTTTGCAGCCTGACGAGTTGCTGTCTTCTTCTTAGAGGTAATAGGATTGTTTAGTTCTGCCGGCACCTCTAAGTCTACTGACTTGTTACGTTTATGTTTGTTGGAGAGCACAGTGTCTTTGAGGTCTTGCTGTTGTTGAAGTAAATGATCATGTTCAATCTCATTTTCAGCACTAGAATATTCGACTTCAATTCTGTTGGCAGCTGAAAGGTGAAGAATGTCGTATGCCTTAGCAAGACCACTGATACCATCATTCTTAAGGATAGAAATAACTGCTGGGATTTTTAGTGCTTCCTTTTAAGTGTCAACAGAGTCATTATCATCCAGCGAGTTAAGATTTGTAGCACTGATATGGGATCCTTATTCATTGGTTTCAAGAGGTGAACTTTGATCCACCATGTTGCCTTGGACATGCTGAATATTCACACTGTGGTGCTCATCTTCCTACTCATTTCCATTATGCTCAACGGATAAATTATTGCCCCAGGGCTCAGCGACAGAGGGAACAAATGGACATAAGTGGTGGCCGGATTCTGTGGGCGATGAACCAGTAGATTTTTGAGCAGTAGGCTAGCAGTCATTTTCTGTATCATCCAATCCTTGAGCATCATTTGCATCCGAGTAGTTTATCTCATCAGTTCTAGGATTAAAATTTTTTAAGTCCTTGCCAGTGGTATTTTCCCCAGCAGTAGAAAAAATTTGGGTGGCCCCTGGAGTTTTTCACAGTTTTCAACAGAGGAAGGTTTGCTTCCTACATCCTCAGGAGCAGCATTTGGATGTATGCCTTATGTTTGCTCAACCGAATTTGGGATGATAGCTTCCACACCCGTAGCCGCTCGATTGTCTTTACTAGTGAACACAGTGTGACTTGTGGCAAGAACAGCTTCTAGGATTTCCTTTCCACGCTTCTTATCCAGAAATACCTCAAATCGGTTCCCTGGTTTTTCTGATCCTCTCCCTTATTTCTTTGAAGCACAGCAGTGGTAGGCTCTTGGGTTTGATCCTCTGTTTTTTTGGTTTGGTCTTTCAAGAAACAATTGCTGACATTATGTCCTAAATGGCAGCAGAAAGAGCAGAATTCTGGACAGCTTTCATAATGTATTTTCTGTAGAAAAGTTTTATCACCAATACCCAAATAAATTTCTGAGACTCTCTCTTGCAACAGGTTAAGTTCCACACAAACTCTAGCCAGGCTGGGACGTGTCATACCAGCTGTCAGTTCATCAATCAAGAGTGGAGTGCCAATCAACTTAACAATGCTAAATAATGCTTGTTTATTGAACAAATGGCAAGGCAATTCTGGAAGGCGAAGCCAAATTGAGGCGATGGAGGATTTAATGGAAGGCTCAAAATCAGGAGTCCATTTAAAGACACGCATTGGGAAACTGTGAAACAGCCAAACACCTCGTAACTAAATTCGTGAGTAGTCCTCCTCATTGGTTAGGTTAATCAACACGTGCTTTGGATTGATGACGCCAAGCTTAAAGTCACCTTTAAGGCCCAGTTTGGTGATTCTGAATTGAAGGGAGCTCAACGTAGGGACACCATGCGAGAATTTTCCAACGAGAGCGTATTTTAAGGATTGTGCAAGCAGTGAAGTTTCAGCTTCTGAAAACCCAATACTAGGCTTGCCTTTGAACTTAGAAACCGAACCAATAGCAGAATGTTGCAGGGAATCATCAAAAATTTTCTTGGCTTCTCGGTGAGGATCAGATTGCACTTTTGTGCGTTGAGACCCGCAAGCAACTGACACATAGCTACGTTTGAGCAAGGGATCAGGAGGTTTAGGGGACTCAGGCAAATCCATCAGAAAACGAAAGTCACTCTTACACTAGCAATCCCAAACATTCCCAGT
Source organism: Avicennia marina (assembly GCA_019155195.1). Taxonomy (NCBI): domain Eukaryota; kingdom Viridiplantae; phylum Streptophyta; class Magnoliopsida; order Lamiales; family Acanthaceae; genus Avicennia; species Avicennia marina. The sequence goes on from CM032764.1 coordinate 14,664,344, forward strand.
TGAGCTCCCTCACAACAACAACTCTAGCAACAACATAGATAGAGCTACAGTAAGTAGCTCAACCAAATGGAGTTTGCAGAGAAGTCAATTGTTACCTGATGGCGATAGCCCGGGTGAGGGAAGCGCCCGACAAGCAGCGCCTTGGGTCGGGGAGGAGCGTCAAATGTCGCCGCACTCTGAGGGAGGCTGACCGATCCACGACAGCAACCCAGACAACGCAGAAAGGGCGATCGAGAGAACTGGGTGAAAAGGGAGATTTGCAACCGCTTGACAAACAGCCACCGCCGTCCATCAGTGATCGACGTCGAAGGTCGACGCTTCTCCAGTGAGGCCAGGGGTGGTCGAGCGTCGGTTTAGGGTTTAGGGTTTAGGGTTTAGGGATTTAGGGTTTTAGGGTTTAGGGTTTAGGGTTTTTTTTCTAAAACGCCAAAGGCGCGAGGCACTTTTCGGGGTCCTCACCCTATCTTCATAAACTCACAATGCCAATTACAAGGAAGCTTTGGAAAAAGTAAATAAGGAGTACTACTCCTTTACAGTTAAAGAACATAGATGGGTGGCGGGACTAATGAAATCTGAAATATGGGTACCCCAATTGAATCGAGATGTAGTATTCCACGTACGTGACCCTGAGTTTGCTGCCCATGGATGACAATGAGATGGGATGCCTCGCAAGCCTCGAATGCAAGAAGATCAGCAGCTTGGTTGGCCTCCCTGAAAATATGTGTGATGCGCACCTCCATTAAGTTAAGATGACTCTGGATGTGATGAAGAATGTGCTGGAAGAGCCAGTGACCAGTGTACTCCGATGATAAGAGAGAAATAATAGAAGTGGCATCCACCTCCACCCAAATCTTAGAGAACCCATGCTGCCAAGACAGAAGCAATCCTCGATGGAGGGCTTTCAGCTCAGCCATTGTGTTGGTTGAATGTCCCAAAGGCTCCTTGAAAGCAAAAATGAGTTGACCTTTATGATCTCTGAGAAGTCCCCCTGCTCCAGCAATTCCTGGGTTCCCAAGAGAAGCCCCATCCGTATTAAGTTTAACCCACCCAATTGAGGGTTTAGTCCACTCGACAATTTTAGGCAAGAAAGTGCAAGGAGGTGGCAATTCAATCCCAAAGTATGAGGCGATGTTACGGTCTCCATACCAATGCGAAGGTTTCCCTAAATTGCATCGAAAAATAGTATGAATGTAAGAGTAAACCTTATGGATGATATGATGTGCATGCACTGGAAGACCACGATGTTTAGCATCATTCCTAGCACACCAAAGGAACCATAAAGTAAGAAAGGAAACCATGTTTCTGATCTGGATCTGATTATTACTTCCATGAACTTCCCATCTCTGGAGAAAGAGAACCACATTAGCTGTTTGGGGAACCGACTGACGGAAAATGAAGGCAAAGTGACTCCACGCAGCTTTAGCCTTCATGCTAGTAAAAAAGATATGCTGGGAAGTTTCTTGCTGACGACAACACATGCACTTAGACGGAAGGGCAAATCCTTTCTTTTACAGCCGGTCATCCGTAGGGAGCCAATTATGAATCAACCTCCATAAAAAGATCGAGATGGTTGGGATAATAAGTGGATCCCATATTTTACGAAAAATAGCTTGTGGATCTCCCTTTTCCCTAACAAGATGCCAAGCAGATTTAGTAGAAAAATGTCCATTAGTGCCGAGTTTCCACACTAGTTGATCAGAAACGCCATTGTGAATGGGTGTGCTGATGATAAGCTGACAAGTATCCTCTGGAAGCACTGTTTGCAATTTAGCCAGATTCCATCGGCCATTAAGCCAATAATGGTGAATTGGCTCAGCAGATCCCTCCAAAGAACAAATATTAGCCATAGTGCCCTCTTGGAGCCAGCAATCATGCCAAAAAGAAATAGATCCCTTCCCAATGTTCCAGAAAATGTGCTCTTGGGCCACAAGGTGAATTTTATAGAGCCGTTTCCATGTGGAGGAAGCATGAATAGATCCCCGCACCGGACTTTGGAAGAATCCCATACAGTATTTTTGAAGAAGGAATTGGGCCCAAAGTGAGGATTGGGTAACAAAACGCCACCATAATTTGATAGAGAAGGCCTCAACAACGTCTCGCATCTTTCAAACACCCAAACCACCTTCGTTGTGAGGCTGACAGATGTTAATCCACTTAGTCCAGTGAATTTTCCTCTGGTTGTCTGTAGAGCCCCCAAAAAATTTAGAAAAGAGTTTTTCAATCCGATCCAAAGTATAGAGAGGAGGGTTGATAACTTGAAACAGATGAATAGTCATGGAAGAAAGAACACTTTTAATGAGTTGGAGTCGTCCGCCATGTGAAAGAAAGTTATGTTCCCATCCTCTAAGCCTAACATAGATACGATCCAACAGGCCAGTAAAAAGAGAGCATCTTTTATTACCTCTGAACAACGGCGCACCAAGATAGTGAATCGGTAGTTGTTTCCAACAAAAACCAGTGAGATGCTTAATCCGGTGGATGGAGGCCTGTGAGGATCTCTTACTCGCCACGAAGTAGCTCTTGGAATAGTTTATCTGCTGCCCAGATAAGTATTCATAGCGCTGTAAAAATTTCATGAGTTTTTGCAAAGCTGGATTTCTCGCCTTTGTAAAAATGATAATGTCATCTGCAAAAGCCAGGTGAGTAATGGGAAGGCCTCCTTTGGTGTCAAAGTACATGTGGGAATTTTGTGAGAAAAGTTTCTCCAATCCACGCGAGAAAGCCTCGGCCGCAAGAATGACAAGGGCTGGAGAGATCGGGTCACCTTGGCGAAGCCCTTGCAACGACTTAAAGAATCTAGCAGGGTTTAGGGTTTAGGGTTTAGGTTTAGGGTTTAGGGTTTAGGGTTTAGGGTTTTTTTTTTAATCCAAAACGCCAAAGGCGCGAGGCACTTTTCGGGGTCCTCACCCTATCTTCATAAACTCACAATGCCAATTACAAGGAAGCTTTGGAAAAAGTAAATAAGGAGTACTACTCCTTTACAGTTAAAGAGCATAGATGGGTGTCGGGACTAATGAAATCTGAAATATGGGTACCCAATCGAATCAAGGTGTAGAATTCCACGTATGTGACCCTGAGTTTGCTGCCCATGGATGACAATGAGATGGGACGCCTCGCAAGCCTCGGATGCAAGAAGATCAGCAGCTTGGTTGGCCTCCCTGAAAATATGTGTGATGCGCACCTCCATTAAGTTAAGAAGACTCTGGATGTGATGAAGAGTGTGCTGGAAGAGCCAGTGACCAGTGTACTCCGATGATAGGAGAGAAATAATAGAAGTGGCATCCACCTCCACCCAAATCTTAGAGAACCCATGCTGCCACGAAGAAGCAATCCTCGATGGAGGGCTTTCAGCTCAACCATTGTGTTGGTTGAATGTCCCAAAGGCTCCTTGAAAGCAAAAATGAGTTGACCTTTATGATCTCTGAGAAGTCCCCCTGCTCCAGCAATTCCTAGGTTCCCAAGAGAAGCCCCATCCGTATTGAGTTTAACCCACCCAATTGAGGGTTTAGTCCACTCGACAATTTTAGGCAAGAAAGTGCAAGGAGGTGGCAATTCAATCCCAAAGTATGAGGCGATGTTACGGTCTCCATACCAATGCGAAGGTTTCCATAAATTGCATCGAGAAATAGTATGAATGTAAGAGTAAACCTTATGGATGATATGATGTGCATGCACTGGAAGGCCACGATGTTTAGCATCATTCCTAGCACACCAAAGGAACCATAAAGTAAGAAAGGAAACCATGTTTCTGATCTGAATCTGATTATGACTTCCATGAACTTCCCATCTCTGGAGAAAGAGAACCACATTAGCTGTTTGGGGAACCGACTGATGGAAAATGAAGGCAAAGTGACTCCACACAGCTTTAGCCTTCATGCTAGTAAAAAAGATATGCTGGGAAGTTTCTTGCTGACGACAACACATGCACTTAGACGGAAGGGCAAATCCTTTCTTTTGCAGCCGGTCATCCGTAGGGAGCCAATTATGAATCAACCTCCATAAAAAGATCGAGATGGTTGGGATAATAAGTGGATCCCATATTTTATGAAAAATAGCTTGTGGATCTCCCTTTTCCCTAACAAGATGCCAAGCAGATTTAGTAGAAAAATGTCCATTAGTGCCCAGTTTCCACACTGGTTGATCAGAAACGCCATTGTGAATGGGTGTGCTGATGATAAGCTGACAAGTATCCTCTGGAAGCACTGTTTGCAACTTAGCTAGATTCCATCGGCCATTAAGCCAATAATGGTGAATTGGCTCAGCAGATCCCTCCAAAGAACAAATATTAGCCACAGTGCCCTCTTGGAGCCAGCAGTCATGCCAAAAAGAAATAGATCCCTTCCCAATGTTCCAGAAAATGTGCTCTTGGGCCACAAGGTGAATTTTACAGAGCCGTTTCCATGTGGAGGAAGCATGAATAGATTCCCGCACCGGACTTTGGAAGAATCCCATACAGTATTTTTGAAGAAGGAATTGGGCCCAAAGTGAGGATTGGGTTCTAAAACGCCACCATAATTTGATAGAGAAGGCCTCAACAACGTCTCGCATCTTTCGAACACCCAAACCACCTTCGTTGCGAGGCTGACAGATGTTAATCCACTTAGTCCAGTGAATTTTCCTCTGGTTGTCTGTAGAGCCCCAAAAATATTTAGAAAAGAGTTTTTCAATCCGATCCAAAATATAGAGAGGAGGGTTGATAACTTGAAACAGATGAAGAGTCATGGAAGAAAGAACACTTTTAATGAGTTGGAGTCGTCCGCCATGTGAAAGAAAGTTATGTTCCCATCCTCTAAGCCTGACATAGATACGATCCAACAGGCCAGTAAAAAGAGAGCATCTTTTATTACCTCTGAACAACGGCGCACCAAGATAGTGAATCGGTAGTTGTTTCCAACAAAAACCAGTGAGATGCTTAATCCGGTGGATGGAGGCCTGTGAGGATCTCTTACTCACCACGAAGTAGCTCTTGGAATAGTTTATCTGCTGCCCAGATAAGTATTCATAGCGCTGTAAAAATTTCATGAGTTTTTGCAAAGCTGGATTTCTCGCCTTTGTAAAAATGATAATGTCATCTGCAAAAGTCAGGTGAGTAATGGGAAGGCCTCCTTTGGTGTCAAAGTACATGTGAGAATTATGTGAGAAAAGGTTCTCCAATCCACGCGAGAAAGTCTCGGCCGCAAGAATGAAAAGGGCTGGAGAGATCGGGTCACCTTGGCGAAGCCCTTGCGACGACTTAAAGAATCCAGCAGGGTTGCCATTAACAAGCACAGAGAACTAGCAGTTATTGATGCAATTTCTGAGAAGATTAACAATCTGAGCAGGGAAGCCCATATGTGAAACCACTGTGAGAAGGAACTGGTTTAGGGTTTAGGGTTTAGGTTTAGGGTTTAGGTTTAGGGTTTAGGGTTTAGGGTTTAGTGTTAGGGTTAGGGTTTAGGTTTAGGGTTTAGGGTTTAGGGTTTTAGGGTTAGGGTTTTTAGGGTTTGTTTAGGGTTTAGGGTTTAGGTTTTCGGGTTTAGGGTTGGGTTTTTTTTTTAAAGGAAAACCACCATGAGGTGGGAGGAACTTTTTGGAGTCCTCAGTCCATCTTCATAAAATACCAAGCGCCATTACAAAGAAGAGAAAAGGTACAAAGACTTGGAGAACAAATCCCCAAAAGCATAACAGGTCCGAAGACCAAAACTAACGAAACCGAAAATAAGGCAGTTTCAGAGCGTCCACTCTAATAATTCCAAGAAGTTCCCCTCGAATTTGATCAGGTGAAAGCAAAGTGAGGCCTTGGTGATGACAAGCAAGTGTGGCAAGGAAGTCAGCTGCTCGGTTACCTTCTCTATAGATGTGTGTAATGTGAATCTCCATCTGACTCATAGTATTCCTGATTCGACTCAGCATATGTTGAAATTTCCAACAGCTAGGTTGGCGATGAGAGATCAAAGTAATAAGGCATGACGCATCAACTTCAACCCAAACTTTGATAATGCCTCTCTGCACGCATAGCTCCAGACCTGTATAAAGTGCAATAAGCTCGGCCATTGTGTTAGTGGTGAAGGGAATGTGTTTTGCAAAAGCAAAAATGACCTTCCCTTGATGATTTCTCAAAAGGCCTCCCGCTCCACTAATTCCAAGGTTACCTTTCGAAGCCCCGTCTGTGTTAAGTTTGAACCAGTTTAATGAAGGTGCCACCCAAGTCACGATTTTAGTCCTATTTCTGTTGGGTTGCGGAAGAGGAATACCGAATTGGGATGCAACAAAACGATTCCCTTTCCAATGAAATAACTTCCAAAGCTTACCCACAGTCAAAGAGTGGAGGTATGAGTGGACTTTTTGGATGATGGAGTTAGCTTTCATACGCATGCCTCGATATTTAGCATCGTTACGAGCACACCAAATAAACCATAAGATAAGATAAGAGATGACATTCCGAATGTGGACAAGAGGACTTGGAACATCCCATGCTTGAAGAAACAGTTTGACTTCCGATGTTTGAGGGAAAGGGACCTTGAAGAAATGTGCAAAGTGATTCCAGATTGCTCGGGCTTTGAAGCTGGAGAAGAAAATATGAGGAATGGTTTCATAGTCATGACAGCAATGGCATTGTGAGGCGATGCTGAATCCTTTCCTTTGGAGCCTTTCGTCAGTAGGGATCCAGTCATGTAAGAGGCGCCAAAGAAAGATCGAAATAGTTGGAAGAAGAAGAGGAGACCAGATTTTCTGAAAGATGCGCTGTTTTTGGCCAGTTTGTCTAAGTAAATTCCAGGCAGATTTGAGAGTGAACTTACCATCATTTGAAGCCTTCCAAAAGGCTTGATCCCTCTCTCCAAGATTAATGGGAGTGGAAGCTACAAGATACGCAAGATGATCAGGCAAAATGCTGAATAATTTGTTGAGATTCCAGCCTTCGTCATTCCAATAAAAGCTGACAGGTTCAAGTTGAGAGCCATCTTTGCTGGAAATTTCATGAAGTGAGCCCTCTTGCAACCAGCAATCATACCAAAAAGAGATTTTCCCATCACCAAGGCTCCAGAAAATATTATTTTGGGCAACCATTCGGTTCTTGCAAATCCTTTTCCAAGAAAGGGAGGCCTGCGTTGAAACTTTAACAGAACTAGGGAAAGCTGTACCACAATATTTCTGCAGAAGGAAGTGACTCCAAAGTGAAGATTGCTCCCGAAAACGCCACCACAACTTGAGGGAGAAAGCAGAGATAATATCTTGAAGTCCTCTGATTCCAAGCCCCCCTTCTTCACTTGGAAGGCAAATGTTCTTCCATTTAGTCCAATGAAGTTTCCTGTGTGATGTAGATGAGCCCCAAAAGAATTTAGCAAACATAATTTCAATCTGATGAATGGTTGTGAGTGGAGGATTCAGAACTTGCAGCAAATGAAGTGGCAAGGAAGATAGGACACTCTTGATGAGTTGGAGCCTACCGCCATGGGAGAGAAGATGATGTTCCCAACCACCAATTCGATCACGTATCTTCTTCACAAGGTTATCAAAGAAGACTTTTTTCTTATTCCCTTTAAATAAGGGGGTTCCAAGGTAGCAAATGGGAAGGTGTTTCCAGCTGAATCCTGTTAAGGATTTCAGCCTCTGAATTTGAAGAGATGAGGTTTTCTTACCAACAACAAAGAAGCTTTTGGAGGGGTTAATTTGAAGCCCAGAAGCTTCTTCAAAATCTACCAGCAGATTCATGATTTTGTTGATGGCTGGTTTTCTAGCCTTGGAAAAGATGATGAAGTCATCCGCAAAGGCTAGGTGAGAGATAGAGCCTCCTCCTTTTGTGTCAAAAAACATGTGAGTATTGTTCGTGAAGAGATAATCCAGTCCTCTAGAAAAAGTTTCAGCTGCCAGGATGAAGAGTGCTGGGGAGAGGGGATCTCCTTGTCTCAGTCCTCTGGTGGATTTAAAAAAACCTGCAGGGCTGCCATTGATCTGAACTGAAAACCAACAATTTTCCACGCAATGGCGAATGAGACGGATGGTATGGGCAGGGAAATCCATGTGCTCCAAGACTTTAAAGAGAAAATCCCAGCTGATCTTGTCATATGCCTTAGCCATATCCAGTTTCAGAATCATGTTATCGAACTTATCTCTGTTTTCCAAACTATGCACCATTTCTTGTGCAAGGAGGATATTGTCACCAATGAGTCTACCTGGAATAAAACCACTCTGGGATGGAGAAATGATATGAGGAAGGGCAGCAGCAAATCTCTTATATAGGAGCTTAGACATAAGCTTATTAATCACATTGCAAAGAGAAATCGGCCGGAAGTCATTCCAGGTTTGTGATCCTTCAGTTTTAGGAATCAGAATAATAGTGGTGGCTGTAAAACTCCTTGGCATTGGTGTGCCAGAGAAGAAATCCACCACGGCTTCAAGCAAATCAGCAGCTAAAAAATTCCAGCAAGATTGAAAGAAAAGGGCGGAAAACCCATCCGGTCCAGCTGTGCTATCTGGGCAGAGGGAAAAAATGATATCTTTAATTTCCTCCAATGTAGGGACAGAGTTCATGGACTGGGAGAAAGCAGCTGGGAGTTTGGGAAGGAGACTTAAAAAACCATTCAACTGTGGAGAGGAACTGCGTGGGGATGTGTCTGTGAGCAGTTTTTGATAGAAGTCAGCCGCTGAAGCTTTGATTTCATCCTCTGCTGTCAAAACATTGCCGTCAAATACCACTCTGCTAATATGAGATCGACTCCTCTTTCTTTTAACCAAGGAATGGAAGAATTTTGTGTTCCTTTCCCCTGCTTCAAGCCATTTGCAGGCACTTTGTTTCCAAAAATCAGATTCCATAGTGAGGGTGCGAATGAGATCAGCGTTGCATCTGTTCAGCATTATGGAATTAGATTCTGAGGGATCTTTATCAAAGATGAGTTCAGCTTCAGTAGCAGCAATTTTGGCCCTTTCAACTTGCTGAAAAATGTTACCGAAGCAGTTTTTATTCCAGTCTTTCAGGGTGTTTTTGATACGATATAGTTTCTGTTGGAGTTTAATCATACCATATCCCTGAACTGGTTGCTTCCAGGAATCCTCTACCGTTTGCAGAAAGGAATGGTGTCTTGTCCACATATTGAGAAATCTGAATGAAGGTCTGAGCCTGCTAGCAGGGCAAAAGGCCGATACCAATAAAGGATGGTGGTCAGAGCTTCTCCTAGGAAGGTGAAAGACTTTGGTGCACGAAAAAGATCAATCCAATGACGGGAGTGGAAAACTCTATCCAGTCGTTTCCAAACTCTTTTATTTGTCCAAGTGTATGGTTCCCCTTCGAAACCTGCATCGGTTAATCCACAGTCCATGACCATATCACAAAAATCATCACTAGGTCCAGTTCTTTGGGAGGCACCACCAAACACTTCAGAGGAAGAAAGAGTGACATTAAAGTCTCCCCCGACCAGCCAAGGAGTGGTGGTATTAGATAGGGTTGAAAGTTCTTCCCAAAGTGAGCGTCTTTCAACTCTAGTGCAGCTGGCATAGATGAAGGTACCCAAAAACTCCTTCCCTTGATTAAGAGAGTGGGCCTTGACATGAATAAATTGGGAGTGATCCTTTAAGACTTGGATACAGGTCCCCTCTTTAGAGAATAACCAGATTTTGTTGTTGATGTTGGAGATGACAGATGAAAAGCCGAGTCTCCTTCGCATAAAAGACTCATCAAGATGAATAAACGGTTCCAGGATTGCCAGGATGTCAGGTTTGTGTTCTTTGCACAAGTTGTGCAGAATTTTTTGTTTACTTGTACTACCCAACCCTCTAATATTCCAGATGATAATCTTCATGTTAAAATTGGGTAGATGGTTGAGAGGGAGCTCTAGCAGACCGTCTCAGAGGTTTCGTGGATTTCTTTTTCACTTTTGAACTGGGAAGTTCTTGTAAATCAACTGCCACCTCCTCCACCGATTTGTTCCTTTTATGTTTAGCGTTAAAGGCTGCATCCTCAAGATCTTCTTGCTGAATGGAATGAAGCTGTTCTTGGTTCTTAAAAAGGTTACTCACCTTTTCAAAGCCAGCCGGCCCTTCAGTTTGAAAAATCTCTTTTGCAGAATTAACTTTATCCATCTCCATAACCAGTTGGGAAAATTGATCTGTTGGGGTCTCTAGAGGAGTGTTACCAACTGTTCCAGCCTCAAAGGGGGAGTTATTCTGTGAACTGACTTCATCTTCCGACTGCAGAGTATTTTCCTGGCAGTTTGTCGATAGAGTGCCTTGTGAACTCTTTCCAGTTTCTGTGTCCAGATCAGTTTCACTAAGGGCAATATTGATCCGTTTTCTTGTTAAACCAGCTTTGAAAACCAGATTTGTCTCAGATTCTGAACATTCCAGTTGGTTGGCAGAAGTATGGGTTGCATATGCTTGTGTGTCCTTGGTTTTAACTGCTTCCAGATTCGAAGGGGAGTTAATCTCAAAATCTCTAAGTTCTTGACTGGAATTTTGACTGGAATTTTGCTCTGTAATTATTTTATTGGGAGATCCAGTTTCTGCCTTCTTTTGCTGTGGGGGAAGCTCAGTATCACCATCAGTAGAATTTCCAAATCCTCCAATATCACCAGCTGTATCAATTTCCTGCATCGCTTTCCCAGTGCCAATTTTAGACCCTTCCTCATCCGCTGTGGCAGGGTGCTCATGATCAGCAGCACAAGCAGAATTTCCAAATCCTCCAATATCACAAGCAATTGCCTTATCTGTACCAGTTGTGTTCATAGCAGCCTTCAAGGATCTGTCATTCGCAGAAACAGGCTGGTTGGTCAATATTTCTTTTCCTCTCTTCTTGTCTAAAACATGCCTCAAGTTTGAAACAGGAGACTCCCCACAGTCAGCCGTTCCAGCCTTTGGATCAACACCTTCCAACTTCTTGGAAGGGTCTTTTAAGAAACAACCAGATGCAGTGTGACCGAGATGGCAGCAAAATGTGCAGAATTCTGGGCAATTTTCATAGTGAATTTGCTGAGCAAATGTTTTGTCACCAATGCCCAGAAAAATTTCATAGATCCTTTCTTTCAATAAGTCCAGTTCAACGCAGACTCGAGCAAGGCTGGGCCGAGAGAAGTCAGCAGTTGGCTCATCAATGATAAGAGGTTTCCCCACGAGATTAGCAATGCTGAACAAAGCTTGTTTGTTGAAAAGGTGGCAGGGAAGTTCTGGAAGCCGGATCCAAACAGGAACGATTGAAGATTCAATTGCTGGATCAAAGTCTGGAGTCCATTTAAACACCCTCATAGGAAAGCCTTCGAAAATCCAAACACCCCGAAGCCACAGTCTTGAGAAATCCTCTTCATTAAATAAGGTGATCAAGACATGTTTAGGATTGATGACACCAATTTGGAAGGAACCTTTAAGGCCAAGTTTGGTAAGTCTGAAACGAAGGGATCTCAGTGGGGGGATACCATGAGAAAATTTTCCAACAAGAGCAAATTTCAGAGATTGTGCAAGCGTAGACGTTTTAGTCTCAGAGAATTTAATCCCCGGCTTTCCCTTGAATTTAGACACAGTGCCAAGACTGGAAGAATGCAGGGATTCATCAAAAATTTTCTTAGCAACTCGAATAGGATCAGACTGAAATTCAGTTCGTTGAAGTCCTTTAGCAACAGAAGCATAACTACGTTTCACAAATTCAGCCATCACACCACCCTTACTCCATCAAAACAGCAACTCCAACAAGAATACAATAAGATCAACAACACACAAAGAAAAAAGGAGCAGCAAGTAAAATTCAAGGAACCATCAGGCAGTCAGCCACAAGTTACAAGAAAGAAACAGGTCCCGGCAAGGGACAACAATGAGAAATGGCCCGAGAAACCTGGAAATTGGAGAAACGGTGCAAGTCGATGCCTTGGGCAAATCCAGTCCAAATTGAGCAAGGAAACGAACGAGACACGTTCGAATCAGGGCCAGATGATAAAGCCCAGACAAGGGAGAGTCTGTCGAGCCCCAAATCACCAATGAACAGCACCGCACCCGCCCTGCGCAAGAAGGAACGAAAATCGAGAAAACAAAATTCGACGAGAAACAGTTGTGGAAGGTCAGAAAAGAAACGCGAGAGGTCGCCAAGTGCTAAGAAACCCTCGGCGACAGTCTTCGAGTACCGGCGTAGGTCCAAATTCGGCGAAAAATGAAAATCGCCATGAAGAGAGAGAAAATCGCCAGAAATCGCCTAGAATGAAGAGAGAAGGCAGAGAATTTGAAAAAAGCAGTGAATGGTTAGGGTTCAGGGTTCAGGGTTCGGGGTTCGGGGTTCGGGGTTTCGGGTTTCGAGTTTCGGGTTTAGGGTTTAGGGTTTGGGGTTTGGGGGTTTCGGGTTTAGGGTTTAGGGTTTAGGGTTTTTTTTTTTTAAAGAAACTGCCAAGGGCGCGAGGCACTTTTCGGGGTCCTCAACCCATCTTCATAAACTCACAAAAAAGTACAAGGAAGCTTTGAAAGAAGTAAATTAGGAGTACTACTCCTTTACAGTAGAAAGGCATGGACATGTCCCAGGGCTACTTAAATCTAAAATATGGGTACCCAATTGAGTCTAAGTGCAAAATGCCTCGTAAGTTACCATGGGTATGAAGTCTATGAATGACAATGAGGTGGGGTGCCTCACAAGCCTCGGATGCTAGGAGATCTGCTGCTTGATTGGCCTCACGGTATATATGAGTGATACAGACTTCCATTAAGTTTAAAAGACAATGTATGTTATGGAGTATGTGCTGAAGAAGCCAATGGCCAGTATGCTCTGAAGATAGAAGAGAAATGATAGAAGTAGCATCCACCTCAACCCAAATCTTGGAGTATCCATGCTGCCAAGAAAGAGTTAGTCCTCGGTGAAGGGCTTTCAACTCGGCCATTGTATTGGTTGAATGTCCCAAAGGCTCCTTAAAGGCAAAAATAATTTGACCTTTATGGTCTCTAAGAAGTCCCCCTGCTCCGGCAATTCCTGGATTCCCATGAGAAGCCCCATCTGTATTCAGTTTCATCCACCCTATTGAGGGTTTAATCCACTCAACAATTTTAGGCCAGATGGTGCAAGGAGATGGCACAAAAATCCCAAAATGAGAAGCGATGCAACGGTCTCCATGCCAATGCGAAGGTTTCCACAATTTACATCGAGAAACAGTATGAATGTAGGAGTAGACCTTATGGATGATATGACGTGCATTCACTGGGAGACCCTGATGTTTAGCATCATTTTTGGCACACCAAAGAAACCACAAAATAAGAAAAGGAATAATGTTTCTGATATGGACCTGATTATAACTGCCATGAACTTCCCAAGCCTGGAGAAATAAAACCACATTTGAAGTTTGGGGAATCGACTGGTGGAAAATGAATGCAAAGTGATTCCAAACCGCTTGAGCCTTCATGCTAGTAAAGAAGATGTGCTGGGAAGTTTCCTGATCACGGCAACACAAACATTTAGAAGGAAGGGCAAATCCTTTCTTCTGCAGTCGATCATCAGTTGGAAGCCAATTATGAAGCAACCTCTATAAGAAAATCGAGATGGATGGAATAATAAGAGGATCCCAAAATTTCTGAAAAATAGCTTTTCGGTCTCCCTTGTCCCTAATAAGTTGCCAAGCAGATTTAGTAGAGAAATGTCCATTGGTGGCCAGTTTCCACACCGGATGATCAAGAGCTCCGTTGTGAATAGGTGTGGTGATGACAAGTTGGCAAATGTCCTCCGGAAGAACAGATTGCAGTTTAGTCAGATTCCATCTACCATGAAGCCAATAATGGTGGATAGGTTCTGTAGATCCCTCCATGGAGGAGATGTGAGCCAAAGAGCCTTCATGGAGCCAGCAATCATGCCAAAATGAAATGGAGCCCTTCCCAATGTTCCAGAAAATGTGCTCTTGGACCACCGGATAAATTTTAGTAAGCCGCTTCCACGTGGGAGAATCATGAATGGATCGCTTCACCGGGTTTTGAAAGAAACCCCCACAATATTTTTGGAGGAGGAATTGGGCCCAAAGTGAGGATTGAGACCTAAATCTCCACCATAATTTAATGGAAAAGGCCTCAATCACATCTCGCATCTTTCGAATTCCCAAACCACCTTCATCGCGGGGCTGACATATGTTAATCCATTTAGTCCAATGAATTTTCCTTTGGTTATCCGTAGAGCCCCAAAAATATTTGGAGAAAAGTTTTTCAATCCGATCAAGAGTAAAGAGAGGAGGACTGATGACTTGAAACAGATGAAGAGTCATAGAAGAAAGAACGCTCTGGATGAGTTGGATGCGTCCACCATGAGAAAGAAAATTATGTTCCCACCCTCGGAGCCTTGCATAGATCCGGTCTAAAAGGTCATTAAAAAGAGAACATCTTTTGTTACCTTTAAACAACGGTGCACCAAGATAGGAGACGGGCAGCTGTTTCCAACAAAAACCCGTAAGGTGCTTAATACGGTGGATGGAGGCCTGTGAGGATCTCCTACTAGCCATGAAGTAGCTCTTGGAATAATTTATCTGTTGGCCAGATGAGCATTCATAGCGCTGAAAAAATTTCATCAGTTTTTGTAGCGCTGGATTTCTCGCCTTTGTGAAGATAATAATGTCATCAGCAAATGCTAGGTGAGAAATGGGAAGGCCACCTTTGGTGTCAAAATACATATGGGAATTCTGTGAGAAAAGTTTCTCCAATCCACGTGAGAATGTCTCAGCTACAAGAATAAAAAGAGCTGGAGAAATTGGGTCGCCTTGACGTAGCCCGTGCGTTGACTTGAAAAATCCAGCAGGGTTGCCGTTAACGAGCACGGAGAACCAACAATTGTTGATGCAATTTCTGATAAGATTAACAATCTGAGGAGGAAAGCCCATATGAGAAACCACAGTGAGAAGGAACTGCCAATTCACCCTATCATAAGCCTTCTGCATGTTAAGTTTAATAACAAGGTTGTCAAACTTCTGGCGATTGTCAATGTGGTGGACCAATTCCTGGGCCCAAAGAATGTTATCACATATAAGCCTCCCAGGAATGAAACCACTCTGAGCAGAAGAAATGAGATTCGGCAGGATTGATGCAATTCTTTGGTAGAGGAGCTTTGACATAATTTTGTTCACGACATTACAGAGGGAGATAGGCCTAAAGTCATTCCATCCCTTCAGGCAATCAATCTTGGGAATAAGCACAATGGATGTTGCTGTAAAACTCCTGGGCATGGGGGTGCCACAGAAAAAATCAGTAACTGCTTGCTGAACATCTTCAGCTATAATTGGCCAGCAGAACTGAAAGAAAAGGGTTGAAAAACCGTCGGAGCCTGCAGCGCTGTCCGAGCACAGAGAAAAGACCACTGCCTTAATTTTAGCAAGCGCTGGAACTGCTGACAGGGAGTTTGCCATTTCTAGAGTGATCTTGGGTAATAAATCCATCAATTCATCCATATCTGAAGTAAATGTGTTTCCACAAGGAGCTGCAAATAAATTCTGGAAAGAATTTACTGCTGAAGCTTGGATGTCTTCCTTTGCGGTCAGAAGTGTATCCTGTTCCAAAATCTGATGAATCATAGACTTGGCTCTTTTTTTCTTGACTAAAGAGTGGAAAAATTTAGTGTTGCGTTCCCCCTCCTCAAGCCATTTACAACTGCTTTTCTGCTTCCAAAAGATGGCTTCCAAAGAGAGAGCATAGGTGAGATTGGCATTGCACTTATTTAATTCAGCAGAGTTAGCAGTTGAAGGATCCCGATCAACCTGAAATTCTGCTGCCGTAGCTGCCTGTTTAGCTTGTTCCACCAGCTGAAAAACATTGCCAAAGACTGTCCTATTCCAACTTTGGAGGAAACGCTTCACTCAGAAAAGTTTCTGTTGGAGTTTAATCATACCAAAGCCGTGGACAGGTTGCTGCCAGGTCTCTTGAACAGCCTGCAGAAATTGATGGTGTTTAGTCCACATGTGTTGGAAACGAAAAGAGGACTTGGCCTTGAACTGTGTGTTGATAGCATTGATAAGAAGGGGCTGATGATCAGAGCTTCTTCTAGGAAGATGGATAACATGAGTGCTCTCAAAAGAATTAAGCCAGCTAAGGGAGTAAAATACTCTATCCAGCCGCTTCCAAACTCTTTTATTGGTCCAAGTGAATGGATTCCCTTCGAATCCAGCATCCATCAGCTGACAATCCATAACCATACTGTTGAAATCCTCGGTGGATCCCGAACGTTGGGAAGATCCTCCGAAAGTTTCAGAAGAAGAGAGCGTAGCATTAAAATCACCATCAATGATCCAGGGTCCACAAGTTGTTGATAGCTCCTGGAGCTCGGCCCAAAGGAGCTTTCTATCACCTCTAACACAGCTGGCATATATGAAGGTACCCCAAAAGCTCTAAGCCAGCATCTGTGAGTGAATTTTGACATGGAGAAATTGGTTGTGGTCCTTGATCACCTCAATATGTGTGTCGGTTTTAGCAAAGCACCAAATTTTGTTTGAAAAATTAGAGACGACTGAAGAGAACCCAAACCTTCTGCACATGAAGGATGAATCAAGCTGTATGAATGGTTCCAAAATGACAAGAATATCAGGTTGATGATCTTTGCACAAACTGTGTAAATTTTTTTGTTTACTGCTACTCCCAACTCCCCTAATGTTCCAGATCAGCAGCTTCATGACAGGTTATTTTTGGGGAGGTTGTGACGAAGATCGAGACCCTCGTTTATGAGTATGGTTAACTGCCTTGCTTTTTGTGGTTTGAGAGCGTGTCAAGGGCCCTTGAGGATCATCATCTAATGATTTGTTCCGTCTGTGTTTGGCAAGGGAAATGGCTTTAGAGATATCAACCTGTTGTTGAGATTCTTCAAGTTGGTCATTGATTCCCTTGTTTTGCAGATTTTGTGTTGCTGGTGTAGACACACTTCGAAGCTAGATATTTTCTGTTTGTTTGTTCTCATAAGGAAATCTTTCCTCCTGAAGAAGCTCGTGATAGTTAAAGGAAGGACTATCAGAAAATTCACTTAATATTACTGCAGAATTTATCCTAGAATAGAGTTGGTCATCCGATTTTTCTGAAGAGTTT